>VZRW01000169.1:95878-152501 GCA_013398125.1 Aegotheles bennettii
GGTGTGTTCCCGCAGGGACCGAGCGGGTGTGTTCCCGCGGGGACAGAGCGGGTGTGTCCCCGCAGGGACCGAGCGGGTGTCCCCCCGCAGGGACAGGGCGGGTGTCCCCGCAGGGACCGCGGGACAGCCGGAGCCGTGTCCGTGCCGCCGCTCGCAGAGCCTTCACGGCCCGGCCAATACCCAAACCCAAGNTCTTGTCTCCTGCCCCTGGGGCATGTGCCGATGGGCTTCCCTGTCCCCATCCCTGTCCCCATCCCTGTCCCCATCCCTGTCCCTGCGCACCCTGCTCCCCAGCCTGGCCCCGTGTCCCCGGGGCTGCATGCCAAGCAACAGGAGAGCAGAAGCCGAGGGGTCTCCTGTGAGGGAAGCCCAGAGCAGCCTCAGAGGGTGTAAAGCTGTGTTTGTGTAATGCCCGCAGGGGCTGCAGAGGTGACACTGTGGCAGCCGTCCCGCTGCCTTCCCCTGGCCCCCGCCTCACCCCGCCGTGCCCGGGGCCAGGCCGCAGCAGCCCGTGGCGTGGGCTGTTGATGCCACTTCACGCTGAGCCTCCACCGGCCAGGGGCCGCTGCCGGACCACCGGGAGGGCCAGGCCTGCTGAGAACACGGCTGTACAGGAACGGCTGGTGGCACGGTGTTGGGTCACGCTGGAAATGAGAAGATGGAGGGAGGACACGGTAGCGAGGAAAGAAAGGTGTTTTTCCATGCTGGCTGGAAGCAGAGGGAAGCGGCACACGCAGACGGCAGCAAGGGAGGGCACCGCTTCTCGGAGCAGCAAGCAGGGGTTTGCCACACTCACCCTTTGCCTGGGAAAGGGCTTTTCAATAAGACCTGTGTGGTGGGACACATGCCGGTGCTCTCCATGTGAGTTTCCCTGCCTTGCACATGGTCAGCAGCAGTGTTTGGACGTCTGCTCACCTCTGGATGGCCCCTGTGACATGCACTTCCCCAGCAATGAGCGAGGGGTGGTTATCCTGGGGGACCTCCAAGCGTGTGTGTTTTGAGATTCGTGAGCTTGAGGAAGGCGGCAGCCTGGAGGGTCTCCCAAATTGCCTGAACAAAACAACCAACAGAGCTGTGGAGCCAGCAGCAGTCACAGTGCTGGAGCCAGTGCCCAGCCAGGCGCTTGGCTTCCTGAGCTTCAGGGCTCTGCCGCTCAGCATCCTCTGAGCAGGCACCATCCCACTGCCTCTCCTACTGTCCCCACAGTCCAGACCTGGGCTCTGCCCCTCCACCCAGAATCACCAAAAGGATTGCCTCCTGAGCTCAGCCTGGGCAGCCAGTGTTTGCCCTCCAAGGAAACCATCCCCAGGCAGCTGCTGAGCACAGAGGGAGAGCGCCACACCTATTTCTGGGTGTTTATGGGTTCTTCCTCATTCGCCACCCGTCTGCTGGAACACCAAGCACTCCAATAAAGCTGTTTCTGTCTCCTGCTCTTTGTCTCCTGTTTGAGCTCTGAGACTCAGATGCTGCTGTACAAATACGTGGATAACATTGTATTCTTTGTTTTGTGTAAAGGAGTGCTGGAAAAATTCACCTACAAATACAAACAGGGGTCCATTTGTTTTCCCACCGTAGAAGGTAATGTTTGCCTTGCCCTGCTTTTTTTCTTGGAAGCCTGGATGGATGACAGAGGAGCCTGTCAGATTGAGAAAGAGGAGGAAAAAAGCAGGTGAAAATTGATTTGCAATGAAGTTACTTTATCACATTTTTGTACTCTTGGTTGTGCCTTGAGCTTTTGTTTTGTATCTGTGTACCTCATATATTTGGGAGATGCATGAGAGACACGACAGCTCTGTTGATGCATAAATTAAGGACCACAATGACAAGTGCTAATCTCTCTGAGGTGCTTGATGAGCTCTCCAAGACCAAAATCGACATTCCTGGAAAACAAACCTCAGAGGAAAAATGAATGTCACGACTAGGATACCTGTTTTAATTTTACCTAGAAAAATAAAAAATGCTGCATCTTAGCAGCTGTGCCATCATGAACAATGAAGCAAGGGTGTCCTTTTGTTTTTTCCACAGAAAGCAAGCTGCTTCCAGAACAGGTGAGGAAGAACTGAAAGACCTAAGTGCAGAGGAGGAGAAGCAGGGTTGTGTGTGCCAATGCCATTGCACCCCAATCAGTCTCCCCACAGTTATACAGAAACGTGCAGGCATGCACATGTGGCCACCTCTGAGTTAAGCTGCACAGCCCAAGTTATGCAGAACTCTTGTGTCCTCCCTGCCTTGACAGCCTTGCTGGCCCCGCAGTGCTCATGACCTGAAAAACATCATCTTAAACACAAGGCAGCATGACGCCTTCTGGAGCTGAAAGCTTCCGGAGGCTCTCTGGGGATGGGGACGTGCCAGTGGTCCTGGGGTAATGTCCACCAGCTCCTATGAGGGCGTCCTATGGGACTCGCAAGGGACAGGCAGGGGGACTGGTGCAGGGACAGGGCCTATAGACTGTCCCCAAATCAACAGTGCCAAAAGCTGGGAGACCCCATCAGCTGAGTTGTGGAGGGTGCGGAAGCAAGGGGGCAGAAATGTGGAAGGGGCATGGAGGCGATGACAAGAGGAGAAGACAGCTGAGGGTATTGCAAGAGGATGCAACCAAGATGTGACTTCCACACTGATGCCAAGGACCAAAATGTTTGTGTGGGAGACTGGGTGAGTTGGGAGAAGAAAATAAGTCACTGAAGGGCTGATCCGTGCAAAGTTACCACCTCCGGCTCCATCCCTGAGCTGCCGAGGAGCATGCTTAGGGGAAGCATTGCAAGGTAGGTGCTTGCCACCTGTCTCCTTCATCAGAGGGCCAAGCTGGAGAGCCAGGCAGGACGCTCTGCTCCAGCACCTTCTCTTGTCTGGGTATCACACTGCCTTACAAACCCCAGGACTGTGGCCTAGAGGAGCAGGGAAACACTGCCACTTGAGACGAACAGAGCCAGACTGCCGGGGAGATGGCAGCAGGTGAGGCTCAGTCTGCGTCGTGAGGGGATGCTGGGCTTCTCGTTAGCTCCACGTTTTCCTTTCCTTTCCCTGCTGGTGTGAGAAAACGCACGCTGCATTTGTTCGGCTGCCAGGAGTATGGCAGCTCAAGCACCATCTTGTTAGCTTTGCTGTGTGTCTTTTCCCACAGCATTGCTTTAAATAATGAAGGGAGTCATGATCCACCAGCTGGATTAGACGTTACGAACTTATCTGGCTCAAATCCAATGGTGATATATTTGGTCTCATTATTTTATGCACAAATGCCACAAAACAGCACAAGATTTTATTTTTTTTTCCTAAATACTCTTTTTCTTTTAGCACTGACATTTCTCTTATTTGCATTAAGATTGGCACTGAACAGTCTGTGCCAGACCAAATTTGTCAGATACTTCTGCTTTTATAGCTGGTTTGTTCCAGGAAATCAGGGTAGGAAATTTTATCCCCTGACCTCAGGGATGAGCCAGTGAGTGCTCCCAGGGCAGGGAACGTCTCCTCTGGGACCTGCTGTGTGAAGAAAGGGGGGAACTGCTGAGTGCTGCCTGGTGCCACAGCCAGGACATTGGTTCAGGAAAATGGAAACCAAGGTCCTCATGTGATATGACTTTTAGCAAGCATCTGAGCTGCAGGTTCCCCAGCTGTATGAGAAAGATAATATTTGGCCTGCTTTATAAAGTACTCAGAGGCTTACAAGAATTTTATTAAGTGGAGATCTAGATGGAAGTGGTGGGAAGTGCTGTTATGTGAACTGCGCCCATGCTCTTGCTGTTTCCAGTGGAGGTACCCAACAAGGTGTGTGCTGAGTGATGGATGGGAAGGGAAGCAGCCGTGCTTGCTGTGGAGCGCAAGACTTTCCACCCCCTGTGGTGGGAGTCAGCCTTCCTGTCACCTGGGAGAGAGAGAAAGGGGAGGTTTTGCAGGGAGGGCAGCTAGCTGCCCACATAAGCCAGAGATACCATGGGGATCAGAAGTCAGGAGTGGGTAAGAAATGCACAGAAAGATTAGAGAGTGGAAGCCTTCACTGTGGTTACTTTGAGCTTGCAGCACTACGGATCCAACAGAGTTTGGCCCTACCTGAGAAGCATGAAATTGCCTCAGACCAGGCTCTTGTGTCCTGCTATTCCAGCAAAGTAAAATAAAAAATTCACAGAGACATGCGAGCCACCCGGGATGGTAATGCCCATCAGCTTCAAAATGATTATTTCTTCGTGATAAGAGTGCAAGAAACAAGGTTGTTGTATGGGATGCTTTACCCAGCCATCCTGGCAGGATCACGCAGTGTTAGAATTCAATTTAGCCTCCAGGCACTCCCACTCTGCTTCTGGAACCAGTCAGTGTCTGCTCTGGATATTTAATGTAACAAAGAGAGAAAGGGAGATAACAGAAGCAGAAATCTACAACGTTTGGAAAAAAAAGTCTTTCCCCACATCCTCTGTTGTTTTGTGTTTCATACAGTCTTTGGCCAGTATGTGCCATTGTGCTGAGGCTGCTATTTGAAGTAGCTGCTGAAAAGACCAAGTTTGGGAGCATTTGGGAAAAAAGTGAACGCAATGAGTCTGAAAAGGAAAATCAAGCTCTCCCCATTTTGTTCTTCATTAAGCAGAGAAAGGGAAGAGAGTGCTCCATGTATTCAGCCATTCAAGTGCAATGTGCTTGGATACCGTCTGGATGAGCCCAAGTATCACTCTGCAAATATTGACAGTCTCTTCGTTTAGCAAGAGCTCTCAGATTCTAATTTTAAGTGCTCATTTTGTCTGTTCCTCAATAAAAGTCACGCAATTAGGGAACGAACAAGCCCCCATGTGTTTGGTGTCTCTCCCAGGCATTTCCACCCAACACCACGAAGCGCCTACTCATGACACGGCTGTGCTGTTGCTGTTGTCAGAGCGAAGCCTGCTCCCCAACAGTTTTAATCTTTCCTACAAATCCAGTAATTTAACGTGAAGCTTACAAGTGCATTCTTTTTTTAAAGAAAAATTTTGCTAATATTTCAGTCTTTAGCAGACTCGGGGACATTTTACAGCCTTGTAAAAATGCCTGTAGGACTGAAGGGTTCTTTTCAAAGCAGTAAGCACTGTTCCCCACTGTTCACAAACTGAAATGACACGTTTGGATCTCCTGAGTTCACAGTGGAAACGCTCCCAGCCCTGGGGCAATATGCAGTAACTATTTGATTGCCTACCGTTTAATAACATTACGGGGAAAACTCAGAGCAGGAAAGAGATAATGCCTCTTTCTTGCAATTTAATCAGGAAGTAGGATTTAGGAAGCTGGAGTGTATTTACACACACACACACACACCCTTGAATGTGTTCAGGACATGGGTGTTAGACCTGCAAAAAGCACCACTGGATCTTTAATAGCCACAGGTGGCCGGGATTTTGCCTGCACATCATTCGCAGACAGTTCAATAAAAGAAAGGCTAGCACGCTTTCTCTGCTGGGACGCTCCCTAACCCCCACGGCTCCTGATGGAAATCTCAGGCCATCTGTGCATTTAAGATGGTCTCCTCTCTTTTCCTGGACTACAGAAATGAGAAACAATAATTGGATCCCCTGAGCTGAAAGGACATAGGGCCAGTGCTTACTCCTTAATGCAACTATGCAAGGCGACAGGCAAAGGTTTCAGGAGCATTTTAAAACCGTCAGACAATCAATACGGAGGCCGAGTAGCAGTGGTGGGGGTCACAGCTAAACGGATAAGGTGTCACATCATGTTTGACCTATTTTACAGCATAAGCATCACTTCTGCCCCAGTTGTCTTTTAAAAGATACCACTGGATACTGCTGCTGCTGGAGAACAAGAGGTAAGCATCACAGTCTTCCGCCAAGGTGTTAAATGGGTACCATCAGAGGTTAAATTAGTAAGCCCCCGTGTAATTCTTTTGTAATGTTTCTTTAACATTAAAAAGAAAAAAAAAAAGAAAGGTCCAACATTTGTGCAGGGGAGACTGTCAACGGGATCCTGGCTTCCACATACACAGGGGTACACCGAGCCAACATCAAGCGCATTTAGGTCCCTCTCAGCCAACCTCACCCCTGAGGATGGATGGGGCAGTGGCAGTGTCTCCCATTTATTCCATTCTGCAGTTGCTACAGGATGACTATTGCCAAATTTGGGACCCAGTCAGCTTGTCAGCTGAAGCAGGCAGGCAAATCAGGCAGGCTGAACACCACAGGAGTGCAATCATCTTAGTTTGCCTTGTAAAATGAGTCCATGCTACTGGAAATTCACAGTCATGCTGACCAGCAGGTATTTGCATGTTAGGGGTCCTGCCCCAAAGAGATGCACTGGCTCACAAGCCTCCCATCCTACCACCTGTGGGAGGGCAGCCCCAAATGCTGTCACATACCATGGGGAAGAAGACTAGGAGACTTCTGGCAATATCCTGTAAAAGTGCTGTACAGCAGCTATAAAGCCACTAGGTCAGTGAAAGGGTAGGCAACGAGGAGCTGGTCGAGGTGAATATGAGAAGGCAGCCACAAAGGACTCTTTTCCAGACTGTCCCAGTACCTGAAGGGCTGGCGCACCAGTACGTGACTGCCCCATTTTGCATGTTTCAGAGTATAGAAGCACACGGCTGCTAGATGGTTCTTGTTCCTGCTGAGGGCACAGATCAGTCTTGGGTGAAATCCAGCATGCAAGAGGAGGAGCATCCCTGACACAGCACAAAGCGGTTTTCACCACTGGGACTCCATGCACCAAGTGATTTCCTCCCCAGGATTTTGAACTTGCGTTGCACGTCCAAGATCCCTTGCTGCAAGGTGAAGATAACAGTTGAACCAGAATATATAGAAACAGAGGCAGCAATGTGCAGCTCTCCTTTAACGTGCAGAGCCAGCCCCCTGCGTGCTAGGTTGAAACACGAATGACATAGGTTCCATCCTTGTCTGGTGTCAGTGGTCTCTGCTCCCTGCGGTACTGGCCAGGAACACAGACAGTTTGGTTACACACTCTTTCCACTCTACCTCAGGTTCATAGCCAGTGGGACTGGAAGTCCAGGCTATTCCACCCCCTCACACATGAAAAGTGACAAAAGTGGCATGAGGGATCTCCTCCTGGTTTCAGGTTTGTGCATCTCTCAGTCCTGTTTCCCCATGCTGACTGAGCACAGCAGCTCGGTACATGGCAGTGCAGCTCAGTACCTCCCAGCGGAGCTCAGCACATCCCAGTGCAGCTCAGTACCTCCCAGCGGAGCTCGGCACATCCCAGTGCAGCTCGGTACATGCCAGTGCAGCTCAGTGCATTGCAGTGCAGATCAGTACATGCCAGTGCACTGTGCTCTGGACACATATCCTCGTGTGAATCTCAAAGTATGCAACCATGCTTCAGTCCCTGGATGGAGAAACTCAAAGAAATTTCAGATTCTATTTGAAATTAATTCCACTTGTAATCAATTACAAATAGGCACTGCTGGACAGATGAACGTAAGAGGCTTGGATCCCTACAGCTGTGTGCCTTATCCCTGGATCACCCCTTGTCTAATGTGCTCCCTTTAGCAATTCTTCATTTTGCTTCTGCAGTGCTCCTTTTGCATCTGTGATGCTCACAAACCCCCTCCCCTTCATGGCACCTAGCTGCACTGCTCTGAGCTCCTGTGGCTCCAGGTTTGCCTTTCCTTCTGGGATGCTTGTTTGCACGAAGGAGCTGAACTGCAGGGACTGCATGTCTTTGAGAACACCACCTTCATCAAAGTGGTCAGAAAGTTTGGGAGCCATCTGGATGGAGCTAGCAGAGTGATTCTGTAGGCCTTATTTCTACATGAATCAAGGCTAAAGAAAACCCCACAGGCTAAAATTTGTGGAGGCCTCTTTCAGCCTTAGAGGCATCCCTTTGCCAGTCACCCCCAATGCAGCCAGTTGCTGCTCTCACCCTTCCTCTCTCTTCCTCGCAGAGGTGTGCCAGACACCAAGGCTCTCCGAGCACTGTCTCTCAGCTCTAAAATAGCCTCGGTATTTAGACTTCCTCCCCAGCCATCACGCGTTCCCATGGGGGGCCCTCATCTTATTTTACAGTTGCAGACCAGTTCGATCTGGTTGTCAGGTTCCTTCCAGTTTCCAGTTCCTCTGTGCGTGCTGCCACGACCCGAAAGCCGGACAGGTTTCTCCATGGGTGGGAGCTGACTTCTTGCACCCCTCGTTTGCTCCTGCTTCGGCCTCGCTGCTCCCCCTCCAGCATGATGCTATTATCCCAGCATTCTCTTCCCTGTGATAAGGGTGGCATATGTCTGGATCTGCAATTACAAGTTGTATCTCTGTGAATCGCCAAGAAACGAACACTCCTTGCTCCAGCCCATGTGTTGCTTCTTGCCCCGGTGCCAGGGTGTATCATTGAGACAAGGCGCCCAGCTCATGCCTGCAGAGGAGAGCTCTGCTCAGAGCTACACTCGTGCACGAGAGCTCAGAGACGCAGCGCTGCTCCCCTTTCTCTCTGGAAGTGTTAAATGGGTCTGGGCTGTCAGCATCCTCCACATTCCTGCTATTGCGGGGTAGCCCTCCTTGCAGCAGCAGGGCTTGTCCCTGGCCTCGGGAGAGGGTGTGGGTGGCACCATCTCCAGGTGCAACTGAGGGCTGCTGGTGCCAGCCCATGCGGAGCTGTGGGACCGTTCTGCCTGGGTGAGCCAGGACGAGCAGTTTTCCCAGAGCCCCTGTTTACGTTAACCCACTTACTCTGTTATCTTCCAGGGGGAAATGATTTTCTTCTTTTCCCCCAGCTGAAGAACATTAATGCCATTAAAATAATAAGAGATTTAGAGCATCCCTTTGTTTATACAGTGACATGCCACAGTGACAGGCACAATATAAATAGCTAAACACTGAGATAACCAAACACTTAGGCTGATGAAAACCCCGCAGCATTTTTCCCATTCCAAATTCTTTAGAGTAATCTGATTTGACCTCCAGCACAATGCATACTTTAATGATGCCTAAATAATGACTAGGCAAGGAATTAATTCCCACAGTGGGTCAACACACTCACTTTCACCCAGAAGACCTAGGCTCAAATCCCAAATAAATCAAATGGATTTGGTGATCTCATTCCAGTTCCTCACGGTCCTTTGTTCACAGCCAGTGATTCGATAGAGCTGGCGGCCCCTGCCTGCCTCCCGCAGAGAGGGGTGGGCGTTTGGGTGACAGAGGTGGTGTGGCTAAGGGGAGGCACGTTAGCAAAAACCAGCAAGCCCCTCTCATCCAGGGATCTCAGCCACTGAAACAACAGGGGTAGGCTCGGGAGGGCTTTCACAGACCGACAGCATTGCCACACCACCTCCTGGGTGTCGGACAGTCACCGTCCTCAAACACCTTGATGTCACCCCCCCCCATTTTAACTGTGTAACAGATGCTGGAATATAAACTGCCTAAGTGTGATAAACCAGGGATTTCTCTCTCTGGGTTTATGAGTGGGGGAGCAAACACAATTCACTTAGCCTATGGAGGGGTCAGGGGAGGTCTTCAGTAGGTGACTGTGCTGACAGCATTTTATGGTGGCAGTGAGGGCAGGAGGAAACCCTGCACCTATCAAACGGGGAACTGGAAGAAAACACATTTTTCTGGTGTCTCCTATTTTCTGCATTTCTTTTGTGCTTGTTGCTAAGGTCACTTGAATGGCAGTGGGAAACTTTGAGTGGTATTTCCAAACCCTGTTACTGAAAGCTAGACACCTGGCACCCTTACTGGAGCCCACAAATGATGTAGGTGAAAGCCAAAGTGCTCAGTGGCTATGAAAATTATAGCACTCCTGCCTAGACACTCCACTTTGGTTAAGCAAATTGAAAGGCTGCTTTGTTTTCTTCTGTTTTTTATTTACTTTCTCCTGCTAAGACCATACGCAAAGCACAGCCAGTAACATCACAGACAAGTGCTGTGGAAACAACTGAGTCAGAATATCCTATTATTTTACCTTTCAAAACGTGGGCAGCAAAACACGATGGCCGATGGAGCAGAGCACATGTATCCATGCAAGTATAACTGGTATTACAAGCACAATCCCAGAGAAGACAGAAAGAGAAATGTACTTCAGAAGTTTTCCACAAAGCCTCATTCAGCATGTAAATCTACAGCAACTGAGTGCTTTTTAGGAGATGAATATGTACAAGTTTTACCAAGCTTTAGTTGTGCTTTTCTTTTCCTTGAAGTGCCATTGAGTGCAGTCCAAGGGCCCGCGGTGTGATGTGAAGATCACCTGTGACAGCTGAGTAGCAGTGATTCATGAAATTCTGGTCGCACCAGCATCCATGGGAGCTCGTGCCATCGTTTAAATAGTGACAGGATGTCATCCCATCTTTTCAGATCCTTGATGTGCATATTAATAAGCCAATCTTTTTTGGTGCCTCACGGTACTGAAAGACTCAGAAAACAGTTTTGGTTTCAGTTAGGAAAGCGGGGGAGCTGTGCTGGTACCGCGCAGGATGTCCTTCCTGTGCTGGCCTGATAGAGAGAAGCTTTATTTCATGTGTGAAACGTACAGGACAAATCAATGCAGCTGAATTATGGAGCCCAAATGGTGTCTCCCAACTTCAGCAGGCACAGTTCTCAGCCTCTGTAGCCTCAATCCTATTTATTAACAGTGGTAGGGGGGTCTGACGGCTCCTTCCAAGCTGCAGTTCAGCAACAAGCACCTTGTGGGCTTAGCTCAGTACCTGTGAGCTGTACCTGAGGCACAGATGCTGCGTGCCCAGGTTAAGCGAATTCTCTGAGCCCATTGCTGGTGGGTGAGCTGAGGCACAGAGGGATAACGCAGCTCCTCGGCGTGATCTCCAGGAGATGCTGTCAGGGAGCAAAGCTGGAAGGTCTCAGCAGACCAAGCCGGGGAGGACGGCAGCAGCAGAGGGTGTGAGTGCTTTGAAAACGTCGTGCAGAGCTGCAGCAGCTGGGTGGGCTCAGCCTGCTCCGTGGTGAGGGGACAGAAAGCAAGCGGCTGGCAGAGCGTGCACTGCCACCGTCCCCTCGCACGGCCTGCTCCTGCCGGGCACGAGCGACGGAGCCATGCAAGTGCACAGCCAGAGACCGAGCAAAATGAATCTTGCCCAGTACAGCTCGGCACACGCAGCGGGGGCTCGTGCTCCCGCAGAGGCTGGGAGTCAGGAGCAGGAAGCTTTGGAAGAGCGTTTCTGTGTCGGGAGGGCTCTGCGGTGCTGGGCAATGTTCAGCCCTGCAGCTCGGCACGTCAAGGTGGAGCAAAACATTTGAAAACCCCTGGGCAATAGGTTCTTCGTGGGGTTTTCAAAAGCTCTCTGCCTCGCTGAGGGATCTCCCGAGGCCACCCCGGCCAGGCGGGCTGGCAGGCAGCAAGCCCCCGGCGCAGGGCATCGCACCCCGGGAGTCACACAGGCCCCGCTGTTGGTGCCTGCGCTGTTTACACACACCAAGTTAAAGCATCTCCCCCGGTTTCTCCGCAAATTGCTGCATTCAGATGAAGTGGCAGCTGCTGTAATTAAGACACAGTTAATTACATATCCCCTTAATTGCGATGATAGGATTTTGTCAATTTGGTAAATAAGAATTGTGAGGTTTCTTCCGGCAGCGCAGCCTCAGCGCGGCTCACATGTGGCTCCCTTTGTCTCCTGGCTGCCGGGGAGCAGCCGGCGCTGGCCCGGGACAGTGGCTCTCCAGGGGCAAAGGTGCTCCCTTTCAGCTTGGAGCTAAACTTCAGTTCTGCAGCTGCCTCCGTCCCAAAGGCCTTTGCAGAGGGCAGCATCCAAAGGGAAGTGTTTAGCATGAGCTTCAGTGCAAGTGCAGCACTGGGAAGCTTCTAGGGGATAATTCAACAAGAAAGAGGCAAATCTGCCCAATCCTCAATTTTCGTTCTTAAAAAAATAAATAAATAATGGAAATGCGCTGGATTTCTCACAATAGGGAATGAAATCTCCCACTCGCCTGCTACCGGGCACAGACCATGGCCGCCAGCAGGACCAGTGGCACAGCCAAGGGGCTTTTAAATCCAGCTCTGTCCTAAAAAATGACCATAAAAGTAACTTTGCAGGTTTCTTTGTTTGCTGTGTCTCATCTTCTCCCTTACTGGCTGGCTAAATTGGTAACTTGCTCTTCCTTCCCTAAACCACCAACCCAGTGAAGCTCTGGGCCAGCTCAGGAACATGCCCTCTGCCACTGTCACTTGCTGCCTCTTGTCTCCCGTGCAGCCCCACCACTGGCAGGCTGCTCTTCCAGGGACGAGTCTTCACCTGTGCCACCATTACCCACTTGACACAGTTTTGTCTGAGGGGAGAAAGCAGGAAGCCAGCAAGGTTGTGAAACACCAGGACCAAACCAGATCGTCATCGCCTGTCTCTGGATGAGAGCTGAATTGGGCTCCTGCAAGGATGCCCAGAGCCTGGAGCTGGCCAGGTGGTTGGCATGAAGAAAACCCATCTTTCCATCCTGCTGTGGAGGCAGCTTGATACTGAGGCGAGCGAGAGAGAACACGTATGAGACATGTATATTCTTTCTGGAATTGCTTTTCAGTGACTCAGTGTGCAGGGCTGTCATCCATATTAATGAATGAATTGTGGTCGACTGAACAAGTATGTTCAGGGTGTTCTCATGCACAAAAAGTGGTGCATAAAATCCTACGATTAAAGAAGATTACCTAAGATCACCTTAGACTTAGTCATTAGTTATGATTAAGTTACGATTAGCTAGGAATTAATGAAAACATTGTCAGTGTTTGCCTCCCAATTCTTTATCCAACAGGCAAACTCAACCTTTCTCTTCATGGGAAGCAGCAAACACCACGTCCTGGCTTTGGCAAGGCCCTGACACTGGCTCAGTGTGAAGTTACACATTGTGGCTGAGTATCATCCCCTCCCTGGTGGCACCTCTGCTGCTGCCTGGACTCTTCACTGGGCCAAGTCAACCTGCTGAACCCACAGGCACCTCTTCATTTATTTCTGACAGGTTCATTTTCTGCCTTTTTAGCAAGGTGAACTGCTTTGGCACAAGGCTTGGCAACCACAAGCTGAAGATCAGGAAGTTTTCTTCACAGCATTAGCAAGCTGCTGGTATCATGGTGACATGTTCAGCCTTGCAGGATGTTTTAATAAGCAAATGAAGGAATGTGGTCTAGATAAAAGTGCATTGGGGCAGCTGCAGAATTGATCAGGGGAAAAAAGCCACACCCAGAAAGTGGTTCACCATCAAAACAGCAAAATGTATTCACTGAACGGGTCCTGCTTCTGTACAACTTGAATTTTTCACTGGTAAAGTCAGTGGTGGGGTAGAGTGTACTTAGTAAATGTGCAAGTGATGCAAAGCTGAGAGGAACCAAAAGTATATTAGAAAACAAGATAAGAGTTCAAAATTATTTTAACAAATGCAAGAAATGGTCTGAGAAAAACAGGTTGCAATGCAGTAAGGCTGTGAGCAAGTTTCTATGCATGAGCAAAAGAAGTATCACCAGAACAAATGCTAAATGGACCAAAATATGAATCAGCAAAGCTATTCCATTAGAAAGATGGGAAATATCACACTAGAATCCATAATTAGATTTCCTGCTGCAAGATACATGATGTCATCCAGCCCTTCCACTCAGCACTGCGAACATCAGTGAATGAGCTGTGACCATTTTCAGGTCCCAACTCCCCAGTGACAGAGAAAAAAAACCCAAACAGCCAGCCTTGGAGATCTCTAAAAATGGTCTCCAAGCAGAGCTTCAGAGAATTGATCCGCGGAAAAAACAACTGGGATGTAGCAAATACCCAAAACATTGCTGCAGAGAAAAAGGGAATCATCTGTCCTCCCCGTCCATAGCAAACACAGCGGCAAACAGCAACCTTCAAATGCAGCAGGAGGGATCTGAGTGGGTGGGAGGAGAAACTTTCTAAGGGTGAAACGCCAGAGCAGATCACTGGGGAGGCTGTGGAGTATCAGGATAAGAGGTTAGGCAAGTATATATCTGGATCAGCAAAGGTAGAGACCCTCTGCCCATCCCAGGCCCCGCGGACTCGAGGCCCCTCATGGTCCCTCCTAGCTCGTGTGTCTCAGGAGCAAACAAAGCTCTCACTTCTACCCTGCCCCACCTCATCTTTCCTGAATTCTCCCTGTTTCAGTGCCAACGTGTGGGTCATAGCTCATCTGACAGAAGGGTACGTAAAAAAAATCCAGACTCAAATTACACCTACACTTCTAATTCCAGAAAGGTTAAAGAAAGCTTTACCTTCTGCCTACAGCAAGCAAGATGTACTGGAGAGCACGTCCCATCAAGGATCAGAAAAAAGTTTACACTTGGAGATCCAAGCCTGCACTCCATCTTGTGTCAGACTTTCTTGTTTTCTCACTCTTTGACTTTCTTCTTTAAACTTCTCTGTCAGGAGATGCTCCTACACTCAGATCTAGGAGTAACTTGAGGACTGTGCAACCTGAGGAGTAGCAGACATTACAATGTCATCTCCCAAAGTGCAGCAGCACTGGGGACGGTGGCTCGGGTGTGCAGGGGCACACGTTCCCAAGTGATTTGCTGATAGATTAGCTTTCCCCCTGCCCTGGCTAGCTCTTCGGCTCCTTAGATCCCCACCTTCAGTGTGACACCACTGCAGCAGTCAGCTGCAACACTGCTAGCAAATTGTCTCCAACAGCACTCCAAAATGCACCCACCAGGCTGAATGCACCCACCAGGCTGACACCCACAGGACTCTTGCCCTGAGGCCAAGGGGCACTCCCCTTCCAGTGCCAGTAAGGAAAGGAGGAACCATCCAAAAACCAGACTTAGTGAGGTAGAGGGACTTGCTCGCAGCAGCTTAGCAAGGGAAGGAGAGCTCAGGCAGACATCTCCCAGGACTGTGCCTGCAAGCTTTGCCTTTCCTGATCTTCATTCCATGATTTGTCTAAGTCCGTAACCACACTGTGTGAACTAGGAACGGTAAGGTCGGGTTGCAGCCTCAGACTTCACAATCCAATCTGTAAGCAGAAACACCACTCAGTTTAACACCACTTAGCTCATTGGTATGGGCTTCCTGGGTTTTCAAAAGCAGAACAGATTTCATCCTGGAAAAAGAATTATTTTTCAGTGTGCTAAGTTCAATAAGCTTCAAAACCAAGATTAGGATATTTTGAAAGGAATATTTATTGATGGTTATTTAGCACAAGCAGGTAGATTACAGATGGTCCTGCAATTTTAATTGCGTGGCTGTAGCATTCGGATGTACAGCTTTGCCTTGTCTGCCACAGACTCCCTGCAGGCACGATTTAACCTCTGTCTTAGGCTCTCTCCTTCCTCATGTCCCTTAGGGCCTTATGTCCCTTGTCTGTTAAGACCAAACCACTTTAGTTCACAGCATGATGAATCTTATTACATCAGGTCTCAAAAGCTTCAGAGACTTGTAACTGAAGTTCTATGTGCAAAGCTACAAGAGAAAGCTGCAACCAAGACATTCAAATGGCAAATTAAAAAAATATTCCTGGATGTATCCAGGATGAGAGATACATTCTGAGATGAGGGCCTCTGAAGTGTACACCAGGAGACAGGTAAGCAACCCACAGCTTGGAATAAAGCTTCTCGATTCTGTGGCAGGACACAGTCACTACTGGCATTCTCTCAGGTAGTTGTGTTGGCAACCTCAATACCTGATTCCTGCTGGAGGAAGAAGATGCAACGTCTCCCATTTCCCAAAGGTGAGGGAAGAGGAACGCTTCCCGCTAAAGCCACACTAAGGATAAAACTGGAGAAGAATCACCCCCGGGGAGGAGTCAGGGAGAGGAGAGGAATCTCTGTTGGTGCTGCTGACTATGATGAGGACAACAGTTGTGCAGAACTGGCTGACAGGGATATGGAAATGTTGGTAAATATAACAGTGATTCTCAACAGCTCATATTGTGTGTGAGTGTTGGAGTTGTCACTTTTGTATGTTGTATAGCTACATTTTCCAAGATTGACTGAAATTATCTAAAGCATGAAAATACATTCTTTTGTAGACTGAATCGGGTAAGGAGTTTTTACATCATGCTCTACAACTAAGTGGAAGATGCAATGGTCTTAGTTTTCGAAAAGAAATGAACTGTGGATGTATTCAAGGAGTTTCTAAGACGGCTGTGTCATGATACTATTAAAAACAATAGTCTGACTAAGATCTCTGGTGGGAACCGATTTTACCATCAAACCCCTGGAGCTGCAATATTAATTCACACGCCAGTGAAGTAGTTGCCATGGAGTGGCCAAAACATCATTCACTGGCTCTGATGGGCAACAAAATACAGAAAACATCTAATTTGTCTTCCAAATACTGGTGAGTCAGTGTTTTATACACAGCAGCCAAATTTCATTCTTCGAGAGGTAGAATAAATTATTACTTAATTGTGACAAACGAGCAGACCATCAGACCCACTGAGACAATGAATCAGTCTGCAAAGAAATTCTGTTTTGAGTCACAGAACAGCACATTGTTGCCCTGAACTATAAAATACTGTTTAAGTAAGTTAACTGGCTCCTGCATTTACTTCTCCTCTAAGACCTGCCAATAATACTGTGCAACTCATGCTGGAAACTCCCATAGCTCTGCAAAATGTTATGTTTTGTAGAATCTTTACCTTTACATGTATTCAAAAAATGCAGTATTTTGCTGTGTTATCATTCTTTGATTTGCTAGTAAGGTCAGTACAGGCACAAAAATACTTCTCTTTTTCATAACTGCCATATAAAAAAATTGCTTTTCCACAGCACGGGTGGGATCCCTGCTCTCTGTTCTTATGCTTGTACCTTCACTGTCTTCTATTTGCCCACTTCATCAGCTCAGTTGTTCATCCTGGAAAGGATGTCTGTGGTTTCTATCCCAGGCAACTAGGATGCATCCAAACGGCACATGCATCCAGAGGAGCTCCTGAATAAGCCTGTGCATCAAAGTAAACCATAAGAACTGTGAAATAAACCTTTTATGCCTATTGTGGGCAACGTTGCAACAACTCCTAATTATTTTTTTAGGACTTTGGCCTAAAACAGGGAGAACAAGAGGATCCAGGCAGAGTAAACCAAAACTACATCCAAAAGATTTTGACCATACCAGGAGCTGCATGACCTGAACTTACTATGTATACGAGAATCCAGAATGGGAATTGCAGCAAAAAATGCTGGGTTCTTTCCCCCCTATGGAAATTTGTTGTATTGTACATCAACTTCAAAATATGTTTAATTTTTTAAAAAAATTAAAACGTCATAGGCTATTTCTGTGGGGGAGTAAAGGCTTTAAAAATTCTAATAAGATTAAAGTAATGCAGTTAGTTGCTCGACTGCAAGAGGTGCAACCTTTATCGTGCCAATTACAAGTCAGATGCAGCCAATCAAACAATACTGAATTATTAAGATCTTGCTGTACATTCTCAGGCTGTTCATATATATTAGATTACAGCTGCATTATACTGAGTGCTCATTTCAGCAGGAGATTAGAAAGTACATTGAGAATGCTGGCTACCCTTCGGGTGGGTCATGGTATTTACATACCATATGTCACCGTAAGATTACAGAATGATTTATGCTTTTTGCCTGGACCTTTCAGTAAACTGCAACTGGCTCCAGTAAACTACAAAGCTGAAGCTCCATTCCAACCTGACTTTGACAATTCAGCTCTCAGAAAGTATGTGCATTTAAAAAACAAAAAACAATGAAAAAGACGACCAGTGACTGGTACAATCAAACTTCACACAAAGCAGCGTTTGACTTGCCATACCTTAACACAAGTACGTGATCCATGCTGTTCTCCTTGGCAAGAGGGGGATGGAAGATGAACTAGGGAAGTTTGCTCTGTGTTAACTGACTTGTCTTAAACTGCACAGGGAAAAGAATGAAAAGTCATTTCACTGATTCCAAAAGAAAACAAAACCTGTCACCCACCTGCTCCCCCAGAGTCATACCCTCTCCAGCACCACTCAGGTATCACACTTCCCCCTGCAATAAGCAGAAGGCAACCAACAAACCAGAATAAGTCAAGCTATTTGTACTTGTGTAGATTGTTACCTAAAAATAATTATTGAAACACATCGCAGATAGCATCAGTAGTGTATATAGAAAGCAGCATGAGATGTATGAAGAAATTTGACAAATCACTGATAAAACTAACATTGTGTAAGAAAATACATTGCTTTGATACACTTGATTTAATAGCTGTAAAGTGGCAGTGAAGAACGTTAGTATTTAACTCATTTGTTTGAGGTTGAACAGAAGACATTTGAATGTGTATTTATTGCAAGGTATTTTAAAGATGACACGTCAAAGAAATTGTAACACTCAGACCAACAAAGCACAGTGCAAAATTTTAAGTCTCTGTACATAATGCATCATCTGTGTGTATGCATGCATGCCTATCAGTCTGCCTTAACCAGGTAAAGCTGCCATGCACCCAAAGAAGCATGCTTGATTACTAGGTTTATTAAGTTTCACTGTTTCAGAAACTAGGAACAGTATGTATGGGCAGGAGAAAACTCACCAGACTGAGTTCTCCCTCATCTTCATTCCCAGCTACTTTGCCTTTTACTTTTCCTAAACCAGCCAAACCTCTGATTGTGTGTCATTAAGGGAGCTGGCTGTGACAGCAAAAGGAAACTATGAGCTTCTATTAGAAAGCAGATGACAGACAAAAGCAGCTGTCATGCATTACAGCCACACTATCGGTCTGCCACTTTATCTGAAGGTTTTGTCCATTAGCTACATGCCAAAACCCAATTACACATGGGATACATATGGAAAGGCTGAGCAGCAGAAGTATCCCTCACTTCCCCTCCCATTAGCTAGTAAAGGAGGTGCACTAAACCGTAAGGATGTAAGGGCTATTAAATGCTGCAGCCGAGGGCAGAAGCCGAGGAGAATCAACCTCATAAATATTTCAGTGGCAGCAAGGATGGCATGAGATCAAAATACCATGTCTGTCAGCAGCCTTGTCAGGTCTAACAGGTATCCATGTCTCCTGAAAACATCCCATTAGAGGGAGGGGACACTTGGAGGACAATCAATTTCAATTATGATCCTAAGATGCCATCCTATCCCCATGGTAGCAACAGAAGAGACTTCAGAGAGGAGGGGAGTACACAGGAAAATCATGCTTGTCATTGAAGTACAAAGGTTTTTCCTTTCATTGCAACTTACTAGTAGCCTGTGACAGACAACCAAAAGCCTTCTGCCAGTGAGTGTGGCGATTCCCTTGAGGCCAAAGGGCTCTTGACTAATGAAGGCACAAAAAAGCAGAGCAGTGAATTTGGCTAAAGAAAAAACTACAAGTGTCTCCAAAGGTATGCAACTTTACCCTGCTAAACACACTGCTGATGGTAGGAATATTAGGCTGTTCTTCTCTTCTTCCTTCTTGCTTCCGTAGGTGAACATAGCACAGTTTCAAAAGCAGAGCATACAGCGCTTGAAACTTATCTCCCTAACTTTTAATAGTTGTTTCCACAACATTCAGGTTGGTGATAACACATCCCAGCCTATTTCCCCACACATACATGAAATATGGGGTAGATAAAAGTACCACTGGGCAGAACTGGGTGCATAAAACCACGCTGTAACAGGTCTTTGGCACCTGGAAAGCGTCTGTGCACCAGTCCGAGAATTCACTCCAGGAAAACTTACGCGAAACTGGCATTCAGGGATGACATAGTAAGGTTTACAGACACCAAGTTTCACCACCTGAAATTTAAAGATAAAAATTCTGTGTCTCAGTTCGTAAGAGTACCAGCAGATCCTGGTCCACATATTACCTGCACAAGTACTGGGAGGGGGCTGTTCTCAAGTTTCCAGGCCCGCACTTGAGTGGAAGAACCAAAGAAAAACCTCATCTGAACTTAGAAGAAAGCAAAAGAACATAAATCACTCTTGCATCCAAGACAATTCTGTTTTGTTTCTTGAACTGCACAAATGCTTTGTATCATTTTAGGCTATAGCTATATTGCTTAGAAATCCTGCTGCACCTGGGAATAGGAATTCCTCAACTGAAAAACGGGTTACTTTGTACTGTAGAGTTACAACAGTCAAAGAATTGAAACAGGACTTTAACTTGCATGTCTCCCCTTGGCAGAACTGAAACACAACTACACAGTGAGCCCTCATTTATTCACTCACTATGAAAGGAAAGCATGCCCTCATTGATTAACTTACTCCTTCAACCAGCTAGGCCCCCAGTCCTTGGCTGGTAGTCTCACTGACAGCACAAATCCCCCTGGTGCTTCCTATAGCTACAGGAAGACAAGAACACTTAATAATTATCACCTATTGTTCACATAGCAAGGTCAATTCCCTTCATCGCCTAGAAAATAGCAATATTGTTTTTTCCTTCTAAATGAGCATTGGAATTTACGTTTCACACTGTTATATTCCTCTTCCTCCTCTTCATCAGGGAATTAGGGAGAGGTTTTTAGTTCAAGATATCCCTCAGCTTAGAAGGGACAGTATGCTTCTCTCCCGGACTGCAAGGCTGACAGCAAAATCAGATCCTCATCCCCTCCAGAAAAAAAAAAAGTTGTTTGGTTTTTAATGCTAAGGAGAATGACCTTTACATGCAATGCTGATACAAAGGTCTTTCAATGTATTTGCCAATTTTCCAGCATCCTCCTCTTTGCACAGATTATACAAGTAAAATACACACTGTGCTAACTGCTCTGTCCCATGCAAACAAGTCAATAGAACATGCTCCTTAACCATCAGTAGTTTATTCAATCCCCGTTACTCCCCTTACGATAACTAGTTTTATTTTATGTCAATTGAGAACATAAACATAGTGCTGAACACTTCAACAGCAGCATCAATCCAACAAATCCATTCCATCTCAGGCAACATCTGGTTACCTAAGGCACAATCTAGAAGGCCTCGTATCTTTTATTTTGCATGAAAAATTTCTTATATTTACCTGCACAGCCAAAGTCTACTAAACTAAATCTAAAACTGACAGAAACTTTTTTTTTTAGGAAACAAAGTAAGTTTTATTTGAAGTGAAAAGGAAGCACATGAATACCATAGCACAGTGCGTAAAAACAAAGTCGCTCTCAAAAAATCTGAGAAAGGAATATGTAATTACTGGGTTGTTGCCAAAAGAAATCAGATTCTTTGGGATATATAATAATGGTTATAAATTAAAATAATTTCTAGATCATTCTCCAACACTAATAAGCCACAATATGTCAGATGTCATGAGGTGAATACTTGTTATTTTCCCTACATCTGAGGCAAATACATCGAATACTTTAAATGTTATTTCTAAACGATCTTCAATTTATAATTACAGAAGTGTCTGTGTTTTGCCAGTTCTCCAGAGAAAGATCATCTATCGGCTATGTAGAAAGGAATTTAAAAGGGCATCGAAATGTTAAACATCTCACCAAATATAAATATAACCTCATTTAATTAGGGAAACATTTTGAGATCTGCGCCTTGGAAGTAGAGAAGTGCAGGGTTTTTAAAATACCAGAAAAGAATGAGTAACATTACAAAACATTTAACTCAAAATCAGAATGGTCTTTAATAATCGCAAATGAACTTTTTACAATATCAATTTTCTAACTTTCTGGGCACACTTCCTGGTAAACACTTGAGTGTCCTCTGTAAGTTACAAAGAGTAAGTTTCCTGTTATACAGCTAAAAAAACCTGGACATTCTTAACAACTTGGCATCACATCGTTTTTTAAAAAACAGATCACACAATAATTTAGACAGCATTTATAGCATTATAAAATCAGAATTCCCCTCTTTAATCACTCACAAGAGCAGCCATTAAGAATACAACAGCTTTAGGAATACAAATAATGAGGATGTAAAACTATCTGTGCAAAACTGCATTATTTTTACTGTCTAAAATTTCAGGGAAGTAACACCGCCAAAAGCAGAGAGAGGATAACAGAGACAAATAGACATGAAAGTAATGCTACCTTAGATTTTCAAACAGGAATTACATCATGAAGTAAATATTAGGTAAAGAAAAAAAATTGATGGCACCTTGAACAACAATGACAAGTATCCTGGAAACTGCAGTTGAACAAGAACTGATACAGGTTCATGTTAAAGTCTCTTTCAGGAGTAGCGATTGATTTGGGGGTATCAACTCTAGCATTTCTTTCCATGCAAAAATCTTTCTTTCCAACATCTTTGCTTCGCGGGCTACTAATGCATTTAAGAATGAGCAGTCTTTTGAGGAGTGTGCTTTCTTCCATGCATCTGAAATCTTTAAAACAGCTGGATCATTGATTCCCTGGATTTCCCTACTCCAATCCATTTAACTGCAGGAAAGAAAAGCAAACTTTTATTGTACGTAATATAAAGCGAGATGGGATTGTATTCTAGGATAGGATACAAACTTATCTTCTTAAGTACTATAGTCTGAAGAAAAACAGAGCCTATACCATGAGTATGTTAAGGAATGGTAACTATGTCTACTGTTGTCAAAGTAAGAATGCATTGGTAACTTAGAAAAACAGGAACAGTCTTGAAGCTGCCATTATAAACAATTCAGTTTTCCAGATCATAAGAAAAAAGATACACAGAAACTGTCAGGAAAATAAAGATTTGCACCACCTCCTAATTCCCAGCTTTAGATGGAACCACGGGATCATCTTTATTAGGGAGCATAAGAGAAACTTGTCAGTTTAGGACCTCTTACTGTCACATATATTTAATGGCATTAATATACCAATAGTCCCACTGACTTTATAACGGCAACAGAACTAAACCTCTATTATAACCAATCTGAAAAACACTTAGGCAAGTTACAAGAATCTCAGTTAAACAAGAACTACAGTATAAGCCAAAGAAAGAATGCATAATCTAAGAATGCATTAAAACTTCTGAAAATTTTCAATTCAATGGCTAAATAGATAAAAAGTAGTAAAACGATAATTACAAGTATCACCAGGTACATCAGAATAAGCCCAGCTACCAACTAGTTTTCAGTATTTTGAATGTTTATTCAGGCAAAATACAAGATAGGTTTCACAGAGCAGGAAAAAACCAAAACATCTGTTCTACTTACCAGGAACACCCAACTCCATTTCTATAAAGCGAACGTAATTTTGTGCATTTACAGGCAGCTCATCAAACGTCCTTGCATTTGATATGTCCGTATCCCATCCCGGGAGTGTCTCATACTGAACCTCTACTTTATTTAAGACTTCCTGGTTGGCTGAGAAGCAAACATGAACAAAAACACTATGTCTACAAAGATTATATATTCACTACCACTAAACACATAACTGTAAGGCTTTTTTTTGATACAAAGAAGTTTACTCATAAGAGGATACCAGCACCAAAGGTGCTGAAGTGTCCTTTTTTTGTTAATATAAGCAGAGAAAAAAAAATCTAGTAACTAACAACTTCAGGCATTCTAGTACTCAGTCACATGCACGTATTTTGCCTAAACCACAACCTTTTCTGTTCAGAAAACTTTACAGAAAAAGTGATTCACAAAAATGTTGATTTTTTTTTTCCCTGAAAAAATACCAAGATTCAATTCCCCTTTCATGAGGGAATTTGGTCATGTGAAAGCAAAATCAGGCACCAGCTTGTAAGTATCAGGCAGTTATATTTTAAAATGGCATAGGAGTATATTTTTTACTGAACAAGCATAGTCATAAGATGTAGTTTATACATAACAGACTTCTGATGCCCACAAACCCTTTGCCCCAAAACTCCACAACAAAGTTGTCAAACAGTGTGGAGTCCCCACACGATGTAACTGTTCCAATCATTTCTCAAAGTAGAAGCAATGAGTATATTCCATCTTGTCCTTCATTTACCAACTTGCTACAATGTTGCCCATTCCCTCTGAATCCTGTGATTATTTCAAGTACTAGGAAAGATGCAAAGCACATGGTTCTGGAATTGAATAATTCCAGTAATTATCTGAACATTAGCCTTGGAATGACACTGGGCAGCAAAACAAAAGTCTTAAGACTGCAAATGGTCAAAATACATCAATAAAAAAAAGTAGGTGTCAGGCATTCTCGCCTTCCTGAAAAAGACAGGGTTTTGCCAAAGGCTCTGTAATTAATGTTATGTAGGCTCCGTGTCTCAGATCAAGTCACTCCTGCAAAGACAGACAGTCAGCCTGGGGAAGCATCTTAGGTACAAGAGGCACGGCAGAGGTGCAAATACAAAACCATAGCTAATCCCCTCCAGCATGCGTGTAGCCCACAAACCCAGGCTCAGCATACTGAGTAATTTGTCCTGATGCAGGTAAGAGTTCAACAGGAGCAAGGTTGTAAGGACAGCCCTTGTGAACTAGGCATTTTGAGTAAGGGTGGAAGAGGACTACCTTCTACTGACTTTGAAGCCTTCAAGAGTGAAGAAATGCACAATTTCATGACTAAGGTGTTCACAGGTTAAGGCAAATGATCCTGAATCAATACTTACTGTACAAGCTAGCCTTGACAAACAGACAAGCACATTAAGGATGCTGGGTTGCAGAGGCCAAGGATAAGCACTTTATTTTACTTTGAAGCCTCTCTGATGAGGCCAGCTGGGAGAAAGCTGAAAGCACTTGGAACTGAATGGTCTAATCTTGTCTATGGTCTTCCATTACCCCGCATTGGTTCAATTCCTTACTTCCCCAAAAGAGGGAAAGGAAAAGAAGGTATTAATTTCTTGATGTTTCAAGTGATTCTCCCATTTTGCTGCAGCAGGGGTGATAAAAGATGATGTGTGGTAAGAAAAATAAAATAAAGATACATGTATAAAGGTAAGCCATAAAGTGAGCTCAGCATAGTAAGAGATGTAGTTACCATCTAGATTTCTCTCAGCTCTTCCCTTAGGGGATTTATCTTTTAGGTTTTCTGGAATATTCCTTATTAACTGAATTAGATAACAGAGCTGAATTAGATAACAGCTGAATTAGATAACAGAGATAGCAGCTATAGTGATTTCTGGTAGTCTGGTACTATAATTAATTTGGAGAGGGAGTGATGTGACATTACTTCCAACTCAAGAAGAAAAGCTGAAATTTGGGATCTCAGCATCATTGTAAAAGATCTCATCTTAAAAAAATCCTCCAGCAATTTCCAGAAACTGAACATAAAAACAGCCATATAGATCAGATGAAAGGTGCTTCTAGCACAGTGTCCTAGCTTGTTAATTTACAGTAGATGCCCAGGAAAGAGCACAAAAGAAACCCCAAAACACAAAAGGAAGCATGAAGTAAGTCTTCTCCAAAATAATCTCCCAATTTGCTAAGAATCTGGGTTTTCAAAGTCCTCTGAGCTAGAGGTTGTGTCTGTCTGTGCTGAGACCAACTGATGCCTAAGCTTGGAGAGGAGGCATCAGCAAGACTAGGTCACAGCTTTCACATTCCTTTTAAACTGATCAGATCAGAGCTACCAGGGAGTTTCTTCTTTCTTTCATAAACTCGTCTGACTGAACAGAAATGGAGATACTGACCAGCTCCACAGCAAAAGCCTACAGCCCCAATGATTCCAACTGAAGGCAGCTGTAAATTTACAAGACATTTTCAGTTCTTTCTTAACAGGAGATTATGAAATGCTCACAGAAATCCAAGCTACAAAAAACTGAGTGAGACTCACGATTCTCTGATCCAGCTGGAAAAAGGAACAATGTATGAAATATGGCAAGTTTTTCCTGAGATGGTGGGCACTGTGTGTGCTTCTAATTTAGAGACAGTCACTTCACAAGAAGGGTAAATCACTAACATCTCCAAGAGAGTGGGAGGGAGGGGAGAGAGAAAGAAATACCCTGCCAGCGAGAGATTCCCAGAGTAGATCTCTCCTAAATTAAATTAAAAATGTCAAAGTGGCAAGTTAAAATATATATATATATGCACATACATACACAAGTGCACAGCATGCAGAGATGTACACATCAGAAATAATCTAATGGTCTGCAAAACATGAAGTGGGAAGAAAGCTACCTTTTGTTTCTTCTGCCAGGGGCAGGGTAATAAGCAACCTGCAGCATATGTGCTGAAAATGCTGCCAATGTTGAGGAGTACAGCAAAAAGAGAGGTGTGGAACACAGAGGCACTGTGAGAGACAGCATCTTCCAGCTTACCAGAAGTTCAGCTCAAACTCCTTCCTGACACTTAAGGAAGACACCACGTCAACAGCTTCTACTAAAATTTCTACCAGAATTCTTAATTGTTCATACAGTGAAGAAAAGTACAGTTTGGTGGGTGAGCCATGTTGTGCTGCTGTGACCAAAGGTCAGCTACCTGTTACCTGGGCATGTACAGGGAGCAAAGTCTGCCCTCAGGCATTGTAACAAGACTCTGGTCCCATCTGAGAGACACAACGAATTGGGGGGGAGTAATCACTGAAGTCTCAGTACTGGAAAACATGGACACCCGTTTATATCATCTTTAATGATGGACTGCCAGAGAGAAAGTCCTCCTGGCTTGAGCACAAGACAGTCCAAATAGACCCCTGCAGATTTACTGAGTAGTTTCCAATTCAAAAGTGCGATCTCCATTATGTTCAAAGGCCATCTAAAGTACACACAAATTTCCTTAATATTTTGATAAGGGTATCAATCAGGGAGTATCCAAGTCTTAAAAAGGCAAAAGCATTCCCTGGTTTAGTGCAAGATGAGCACTGAATTTCCTGAATAAAAGTGCATGCCACATTGTTCAGTATGCATTCAG
Organism: Aegotheles bennettii; assembly: GCA_013398125.1. Taxonomy (NCBI): domain Eukaryota; kingdom Metazoa; phylum Chordata; class Aves; order Caprimulgiformes; family Aegothelidae; genus Aegotheles; species Aegotheles bennettii. The sequence goes on from VZRW01000169.1 coordinate 122,391, forward strand.
ATTGTAACTGGCACTTCTGATGAAGATACTGGAGGGTAAATCAGCTAGAGAACTCCTCCAAACACGTGGAGAACAGAAGATTTTTTGTTAATTCATTATTAATCTCCTCAACAGATATGTTCTATTTTCAAGGACTACTGGCAGATCATCACTTATTCCTTTATATGTAATTACATCTTCAGACTTCATAAATCCTGCTGTGAGTTGCAGCTGATTACTAGAGCTGATCTCCTCACCCACAAGAAGTTCTCTGCTGATGACATCATATGAAAAATTGTAACCCGTGTCCAGCCTCAAACCCTGAGGTAGCAATTAGAATGGAAATGGGCATCTATGCACACATTAGAAAATCAGAAAACTCAAACTTTAGCACTGGTTCATGTTCTTCCTTTTTCTGGAGTGCCTCTACAATAGCAAACTGAAAAAACATATCATCCATGAAAACAGTGTTTTTGTGGTATTGGAGTATTTTAACACGCAGATACATTTTTCAGGTTAAAATTATCACTAAAATGACCATTGTTCTCCTCAGGAGCTATAGTTTGTCATGCTAAGCTGATGTATGTTGGTCCTGCATTAGAAAATAAGTTTTGCTTTTACCTGAAGTAATTGCTCATTCCCCCCCCCCTTTTCCATCTTTTCCATTGCGTAGGTGTGACAGGTTTTTGGCTGCTCTGTGAACCATTAAAGGGAACTGAACTGATAGAAAAATAACACAGGAAGAGAAAAAACTGGATTTTCAACTGAATCAGTTCTCTCAGGTGGTTCACTGCACGCCTAAATGAAGATTTGTCCTGCTAGAAGAGAGGATGAATAGAGTAGTGGGAATACAGCTTGAAGGTAATGCAGTCTGTTAAAAAGGAAAGGGATAAAGCAGTAATAACATTTACATTTAAGAAGCTTTATACAGCACTTTGCATCTTTCTAGTAGACAAGTGACAATATTTGGTACAGCTGTGGTTCAGGGTGTCTCTTGTGCATCTGGGAAGCCATTAATGGCTTGATACTGAAGAAACACATTCCTGTCATAAATTTTACAAGTAAAACTCAAATGAACTTAAATATCAGATTACATTTCACCAAAATCTGTAAGTGTTAAACAAGCAGCCTTACCAGGAAAATGAGGTATGATTTCACCATCTAGTTTGTATGCAACACCAACTTTGATTTCTGGAAATACATCCAAGATATCCAATTTGGTAAGTGCCAAACTACAAAGAAACATGAGTCCGGTTAAACAAGTTCAACAACTCTCACCACATTGTAAAAATACCAAAAGAAAAACTGATTCCTGCACATTGCAATTAACTGTCTTTCCTCAGAAAAATAGCTTGTATGGCACTCATTTATTTATCTGGTGTGACTTTAAATAAAAGAAAAAAAACCCCAGCCTTTTGATTGTGTCCTTAGATCTAGTACTGTAAGAAAAGGGAAAAATTCAAAGAATGGGTATTCTCCAATTAAAGTGACTGGTCTATAGTTTGAAGTGTCAGAATTTTAATTGGTCAGGGTGCTGCCAAGATATTTTATGACCATTCATTTGAGATGGTTTCATAGCATGATGTCTGTTGCTGTCTGTTCCTGTTCTCTGCCAAATCTTCCTGTCCTACAATGAAGGCAGCAAAATAATCAAACACTGGCCCTGTAAATAACTGGCTGCATACTTTTTTAAATAAATAACACTAAGGAAAAGAAAAACAAGAAAATTTAAGTAAAGCATGCATTTACACAGTTTGATCTACTAGAAATTTTATACCAGTGTTGTTTCAGACATCTACTTTTCATTTTAATTAAAATCCCAAAGTCATGTCCAGGTTTTCTACATTTAAACATACTGATGGCCTCCCATCTGTCTTATTTTGAAACAAATTAACAAAACTCCACAAACTACATCAGGTTTAAGGCCCTTGTAATACATTTGATTTGGTGGGATGGCAGGGGTTGGGTAGCCAGAAGCATTAAGTACTATAATACGCAAGTGCTTCTTGGATCATTTTAAAAAATGATGTGCTCCAAGTAAAGGAAAGAAAAATTTACGAGTACGAAAATGTCAAATATAAAAACACCTAATGCTAGGAGAAATGAGGGACAGTTAATTTATCAAAATATCGAAAACCCAACAAATCAATACTAACAGTTGGAATGCTACTAACTAGTGTATGTATAATTTACAGTAATCTGTAGCTTTTCACGATTTTATGTCAAGTTGCCAGCAAAGTTGTCAAATCAACTCACGCAGTAAATCCATTAATCATGTAGGCATATCGGAGTGACACCAGGTCCAGCCAGCCACATCTTCTCTTCCTACCAGTGGTAACACCAAACTCTTTACCTCTCATTTGCAGCAATTCTCCAGTTTCCTAGAAAAGAGTAATGCTATCACATGAGCCTTTCTTTGTATTTGCAATACTCGATGCAGGTGTACATTGAAGACATTTTATAATATTATAAATTACCTTAAAAGTTCTGCCCCAAATTTTTCACAAAGTTGTCCATTGGGATGAAAACAGAAATACAAAACGCTATTTCTAATTCAAGAGAATGCTGTTTGAGCAAATCTCTCAAAACATATCCTGCTCCAGCCTTCTACTCCAGAGGAAGGTGTGAGAAACTGACAATCAGATTTCACAGGCCTGTAAGCTCGGTCTAGAATCAGCAAAATGAGACATCCAAACCCACCATCACCTACTTGCACGTTAAATCAGTGTTACTGGTTAAATAAGACAGACACATCATTTCAGTTACAGGTCACATCTAGGGCAGATAATACTCACATTATCTTGTTCTGTAGGAAAGGCACCAATTCCAACTCTCGTTGTATATGCTTTCACCACTCCGTATACTTCCCCGACATTCTGTGGGGGCATGCCCAGACCCGTACACACACCTCCAACTGTGCAGTTTGATGAAGTCACAAAAGGATATGTGCCTATTTGAAAAAAAAATGGTTTAGAAATTTATTAGTATTATTTAAAAAAATAATAATAATCTAACCTAGTGAGGAATAGTACTTGCATTGCACTTACCTAGGTCTTACAACACTAAGAACCAAGACAAAGCACTTAATAAATGTATATTGTGGTCAAGAACATATTTAATAAGCTCTTAGTTTTGTATGTACATTGTCTGATCCTTTTTTATTGAAGAAATGTAGAATTCTGCAAATACCAATTTTGCTTACATAATCAAATAAAAATATTTCCACAATCAACTAAAATAAAAAAAGACTCCTGGAATATAGTCTATTTCATTAGTGGTGAGAGTTTGTCTCTAGCTAAATATTCAGCCCTCATTTAAAAGGCAGCTTGGACACCAAAGATAAAAGAGTTACACATCACAGAATACTTAAGTTTACACTTTTTTGTTTGTTTGTTTGAAAGTAATGGAAGACGAAACAGAGCATGCCAGTCTACTAGTTGATTTGAATTGCAAACAAATGCTTCGGCAACACTGATTTCTGTAAGGGACACACATCTGCCTCATGCTTCAGACTTTTTTTTTTTTGTATAAGAGTCAGAAATAGGTAAGAGAGGAACAGCCAAGACAAAAAGAACTGAAGGCAATACACACAATGTTAAAAAGTCAAAATCCTCCAGAGACTGAAGTTTCGCAACCAGCTTCAGGCATCTCTTGCTCCTTTAGCTTAATTCAATTCTCTCAAGAGAAAGACACAGGCTTACAGGTGATATGTAACAGCAGTCTTTTACAGATATGTAAAAGCACTAAATAGTCTTTAATTTTCTTAGGACAAAGTAGTTGAGCTTTTCTTTACTGACAGGTAAATATAGCTAGTGGAGGTCACAAACAGGGTTCATGAGACAGTTCTTACCCATTTTCAGCTCCCAGCCTAGTATATTGACACGGGTTTATCCTCACTCAGTGTTTAAAAACACAGAAAAGCACATCCCCCCACACCTACACCCCCCAACACACACACATGCAAGCTCCACTACACGCTCCAGAGAGGCAGGAGGCACTGCAAGGCTGAGGATTTACCATCCTCACTGCCAACAGACACACGTTCATAAAACTCACTTCAGTATTAAGACTTCTGTGCATCAAGGCACAGAAAACAGCCTCATTCATAGAATCATTATGGTTGGAAGGGACCTCCAGGGTCATCAAGTCCAACCTTTATCCCATCATATTCCTAACCATTAGACCATGGCCTCAAGTGCCTCATTTTGACCAGGACTTTGTTAGTCCACATGTCCAATCCACTGATGGCACCTACCTAAGGAGAGCAGATATTCTTCCCTGTGTGAGGGTCTCTCAACAGAGGCAAGAGAAAACTCTGAGTGACCCAAACAACTCTGTGCATATTACAGACACACCTGGTGAGTTTCAGACTATTGGTATTTCCTATACTTATGAAATCTAAAATCCTCACTACTTACGAAAACCAACCCCCCGTAGAGTTTTCTGCAAATGTCTCAGTTTTGCATCAAACATTTCCCTGTGAAAAGTGTATTTGAAGACTTCTTTCCTTTTTTTTTTTTTAACTTGTTAAAAAAGGAAGTTTCTTCCAATATTCAGATTATTATGGGAAAACTTGGTGCTTAGACTTATAGTGACTAGTCAAGATATATCTTCCTCTTACAAGAAAAGGCTTTCAAACTCAGGATGTTTGAAACTGATCAGTATGAGAACTCCTAACAGCTGAAAGCAGAGCACGTGCAAATTTTGTATTTGTAAGACAGTAGTCCTTACAGGCTTTAATTTCAGGCTTAAGCATTTTTCCAACAATGAAAATGATGCAGTTGCAAGGCTAACGAGACTGAAGAAAAATGTGACTAAACGCAGGAGCCAATTATATAGGCTGCTTATGCCTACAGAGAGGTATAGTAATCTATCTGTCCTTACAGCATAATGATAACACACATAATAATCTAATAAAAAAAACCCCAAAACCTGCTTCTACCAAGAAGTTTCTAATTTTATTAGCAAAATTACAGTGTTTGAAGAAAAACTGCACCATTTCAAATGCATTCGGGTAACATTTTCACACTGTTGCCTCATTAGCAATCCAGATTCCAAATATCTTTCCTTACATCCTGAGAAAACTAAGTGTTATACAAGGGGTTTTAAAAAACCGCAAGCTGATTTTTCAAAAGTCAGCAAGTATTTTGCATATATACTTCGCCACTCAAAGCTCACTTTTCTTCTCAAGTGTTTTCCGTAGATGTATACAACTGTGAGTTCTTTCATAGGAAATTTATAGACACTGAAGTAACACACTCTTATTTAAAAAAGAATTTAATTAAAAACTCTTCCCCCAATTATTTGCTAGTCATAAAATACAAAGCATTTCTACCAAAAGAACAGCTAAGCACAGAGTTTATAGTTAGTGTTCCTCTTTCACAACATAAGTATACAGCAAAGTGTGTCTCAAAAAGGTTATACCTACCAAAATCTATGTCCAGCAGTGCTGCGTTTGCACCTTCTACTAAGATCTTCTTTGGTGGTCCATGTAAAGCCTCATACATGAAATAAACACCATCCTTTACCATTGGCTTTATTTTTTCCATGTAGCCCTGAATAATACAAAAGACCATTGTATAGTATAATTTCATTATGATAAAGCCAGCCAGAGTTCAAGTGCTACTGCTCCCTCATAATAATGCTCTTATTCTTTTGAAAAGGAGAAGCAAACAAAGAAATACTAAATATGCCATAATCTGTGAACCAGGGACGGAAGAACATTAGACTCAGATTTACACAATAGACATGTGTGTTCTTCCTAGGAGGAAAGAAAATAAAAAGGAGCAAAAAGAGACAAAAGAAAAGAAAGAGAAATAAAATCCAAGCTTTTGAAATGCTTTAGAAAAATTCAAGCTTGAGTATAATCACAATACTTCACTATATTTGGTATTTCATTTCCAAGTGTTCAAAACCTCTCCCCAAAACCAGCACGTGGGGAGTTCCACTTCTGGGCATCTAAAGCCAGCAAACACACACAAGGGTAAAGCAGCATTAACTTGTGATATATATATACAGGTATGTTTGTAAATAAAAGTAAAAATGTATTTATTGGAATTAAGGGTCAAGTACCTGAATGCCACCGAGTAGCTGGACGTTAAGAAGCCAGTAATGTTCAGATTAACACCTGGTTCACAGCCTTTTTCCCCATGAGAACATAAGGAAGTTCTCATACTAAACAATTCACCTCACATGAAATATAACACTTTGTCTTTCAGAATTCAATCAAGTGCATTAGCATAAAACAAACATTAAGTGCATGTCACTTTCCTCAAGCTACAAATACATATTATGTTTCCACCCTAACCATGAGTTTCAGATACTCTGTAATCCTAACATGCACCAGGCAAACTGTATGGTATTATAAAACACTCAACTTCAACTGATTTTTAGGTCTACATATTGATAAAAATACTACAACTCAACACATGTAAGAGAGATTATTTAAAGTAAGACAAACCAAAGTGCTAAGAATTTCCATATACTCCATTCTAGAGCTAGTAAACTGAGTTTAGTGGCAACTAAAGATATGAGAAGGATGATTTATTTGGCCTGGTTTTCTGAAAGAATTAAACATGTAACTGTGCACACCCTCCCCTGCTCCACACATACCTCAACGGTTTTAAACAATTCATCAAATTTGGCTGAAGTTTTCTAAGAGGTAAAAAGATCTCATACAGTTAAGTTTCTATAAAATGCATGAAGAAAAAGGCTGGGTAAGACACCTGACAATCTTTTCAAATAAAAACTTGGGTGTAGTGCAAAAATCGCACTATTGGGGATTAGAGAATTAATGCTAGTAAGAAATCTCATAACTGTGCCAATTGCAAGGAAAACATCAAAACAGAACTCTTAATTAACCACAAAACTAGCTTTCTGGCAATCAGGCTTCATTAGTTCTGCTGCTATCAATCTACATTTTTCTGTGTTGTTAGTAATTTTTGTTTTCCTTAGGGCTTATTACTTAGAATAATAATTTACTTCAGTTCTTAAGTTTCTGACACAAGGAATTAATACTCTGCTTTACAATGAAACATACCTTCCCCAACTACAATCTCCTGTTTTTATTTTCTCCTAGCCAATATGCTTCAGCAAGTGGAAGTAAAAAATAATTCTCTCCATACAAGCCTTTCGCTTACCATTTACAGTATTTCTCTTGAAACCAAGTTTTGAAATGGTGCATAAAGTGGGGTCAAAAGTGTCTTGAAGGATGCTAGCAGACTCTTTAAAATTGATACATACCAATTTCCCATGATACGTATTACACTTTAACTCCCCACACAAGCACAAGCACCAGTCACCAAGAGAATGACCTATCAATAACTGCACACAGCGATTGTACCATTTAGCAGACAGAAGCAGGTTTACCTTGAGCTTTTTCAATTCCCCTTCAATATCTATCTCTAAGGTAGGATATATTGCTTTGTACTGATTGGCTAACACTTTGAACCTGGAAGGCAAAAATTTTTCATTAGGGTTTTTGCTTGTTTGTTTTCCTCCTCATGCCCCCACCCACCTTAGGTTTTACCAATTATTGTTTAAAACTGTTTAATCACCAAAATATTTTAATAATTCTAAATAGGTAATTTAATAAAAGTGTAAATAAAATTTGTTTTTAATTTTAAAAAGTAACAGCCACCAGATGTATTTGCTTACACAGAGTACTACCCAGAAACTGGAAACTTTGCTTACAACTGTGCATTAAAATACAGAAATTACCTCTCAGAAAATCCATCAAAATCCGAAACAAGATCACACATTCTGAGTCCACTTCGAGCTGCTTTTGAAGAATATACTGGACCAATTCCTTTTTTGGTAGTTCCCAAACTTTCAAAAAATAATAACAGGAGTTATTCTTGATAGAAAACTAAGGCACTTTTTCTTTAAAGCTAATACATCCTTGGCATAAAGGAAATGCTGTTAACTGTGAGCACTTCAAACCTTGTTTTAAGCATTTCAAACACGTGGTACTTTTAGTATACAACTTGATTTCACAGTATCACTGTGTATAGTCATAAATATATTAATCTTACACATACTTCTGTTTTTAAACCAATAACTTCTCATACTTTAGTGAACTCTTATGTATTTATTTGTATACAATTCCCAACTGTTATACTTAAGGAACTGAATGCCAAGACAATATCCTTCAGTACTATGAACTGAAACTAACTAAACACTTTCCTAAAAAAGTGTTCTGAAGCCCTAAAGAAAGCCCTCCACAAAGCAACAGCACAAACAGTATGGACTTCAAGATTGAACCAAAGAAGTATTTCATTGAATTCTAAATGTCTCCGTTGGAGTCAGGAAAACAGAAGACACTGCTGAGCATCTAAGAGTGACAATGATACTCAAAATGCTGTACACCAGAGAGAATTCAGGAAGATATTTTCCACTGCAGTCAATTCTGAAAATCCGAATTTTTTCTTACCCTTACCTACCCACTCTGCCTGAAAAGCTTTTTCCAGCTTCAGTCAGCAATACAAAATACAACTTGCTTGCGCTGACTTCATTGTCAGAGTACAGCTAGTTCAGAAAGTGTCTTCTGCCCCAGCCTTGCTAAATGGCGATGAAAATGGAGCCAAACTGCAGTCATCTTAGGTAGATTATCAAACATCTTCACCAGCACTCTCAGAAGATTAAGTAACTTTGAGGATAAGGTGTACAGCACTTTCAGAAGTGTGCTGTACATTGCTAAGATTAGTTTTGCACTTAGTTTTTTAACTGCTTTTGTTGTTTGGTTTGAGGTTTTTTTTTGCCCTGAACAGACACACAGTCCTATCTTATTTAATTATGAATTCTGCACATGCAGAGTAGCCCAGATTTCTTCTAATTGCCTTGAAAGTACCATGCTATAACTCAGTTCAAGAGAGACTCCATTTCAAGTAGAAGGTACAGGTCATATCTAAACTTTATGTTGAAGGGTATCAATTGGTAAGAAAGTGAATTGAAATACAGCTCATAATCGGTGCATAATTCATTTTTGTGAGGTCATTAGTAGTTTGGAGAGCATTCAAAACAATAATCTTGAATAAAACCAAATTATTCCAATTAGACTCAATACTCAGTAATCACAGGGAGTAGTATGTTTGCCTCCAGTCTGAAAAGAAAGACAGTCTTATCAACTTTGCATCACACAGTATCATTTAGCCAGATCAGGACACCGTGGCTTAAATAATTGATTCTAGCCTCCACCCAATTTCATACCCTCCACGGAGAGGACTTGGTTTCCATTTATTTTCTTTCATTAAGACATGCCAATTCATGAAAAACTTAAGCTGTCATGAGACTGTATTTATAGAAGATAAAACAATTGTATAAGCATAATATACTATATATTACCTTTTCTATAACCTTTCTGCAAGGGAAGCTACATGAGCCTGACTTGTGTCTGTTTTTGAGCTACATTTGAACAGATAAAAGCATTCAGTTAAAGTAAAAAATAAACTTACTACATAGAATTATCAATTTTGAAGTGTTAGACACAAAAGAATTTTAATACCAAATATGCTATGCGGTCAGATCTACAGTTAGACATTCTAGCAGGGTATTTCAATTCCCCATCCCCAACAAACCCCAGACAAGTCTTTTGATATTCAGTTTCTGTTCTTAGCCAGCCTGTACTAGTATTTCCCCCACTACTGTCAATTAGATAGCCTTAATATTTAGGAGGAAATAGATAGCTTAGTACTTTCAATCCATCAGTTGTTTTAACAAGCTTGGAAACTGGATGATTGTTGCAGAATTTCAAGATCCCCAGAGAAAGAAGAAATACAGCCCTTTTAAGAGTGACTTTAGTTTTTTAGCTTTGAATGTAACTTTTTTCCCTGGGTTTCTTTAAAACAAATTAATTGGAGAAAAGTGGTTATTTCTTCATTGGGCTTTCTCTTACAATCTTTCACACCGACTAATCCCCATTCCCAAGAACTAGCAAGCTGCTTGGAAATCACAAGCCAAAAACATACCAGCTAGTTTCTAAAAGCTTGAAAAGCTTCAGAAATTCAGTAGCAGCATGCAGTAGACAATGTGAGCATCTACATGCACTTCTGACAATGAAGCATCACGAGATACCAAATTAGTCATAACTGACCTTTCAGTTATTTGGACATGACAAAGGTGTCCTTCAGTCTTCACAAACAAATATATTTTTACAGAAACAAACAATACATTAGGAAGCAGGAACTCTTTCTATAATGCAAATTGGAAACTAGGAGCTTTTTTATAAGGCAAAATATTAAGAATCAACCCTTGCATCAAGAATATAATATTTTGCTAGCCATTGGAGGACAGAAGTGTAAGAAGTGATCCCTGCATACTCCACACTGAAGACCTGAGAGGATAATAAATACTTTTTTTAAACTCATTGACAAACAGTAACCGAAATCCAATGTATTAAGTCATGTGTTTATACAAAGTCATCCTATGTTTGACAAAATAAAACTACCTACTTCTTTCCCGCTTGTTCTTGCCTCTGTTGTTCCTGGATCCCATCAGCAGCTTGGTGGAAATCAAATACTAAGAAAATAAAACCAACTTAAGTAGAAAATCTGTGCGACACAAATTACCGTATCAGTAACGATTTCTTCAAACCAATTCTAGCTCTGTCTATCAATGTGGAAAACAAAAAACTACACACTGAAAAGAGGCAAATAAAAAGAAGGGGTTTTTCTCCTCTTTTGCAGGTTACGTTTTTTCCACAGGGAAGAGTTCCGAGGTTTTTCAGAGTGGCTTTTTGGTTTGTTTTTTTAAATGTTTATTTTGCAGAATACTTGCAGAGTGTGCATACACCTCCCACAGAATAACTAAGCCATTCCAGCTTTGTAGTGGCCCAAAAGAATGCATGGACAAAAAACATAGAAAACATGCAGTCAAAAAAAATCCTGGGAAACAGTTTATAGTAAAAAACATCATACTGCTGAAATTTAAGGTGGGAACTTTAAGTAAACATTCTCTCTTATTCTAAAGATTTCTTAAAACATTTTCTATTTGAGACAATATCAATTAAAATACATTTGGAAATAAAAAAGCTCCCACCAATGTCTGTTATGTAAACAGAAGTCATCCTCCCAAGCCCTGGTTATTTTTTTATATTTTTAATGATAAAGATTATGCGATGTATTCCTTGCACCAATTCTTTGTCTAGCATAAAAGCAAAAAACCCCAAACCATCCTGACAAGACTCATGTCAAATACAAACAGTGGTGCAACAGCTTGCAGCTTAACAGAAGCCACCCTTATTTTTCTAAAGTACCATCTCCCGAAAGTTAAACAACTGACCTACACATTACACAGGAGAGACTGAACACTTGGCAAGAAACAGACTCATGTAGTAAGTACTCTAGTCTCTCCAGAACAAGAGTGGTTTTCCTTGTTTGCCTTACCAATTCACTTTGGTGTTTATTTCCACACATCCCCATAATTTAAAGGATTAGATTATCCCCAGCAGCTTGAACCTATTTTTGGTTGATCTTTTGTGACAGACTAATCATTCACAGCTCGCCAATACCCATTGTAGAGAGGGAATATTTATCATGGCAAAACATCTCCAGACTGTCACCTGAACATTCTGAACAGAAGCATTCTAAAAGTCAATTTATGTTAAGAGGTTAAACGGTTATGAGTGACAGTCAGCAACTGGTCCTTTTTACTCGGGACCTGTTTAGCTATGAAAACTTCACAGTATTGCCATTGAAATACAACCATTGCTGAACAGTTTTTCTGATAATTTTTTCTAATTTAAAGGATGAATTTACAAAATAAAGATGCCCTAGGAGTGATACAGGAAGAGCTTCTGGAGCTCTGTGTTGGTGTTTTGGACTCGAAACACTATTTTACTCCAGGCTCTGAACTGCAGAGTTGTCTGAAACATAGACTGGAATCAACACTTGACTGATGAGCTCCCTGTGAGGAGGGCAGCCATTCTCTCCACCCTTACAGGATCCTTCACATAAAGTTTCCTTTCTGAATGATGTGGCAATTCGCTTGGTGTGACTTCCCCAAACTCACAGACCCAAATCACGTGATTTCCCAGCAGCAAAGCTGCTTTAAGCAACACTGCTTTTATACCAAAGGGGGAAATGAATCTTTCAGTCACTTAACTTCTGAACTGCTTTTTGACTGCTTTGCATCTCTGATCTTTGGTTTGAAAAGTGAACCTGCTTTCTTGACTAGGTTATGCTTAAGGAATAGGATTAGAGAGTCACCAGAAATAAACCTGGGAGGGTCCTGAGTGGTGAACGATTGTTTTCTAGAATCTTCAATAAACCAAAGCAGCATATGGAGACTAAATTCAAAGGAAAGTTCATACCTATACAGAGATGGCTAAAAATTGTCACACTTTTACTGCCATGTAAAGTTCAGAGAAAACAAAGATCGACAACAACAACAACTCAATAAAAAACCAAACCACAAATAGGAACTTACCAATATGAGCTCTGTCAGAAATTATTAATCTTTTTTCCCACCCTTCCAGCCCTTAAAAGACAAAATGAAATAGTTCAAAATATGTTTTGTATATCATTTTTGTCTTCTGATGTATAAAGGATAAATACTTGTCATGTTTAGTTTTCAATCTATTTAGATATTGAACAATCACATTCCAGAGGAAAAAAAAGAAGTAGATTTCAATAATTAAAACTTTGCATCAACCTATAAAACTGGGAAAGTCAGGCATATTTTGAGGAAGAATTCTAGCTATTCTACTAGTTCCTCAATTTCAGCAATCAATCGGTAGCTTTTTGGTTTTGAATAATCTAGACCATTGATCTACCTCACTTAGAGTAACAGCTGCCGAGCATGGCCACAGACATAACAGAAAGTATCCAAAAACTGAGTTCTGAATCAAGAAGTGATTACCACAGCATTTGTTTACATTAACAGGTATCATCAAATTGTACACTAATACTGTAAAATTACTATGAACAGGTAACACACTTTAATAAGTTGTTTTACTTCTTAAATTCACTGCTTTAAGCAAAGAAAAATGTCTTCAGATAATTCACATTTGGACGCGTTCTCTCCTGAAACCGTACAGACTCCTTTTGTCCGTCTTCCCATGAGGGTCTGGGGACTTCTAGAAAGAGTCCTGTGCGAAACCAGCAGCTAAACAGTTATGGAAAAGCACATTGCACGTAACCTCTACAAAGGCAACCTCTATCTAAACCTTCTGAGCAGGGCCTTGTGATTTTATTTTAAGAGTAGTAACTTAAAATTTTCTCACCTTTTCCTTTCATTAAGTTTTTTTCAGCTTCTTCAAAGAGTCCTGGCAAATGAATTACAACACCATTTCCTGAAGAAAACCATTACACAAAATCTAATGAGTTATGTTGAACATGGAAAAAAATATTCCAAACAATTCAAAGACACTTCATGTTTTGTATGCAGATTATCTTATTTAAGTTTTTAAGCTTTCAAGACGCTGCAATTTTTGTTCTTAGGAATTTGTCTGTAAAAGACTGATTTACACCTAAAGTATGTGTTTCTAACTACATGCAATGAATCTTTTTAATAAACTCAACAAACTTTCCATTCAGATCTGGACAAACAGTAACAGCATTGTGGGACAGTCGGAATGCAACTTCCTCTTCCTCATATCTAAAATTAACTTCTCACTTTGTACTTCATTTTAATAACCCTATTGTTTTTTAAAAGCTTAGCACATTTCTATCACCATTATAAACACTAGCATCCCCCTGGGCACTCTTCTGCTATAAACAGACACAGAATATTCCGCATATAGAGTCGGGGTTGTTAACAGACTAGCAAAAATAACAGAAGAAAAAGCTCTATCAAAAGCAAGCTGGCTTTCCTACAGCTGCCACATTGCTCAGAAAAACTACCAGCTCAAAGAACTCACCAGCATCGCCGGCTGCCAAGGAAGGAGCAGTTCCACATAGCAAAACTGAACCTTCTTAAGGTCATACCAAGCTCAGTAGATCCAAAGCTGTCACTATCATAAGATCTAGCTAAAGAATCAAGGGGCCTGCCATTTAAAGCTATTTCAGATAGACAAAAGCATTTTAAACACCAAAACACAAAGTAGTTGAGAATTCTTCACTACAACCTTCATAACAGTCCTAATCAATAGCAATAATCTAGTATAATACTCAAATAATTTTGACATTGCCTTTTTTTTTTACCATATAAGCTCTTTCAGTGAAATCCTAAACCAGGTATTTTTTTTCCAAAAGAGATTTTAAACACAAGGCAGACCCTAAAAGAAGCTAGAACAAACTTCAGAACAGGTAAGACCAAAAGACAGTAGATACAGGCAAGAGGATTTATAAAAACCTCTCCTGTCTACTGTATTTTTAAAGGATGGGGTCTTTCCTACTCAACCCTGAGTCCCTCAAACAAATCATGGCGAATGGGCATCCTTTTTTACTGTTTTCAAGCAATAACCTTCTAAAGAAACATGATACAGTACCACATCAAAAGAGAATAAAGTCGTTAACATCAGCCACTAGAGGCTGTTAACATCCCAACCTTCCCTTCATCAGAGGGAATCTATTTCCATGCTCATTGGCTCAATTTCTGTAGAAGACCCAGGCAGTGCAAGTTAATCCAGAACTATCCCACTATCAAGTCACAATATAACATCTGAAAAAAAGCTATTAACCACCAACTCCCATCAAGTAAAGAGTCAATGTTGACTGTGAGTATACAGCCACTACATGCTGGACCCAAGAATTCAGCAGGTACTGTTTCTGAATCAAGTAACACATGGAGGAAGAAGTGGTAGGAAGCACATAGCAATGGAGTCCTGATTTGCAGAAGTTCACTGTAAGGGACAGGAGTTCTTGGTATCAAAAAAGTAGGGTGAAAGTGTCAAGAGGTCACAGCCTTTAGTGACCCAGAGACTCATCCGATTTGTGAAACAGCACACAAACACATGCACAGTTACAACGCTGTGTAGACATACTTTCTATTTACCTCCATTTTAAAAAGGAAATCTTAAGGGCTACACAGCATTATTAAGTAGGTTACTTAATACAAGCAATCCAAAATAAAAAAAACCACACAGGATCATAGATCCTGACATCACATAGTACTGCCACTGCCCTAAACCTCTAATGTGCTCTCCTGAGAGGACTTCTTGGTAAGAACTGAAGTCTTTTGGGGTCAGCATTCATTTCCTAATCCAATGGAAAAGGGAGGAAAGATCTAGGTTTCGAAAGTAGTTACTTAGCAGGGCTGAAGATTAAAACAGAGAGTAGGAATTCTGAGAGTAAATAACTGGTAGAGACAGTAAGAGGGAATGGCAGAATGAAGATATGCTGGGCAGCTAGCTGTCTGCATTGATAGGACAGATAAGAACAAAGATGAACTATTCAAGACAATAAAAGAAACCTCCGCAATCCAAACTTCACAATTGAGTTAAGATAATATTAAAGAAGATCATAGAATCACTCTGGTTGGAAAAGATCTTCAAGATCTTCAAGTCCAACCATCAGCCCAGGACTGCCAAGTCCACCACTAAACCATGTCCCCAAGGGCAGCATCCAAATGTTTTTTGAATACCACCGGGGACGGTGACTCCACCACTCCCCTGGGCAGCCCAATTCCAGTGCCTGACCAGTCCTTCCATAAAAGAATTCTTCCTAATATCCAGCCTGAACTTCCTCTGGTGCAACTTGAGGCCATTCCCTCTTGTCCTGTGGTTTGTCATTTGGGAGAAGAGATCAACCACCTCCTCGCTCCAATCCCCTTTCAGATAGTTGTAGAGAACCAAAAAGATAGTAGAGCAGTTAGGGCCTATCCTGATCCTGTATGTCCTCAGGTATATTTTGTTATTTAATGTCAGAAGTCTGTAATTACAGTATCGTCTATGTTTTAGAGATGTCCCACTTACCAATGAACGCAGTGACTTTTGGATTGATGATCCCACTTGGCAGAAGATGAAAGTCATACTCCACAGAATCCACAACAACTGTATGTCCTGCATTATTGCCTCCCTGGCATGGGGGGGGAGGAAAAAAAAAGTGTTACTAGTTTTTGATATTAAAGACAAATGAACACACAGTATAGAGCTGGAATAAACTGCTTCCAGCTCCAATTCTGCAGCTTCCATTCCTGTTACCGATCAAAGATGTTTCAGAGATCTCCTTTTCTCAGGAAATCGGCCAAACTTGTTTTGACAAACTCAGTTTCAACATCAGTATTATCTGTTGTACAGACTCTGGACGGTATTTTGATTCATCAAAGGTACAAAAGCTTTGAGTAAGATTAAAATCTTCCTAAAAATTATTGGACAGAAGCATAAACAGTCTAGAACATGCAAACATTTCTAAAAGCCATCATCAGTTTTTAGTAGGTTCCTATTACAGTTGTGGAAATTAATAAAAGTGGAACTGCAATGTTAGCAAAGAAAACAACCAAGCACCAGTTACACTGGGTATATGAAACCATACAGTTCTTGGGAAAGGCAAGTCCAGCTGTTTGGCAATGTGCAGGCTTTCGGTTCTGAATCTTGGGTTCAGTCTTTTGAGTGTTTCCTATGAACAGCAACCAGTGAAGCTAACTTGTTCATTCTATACCTTCTCAGGGATAAGAGAGGTCTGTATTAGTGCAACTCATTTATATCTGAAATGTGCTGTGAAGGAGTGAATCTAGAGGCAACAAGGACGAGTGTGGTTCCCTAAGTTACCAGAAACCACTTGCATCAAACTAACACTTAATATTTTTTCATTACTACAAAGAGATTATTAAAAGATTTGTTAAACTGTGAAATAAGTCTAAAATACAGAAAGAAGCCTGTGACCAAGTCTTAAAGAGGGTCAAGACAGGCTTATGAAACTATAAAGATTACAAAACAGTTACCAAATATCCCCAGTTCTTGTTTGTTGTACTTTAGAGAATAGGCTTACACTCTCCTGTGACCGAGTCATTTGTGCAAGAGAAGGTTACACACAAAACGTTTCTGTTCTTCCTAACTACAGGAACATCCTTTACAGGCACCTTGCATCAGAAATAAACAAACTGCTTCAGAGAATGAAAGCCCAAAAGAAAACACTTTTAATCTAAGCCTTCTTTCAGCACAAGACAAAATGAAGAAATCCATTATATGAAAAGAAGGGGGAAAAAAGCTATAGGAAACATTCATCTATGGAATTATAAACCTGAGATATTTCAGAATAATGTATCACAGAGGACCTTTTCCTAAGCAATGGACTCCACAGTTACTTACTACTTCTACCATTTACAAGCATGCACACAACACATAAAGCCACGTATCTGATATTACAAATAAAGAATATTCTTAGATACCAAACATTTGTGCCAGTACACAAACACACACACCACAGATAGAAGCCTACCCTCAGTGAGGTTAGCAATGAAAATTCCTGCAATTTCAGCATTATTTATTTGAGGACTTACAGCTGTTCCACCTCCCTTGGAAAGAGAGGGGAGACTTACAAACCTTCCCTCAACATCAAAAATGCCTGAATCTAAGTTTAAATCATTTAGTAATGTAATATAGAGTTTTTTCCTATAGTGAACAGTACCTTGAAGAAGTTGTAAAGATTTGCGGGTACAGATGGTTTTCACTGCAGATGATCTGACTTAATCAGAGGATGTCAAATATTCAATTCACAACATATGAAACATATTGAATATATAAATAAAGCAAGCCTTTCGAGTTTATTCTTTTAAGAAAATAATAAATATTCTGGAATAACCTTTCTCCTGCCATCCTTTCTACTCACCAGCAGCTGTTAACAAAGATTATTCAGCGGTATACCAACACCACAGTTGTACCTTTGATTTAAAAGGATGCTAACTATCTACATCAGCAGGCAGATCATTCACAACTATTTCTGAAATGCAATGCTGACACTCCCAAGATACTGCAAGCTACTCAAAAACTAGATAATATTCTAAGAACTATTAAGTTATATACATACATAAAAGATACAAGCTTTTTTGGCAAGAAAAGACAAAGGTTTTCTACTCGGTGTTTGAGAACCTAAGCAAAGCCTTTCTTGAGGAAGAAACTACAGTTATGTCTTGAAATAGCATTTAAGTACCTCTGCTGAACATGGTAGTTATCTTCCTCCTGAGATTCCCTCAGATTATTCCTTTCTATTAGATACACTGGTAATACCAGTCTAGACAAACTTAACATGAGCACTGCAGTGCTTTAAGTGAAAATTCAACAAAGAGGTCTAAGCACAACTCTAAAGTACAGAGGTAGTAGTCATTTACAAATGGGAAGACGAATCCAAATTCTCCAACTGCAGCATAAACAAACTGGACTAACCCATATGGAACATTAATAATAGTGAATGACTATTCATTTGAAATCCCCTACTAACTGGATGATTTCATTTCATGTTTTCCTTTTCAGTTTGTTTTAAAAAAAATGTTTTCTAGCATCATGAATGTCAAACAAAGAGAAAGAAACATTGGCCTCTGTAGAAATTAGATCATGAGTAACAATAAATTCTTAATCTCTCAAAGTCTGCCAAGCTACTGGTGCCATTCAGACATGGCAACTTCAAAGTTCAGCGGTGACGTCCACTCGAGTCAGGTGTACAGCACACAGACTCGGACTCCATCAATCACAGGAACCCAGCTGCTGTGTTTTGGTGGCGTCCCTTGCACTGTTGAGCAAGGTCAAGGTGTATCAGTTCCATGCTCATCGAAAAATACTCCATGGCTGACAGAATAAAAATGGCATTTTGCCTTTTAAACGCTGAACTGCTCCAAAGCAAAGCTCATACTTCATCTAGAAGCAAGCCAGTTACCCAGACTTCTGCATGTTCGCTGTGAGCAGTTGTACTGTAAGGGATTTTGTTAAGAGACTAAAGTAGAAAACTTGACAATGTGTGTGATGAATTGCCATCTGAACACACTCTCAGGCCATACTAATACTTCAGGGTTTCCAAATGCTTGTTTCAGATTAGACTCAAATCTGAATCTCAGAATTTAGTTTATAATATTATGATGCCTACGACATTAAAAGATTCAGTCCCAAAAGTGCTATTGATAGCAGCCGTCTGGTAGAACATTAAGTCCCCATCCTGCTTCAGATGTCATTCTGTCAAAATGTGTCACTTTGAGAAATATTTTTAATTTCAAACCATATTTTAGGAGAGCATTAAAACAACAGCATTTCATTAATTCAGTTTTCAAAATTCTGCTGTTGATTTGCAGGTAACCTCTACCCTAACTGCAGAAGTGCAAGTGTGCAGTTACACAGCTAGTAACTGTAACGTATTAAAAGAATGGTTCATACTGCACACTTACAGTGTACCACCAGGATAGTGTACACATGTTGTGTGCTCAGACATTGCCCAACACAGGTTTGGTCAACAATTCTAATTACAGAAACCTGAACTCGGAGTTCTCCTGGCGCTGAGGTGGGTTGTTATTAGGTTATGGAGTTTGGGTTTGGTTTGGGTTTTGTTTTTTTTTAATCTCCTTCAGAAATTGATGATAATGCCAACATCTTCAAAATGTAGGCAACTATTGCTGCTGGGCATAATTCAAGGTATAAACTGATGAAGTAACTCCTGGCTTCAGTGCTTTCCATTTGAATTTCTTGCTCCTCCTGCCTCATCACACCAAGTCAAATGGGACCAGTCAGGTCATTCAAGCTAACACTCCTTTGACTCAAGTGTTTAATTACCATTAACAGAGAGTTAACCGTGGAATTTATTTTCACTATTAGTTAAATGAAGTTCATACTCAAATGATCTTCAATACATCATACAAAGCTTTGGCCAGAGGGAAATTAAGATATACAAGTGATTTTGCAAGGCTGGCAATACTCCAGCCTTTTTGTGAAAAAGGACACAAAGTCAGGCAGCAAACACAACACAAAACCAGGTGTTTATTGCCCAAAAGGTTGTGTCACCTAGCATTCACACACTGTGAACTGGAACTATACTGTAAGAATATTAGAACAAAAATCAGTTCTTGTTAATGTTACACCAGAGATTAAGCACTTCATAAATCTGATATGCATAATGCTTAACTTCTGCTTATTTGACATTGAAATCTCCCTAGATTAGGTTATTACCAGGCTATTTAGCTAAGAATATAAAAGATATAGAAGATCTTCTCCCTTAAGTTCTAACAAAGTTCACTTAGAAGAGAGCCCAAACCATAACCATTTCTCTTCATGTTTTCTTCATGTTAGAAAACAGCCTCTGGCCATGGGTTCATTTCATCACAAAAAAATTTGGAGTATATAGGAAAAACAGGCACATGACTTGCTAAAGAACAGGACATAAACCAGGTTCTCCATCTAGCAACAAAGCAGCTGCTCAAAACAAGGCACAGAAGACCCAGTAACCACACACCATACCCCTATCAAGAGGCTAACACAGGCTTACTATTCCCAAAGTCCCTAGCATACTTTGTGTAGATACAGGACCATTTATTTGTGCGTCTCTACCAGGGCACAGCCCTGCAGTTTCAGCATACTCTGAGGTTTCCAAAATTGGATTTTCAGAAGTCAGCAACCTCCTTAGCACTGTATTTTGAAGTAGACTGAAAAAAAAATGTTAAAAGCATTCCCTTTGTTTGTCCTTTCTCCTTTCCTTGTGCTATTTTTTCTCTTTGTACCTTTCAACATTTGGAACAGTCCCCTCTCCACTCCCTGAGGATTTTTTGGTAGCCAAGGGATCAGCCCTTTCAGCAGCCCACAGCTTTACAAAGCTACAGTGATAAATTGCGTCTCTAAATTAATTTCTCCAACTGCCAGGAGCACAAACTTTGTCATGCAAAGTAATACAAACACAGTGTTGTCCTTCCTTAACTTTTTAGTTTCACCTCGTAGTCAACACTCAGGCCCACTGCTGTTGCTCGAGGCTTTGAAACAAACCACGAAACTGGGGTGGTTGGCTCCGTGGTCAGACCCAGTCCCAGTTTCCAGGTTACCAGTTGCCACCTACCCTGCTGCCACCAGTGCTGAAGGAGCAACTGCCACCAGGTGACACTGAACATTTGTGCTGATAACAGGGAAACACGAGCGTGCTCCAAGTGAAGGGAGAGCCAAACATCTGATTTTTTCCCCTCAACAGTATCAGTTCAAACAATTAATGGAATTATGAAGTTGGGCATCTTACAAATAGCTGTTTTAATCATAGCCTTGATGAAAAAAGAAGCAAACCAAGATAAAAAACCACCTCAGCCATGAAAATTTCCTAGTACTTTTTATTTAAAGAGTTGTTGGTTTGTCTTGGGGGAGTTGTTTGGTTATTGGTTTATTGTGTTGTTTGGTTTTTTTAAGCTTCTGCACATATCCAGCTCAAAAGGGTGCCAGTTGGATTGGAATGAAAAGATTTCTTCCCATTTATCCGAAGACACAGTGTGAAAGTCATCATGAACAAGTGTGAACATACACTACTGAAGCATTTCAGTATATGGATTCAGTTTAGGGACTTTTTAGCTTGATGCTATTAAGGATGAACAATTTCAAATCCTATTAAGACACAGCCACCTTTTTTCTTCTTTCACAGCCCTGGCACTATTAAATTATACTATTATTTTAAGTCATTGAGCGAAATAGTGAAAGTAAGATCAAGATCATTCCCCAATTTATAATATTTTAAGCAAAGCCTGTTGCTGCAGGGTAACTAAATGCATAAGCTTTCTAAAAAGGCATTATTCCAATTTTACTGGTACAGTATGCTTAAATTGCTTCCTTGAAAAAGCATACGATCCCTGAACGACTAGCTGGTAATCCTGAAATATCCAGGCTATTCAACACGTAGGACAGCTAAGTACACAGGACTCTGGCAGAAAGGTGCATGCTAATAAACAAATTATCACACAAGTACTGCTGGAATGACAGCAGCCCTCATAAAAGGAAAACAAAAACCAAACGTATTTACCTGCTTTCTAGAAGCCTCATCCCAAAAACTTTCCCTACGGAATACCACTTTTGAAATATTCCTTTTACAGTGGTAAACTGTAAACTAAAAATCCTTCTCAGTGTAAGCACCACACCCAAGAATCTGCACCCGTATATTCCACTTAGATAGGCTGGTCAGGACTACCCACAGCACAAGATACTCCTCTAAAACACACCTATCCTGGCAAACGTGAACAGAATCAACCACATGTGCACGGAGGGGGCACAAGATGGCCAAGGCAGCTGCAAGTACCGCACATCTGGGCTCGTTTGATACACACTCTTGGGAAACACCCTTTGTGCAATGGCTTTGAGTGCCTGAAAACACTAACTTGGAAGGAAAAAAGTCATTATCTGCTAGTTGACATTTTGCTGGAAAAAGCTTGACATCAGTAAATGGACCAAGTGGCTCCTGGCAGCCAAAAGCCACCATTGCAGTGCGGGAAGGCAGCACCTGCCACAAACACCGCACCCACACACTGCAGGACAGGACCATGGTCCAGGCAGCATCACTGGGAAACACAGTGAAGACTGATCAAGAGTCTCCAACAGGACTGCATTTCAAACACATTGACCCAACAGCATTTCTAACAGGACACCCACAGTAATTCTACGTTCAATCATTTCAGTGCTTCCCCTACCTATGCAAAGCGGCTTACCTTCTCTCCCATTCCAGAGCTCTGAGTATCTTAACTGCCAGCTAAAGTATTTTGGGTAAAAAAACAGATAGAACTAGCAACAATATTAATGCAAGTACCTGACTACAGTTCAATGATTTTTTTCCTTATAGCTCTGAAGACTGAACCAATTTTTAGAAGTGTAACTCTTAGAAAGGTGCATTCTGGAGCCAAACTGGTAAACTTAAAAGGACGTATGAACAACCTTGAAGCAAGACAAGTCTTCTCACTTTGAACCTTCCCATAGCACAAGAGCTCTTTAGCTTATTACATCCTGTCCGTGTAGGGCACCTTGTCTAAAAGCCTCCAAACCTTGTCTAAAGCATGGAGAAAGAGTGAGCCTTCATAATGATATTTAACTGCAATTTTTCTTCTGGAATTGCATTGCTGTACCTAGTCAAAAGCCCGCAGGGAACATTCACATATTGAGCTGATTCACTGGACAAATAAGAACCAATCTTTTTTTGGAGTTATGGCAGAGTCCCGATAATTTAATGAAGTTCATTTGACAAAACAGTAATGACTCATGCCTGTCTTCAGAATGTCTAGCTGATGACTGCTTTACCACTCTTTTTACATCACGACCTTTGCTGTCAGGATTAAAGAGGATGGCCTTTTCAGACAAAAAGATTGTTTTCTTGCTGAATTAAAACTGTGCAAGACAGTTTCTCAGGTAAGACTTCAGGCTTACAGTGCTTAACTCGTCACCACCGACACTCAGCTAACAGAACACTGAAGCTGAAATAATGACCACTGGGGTTTTGGTTTGGGTTTTGCTCAATGTGGAGATACAGCCAGAATGCTTCCTAAGAAGTCATTTATTCAAGAACAACTTATTTGCCTTTCCATAAATATATTTCAACAATAAGTTTACCAAGGACATAAAAATTTTGAGTTAAAAACCACAACCAAAAAACCCCAAACAAAAGTGGGAGTTACAAGCTCCAGTATGTTTTATATGCAACGCCTGCTAACTTAAGAGCTCATCTGAAGCTAAGTAAAGGCAACGACTGAGGAAGCACGGAATCTCATTTTCCGAAAGGACTCTGAAAACTACACAAAGCCAAACTCAAATTCTTCTGGAGAAATCCTGAACCAGAACTTCTTCCTCCGGTGAGTTTGCTCAGAGAAGTTCCACGCTCCTAGGTTTGCAGCCAGTCTCATGAACTTACCTGAAAAGTACGCAAAGGACTCGACTGCCTGTCCTTTCAGTTTAAGCAAGGAGGACTTGCAGTTCTTCCATTTTCCTGGCACATGGGACTCTTCCAGGAAAAACATACACAATTAATATACCCATCATTCAATGAAAGACCCTCACTCAGTCGTGAATTCTTTCTATATTAAAACTTCAGGTTTTTCCCCTCCCTTTTTTTCCCAAAACTGCAAACAGTCTAACAGGAAACTATTAACGTATCAACTTGGATAACCCACAAAGCCAAAAAGGAAAGCAGAGTTACTTGTTAATAAACTGAAAGCACTACTCCTCGTAATAATAATTACAAAAGAGACAGACGTTCTCTGCTGTTCAAAACCTTTGTGTAAAGCACAAAGAGTAAGGGGAAATGTGTGCCACATGTGCCAGCCTAGGAAGCGTACGCTCAACTATGAGGCATGTGTCCATACCTAAGTAGAATGTGCAAATCACTGCAGGAACACATAAAAAAATACCATGTATTTGAAATTGAAATGGAAGAACAACAGCATATCTTCCTCCATTTTAGACCTACATAAGTTGAAAATATGCATTTTCTTTTCAGAGCATATCCTCATTAGTCAAGGGCAGACTAGACATCAGTGTAATAACCAGAAGAGTTAAACCCGCTTTGAACACATCAAGAGAGCAGTTCCAAGCCTCATGTCTCACCTACAGCACTACTCTCACAACTACCAAGACCCGTCTACGCTACTGACACTTCACCTAACAGTGGAGGTGCATAGGGAAAAAAAGATTTATTCGAAAAGCAGATTGAAATTACTATTAAAAGCATTTTGTGAATAGCTCTGTACTGATACTAAATACAAAAGTATTTAAAGCAGCTCTGAAATACTGACATATGCATTTAAGAGAGCTATCTACCCAAGAAGCCTACAATGACAATCACTGCCTTTTCTTATGACATGATCATGCCAAGTTGTCTATCTCAAAAATACGATGCCTCAGGGCAGAGCAAAGAACTCTTTCAAGTTATCTCCTCTAGAATAGAAATTAGTTGTCTAGTTTGAAGAGATGTTATCTCATGCTACGTTAAGGAAGAAGCCATACACTCCTTTTAACTCTCCCCATCAGATGTGTGTGTGCATAATTTTTTCTACAGTTTACTTTTATTGCTACCACATTCCAGCATTTTTAGCTCAGGGCAACCACTGTTGTTTCTGAGCTAGCTATACAAGTGACTGCCAAGTTGGGCAAGAAGCAAGTCAACGTTACTTTGGCATCATATAGTTGTAAACATTTTCATTTAACTCTTAGATGAAAAGTCAAAAGATACATCAAGAAAGCTGGATACTACTGTTACTTACGAGAAATGTGAGAAAGGCTCCTTCTTGCCCCAGTGAGATTCTGGGAATGCTGAATGCACCTTTAAGGAGCTGATCAGTCTAGTGAAGAGACACACCTGAACCCCATGATGTGTGCCCTAACTAGACATAGCTTTGCAATTACTAGGCTGTTTACTTCTCATTTCAATGTGTATTGCCAAAAGTCTATTTCGAACGTCAGAGTGCAAACCATCACTCTTCAAAAAAATAAAAAACAATCAAGGCTTTGCTAACTAATTCATTCTCTCACATCGCAGATTTTGTGATTCATTTCTTGCTTTCTCCCCCCCTCTGCCCCCAGTGAATTAGCAGCTAACAAACTCTACTGTACAACCTACTCCTGGATTTCAGTATCATAAACAACATCCAGCAGCTAGCAATTTTCTTCCTCGATAATCCAGCCGTGTTTGTAAGAGCTAAGCCTAGTTCAAGGAGCCATCGCGTTACACACTTCATAAAAGTTTCTAAAACTTTCACTAGACTTCGGAGATTTTTGAATGAGTACTACAAGAATCGTTGCATCAGAACAAGACCCAGAGCGTGGTTCAAGGCAGAACAAGCACGTTTTACACATTCACCTGTTTTCTCCTAACAAATAGAAGAAAACATTAACTGTACTTAAGTCTATTAATCTCAAAAGAACACCATACATTTCTCCATACTAACAGAAGTTACTCTGAGGAACTGCTATTGAAAGACAGTATTCAGAAAGCCTCTTTAGAGCTGGTTTTGGCTTAGTTTCACCTGATCTACAAAAATTATACTGTTGCAATGCCTACGTATGTCAGGTAGGGACAGGATTCATTATTAAGTCCAGAATAAAGACCCAACTATCTCTAAAAGATGAAAGAGATGAATGAGGCAGCCAGACAGGGAACAAGACAAATGCTGAAAGCACAAATCAGTCCAGCACTACGTTGCTGCACTGCACAAACCCCCGCTGATGTCTGCTATGTTCCACCAGAATACTTAAGAAAGGACAGGAAAAACAAAAAGTAACTTTGAGTGTATTTACAGATAACATCTTTCAAGTGTGTGAGATAGTACAGTAAAAATAAAAAAATTATCTGAAATCTTTATACGCTGCTACAGAGCGTTGCCCCTGAACCAACCAAACCAATACAGTAAGCTTTTGTAGCAACAGTGAGACTGAAAGAACAGTAAGAAACCAGCAGATCGAGGTGTAATTTACTCTTTAGTGCTGTTAGTATCTCCTTTGTTAGTGGTACAAACTTATGATCTGGAAAATCAGATTTCAACTGTTCTTCCATTTGAAGTCATTTAGACAATCTGTGATTGTTTACAACAACAAGAGATCACCTGTCAGTGATGCCCCAGAGCAGGTCTGTAAAGCGTATGACTCAGATGTGGCAGGCCAAAGAACTCATTTACTGACCTCTCTTTCCTCACCAGAGCGCACTACTGGCATGCTGTCAACCACTACAAGGTCCAAAAGTGCACCCAGCACACTAAAAAAAAAAAAAAAGAAAAAAAAGAGAGAGCTCTAGCCAGACATCACACATCAAATGCCTGAGCAGCTACAGAAGCACCACTGCTTACTACAGCTACCGATTCTGCTACTCCTGAGTCTGCATGGCCTGCAAAGGCTCTACACTAAAACACCTCTTCAAACAAGATTTAGAAAAAGAAAAAAGTGGGCTTGGTGCAGGGAAGATAATTCCAGTTAAAAAAAACCAGTAGCTACATACAGACTAGTGATATGGAGGTACTGGGCAGCATTGGTCTGAGGACTTGCATCAGCAGCTATCGGCCGATCAATGGTGACCGCTCAGCCCCCAGAACCTGCACACTGAACACTTCTGCACTAGTTGTTGTGCTGCAGTTGCCGCACATCAAGCGATCAGTGGTGACACCACTTGACACACTGCTGTCCGACGGGAGGAAGAGGCAAAGGGAGCACAAAGAACCCACACGTTGCAATTACTGTGCACTGGCAGTTCAGGAGCAGGAATGGTGCGACCTCACAGCAGGCAGAGCAGCAATGGTAAGTCACGGGGGGGGTTGAAAAAAAACACAAGTTTTTGTACTGAAATCAGCTGAGAAGACTTGGTAAGGAGCTCCACTTCTGCTCTGGAGTAATAACAAGATGTCTGACAGAAGTGAAGAAGTGGAAAAGTAGGATTCTTTGGCAAAGCGAGCGTGGCTTAAAAATCATTTGAAGGCTTAGAAATCTTATTTACCTGTGTGAATGACACAATCTGAACAGATCAGCTACTCACAAGAGTAAGAACAGGACGTGACCAAAAGTTTGCTGCTGAAACGAGTGAGAACAGAATCACGCAGTGCAGACGTTATGGGGTTTTGCTGTATTGCATACACTGGGAGATTGAGGTGGAGGGTGATGCTGAGATAAGAGATACGCTGCATATTTTGGTACTGTATTTGTTTTGATAAGGTGATTATATAAATTATTTTTTTTCATTAATTTGCCACTCCCACATCCAGTAACAAATGAAACTCTGGTGATAAAGTTCCCTAACTTGGTTGCATTGTGCAGTGGTAGAAGTCCCTTCATCAGAACAGGAGATGTTTTCCTTTAACTTTCCATTACCTGTGGACTTGACAAAAATACAACGTGTACTTTTAAAACTTGCCAGGTTGGTTGGCAGCAGGGCTAGCTGCTTACCTAGAGGAAGCTATGTCAATCAAAGAACAGAGCAGTACAGTTTTTCTGGCAACTACTCCTGAATCTCAAACCAGTTCTTGCTCTGTTTTACTGCCTGGACTGTGATTTATGTGATAGCAGGTAAGCAGACTTAGCTCTGAGAGTCCCTGAAGACCAGCTCTAGGTTTAAGAGCTAAAGCCTCCCCAATGCATTTGTTTAATCAGCAGTATCATTTTACCAGATACCTCCTAGAAGTAAAGGGAGGCCAATTCAAATACACCAGTGGCAAAACAAGTACATAATTTGCCTGTCTCATATATATATTTTTTTGTATTAACTGCATCTGAAGGCTCTGTACCAGCAGTGTCCTCACACAACTACCAGAGCTGCCAGTGCAGTTGCACTAGCAACTACATATGTGGCGGCCAGGGATGTATTTTAATTTTAGTTTAGTCTCTTCAAATAGTTGTTTCTGAAACTGTAGTACTACTTCTGACAAATGTGACTGTCTCCTGAAAATACCATTCCCTTGCGCTGAGCACAAAACTCCTTTCATCAGCCTCGAAACCTCAGATAAAATACTTTGGAGGGTGGTGTTTAGAATCAGAGTCATAACCCAACTTCTTTCCTGGCACACTCGTTCAGCTAGCGGTACCTAAGTGAGCACCTCATCCCAGATGCCACAGTCAGCTAGTGGAACAATGACTGAAGCCATCAGCACACCTCCTACCTAGGAGGTGAGAAGGTATGGCCATAGATTCCGGAGTACAACTTCTTGCAGTGCCTTTACAGGCTTTGTGAAAGCAAGCAAGAGTCAGTTCTCACTTCTGGGACAGGACCACTTTTATGCTCGACATCTGCACAGAACCAGGGACGGTGAGATAAAAGCCACAATACAGTGTTCCACTGCAAACACAACACAAGTTTCCAAGACATCTTAGCACTACTACAACAACTTCCCCAGTCCTCCAGGAAAACGCTTGCACTAATAAATTTTTCACAAGTACATGCTAGAAATATTTTATCTTATCCACAGGCACACTAGCAACTCTGTGGCATGATGAACAGAAAGAACCATCCTAAAACGAGTAAGAACACAAAGGTGAAATAAGAGTCAGGAGCTCCAATTACAGAAAGCTGATGCTAGCAAGGGGCAGACTAAGTGAGTTAGTGTCTTTCTTTCTGGACTTGTACAGCTATGTGAAAGCACAAGGGTCGTACTCTCGTTTACCAGCAGTAACAAAACCACCAGTAATATGCTTGCATACAGAGCAAGATGATTTAATAGCTCAGTACCACTGAAAGACAATATTCCTATCTTCCCCTCTCCTTCTGAAAAATTGTTCTTCATGCTTGCCCTGTGCTGGGCTCCTCTTTCCATCAAGGTCCTCTGAGCCAATTAGATTCAGTTTTATTTGCTAAAATGGTAGAAAGTAGATCAAATGAAAAATAGTTTCCTGCCATTTTGGCAAGTTAAATCAACTTACGGAAGTGTTTGAGTCAGTTCATGGGAGGAGACCCAGACAGCACAGCCATCAACAGGAAAGGGAAGAAAAACCCCTTCCTCCAGCAGGAGCAATGAGCTGTTACAAATGGCAGAACCAGCCACGAAATTCAAGTCAGAGATAACATCCTAACTTTTCCCTTTTCTTGATCCTTTACCCAGCTGATTCCAAAGAAGTAACAAACACGTTAAAGCAGACACACACAAAAACCTCACTGTCTGCCTGCCTCTCTCCCCATCAAAACTTCTTAACATCAAACACACACGCCCACCCAGGCGCCCTTCAAGTTTCAAGAGCAGAGTTGTAAAGGGCAAACTGAGTCACTGTGTGCTCTAACCCACAAAGCCAGGCAGCTGTGCCACAGCACATCCGATTTTGTTATTCAAAAAACCAAGAAGATACATGGGGAAAAGTAATTCATTTGCAAAAACAAAAAATATTTAAGAATATGTTTGATGCTTCAAAATTAAGGTCTCTGAAGTTCAAGTTTTTAATTTGCCAGCTTTGTGACTGGCTTGGGTTTGAAAACACCGGGTTTACGTGCAGCTCTCATTAGATGAGACAGTGTCTGCACCCTGGGAAGTGACATGCTCTTCCAAATCTGTTTATTAAATGGCAAATTCAGTGTGTGTGTGTGTTCAATGAAAGCGGAGAGGTCAGGACACATGAAGTCTGCTCGTGCTGCAGGCACATCACGCTGCTGTGCCTCCCGACTGTAGGAAATAAAGGCACATGAGTCACTCCAGCCCATGGTGTTGTGCTGTACAGAGCCGCTGCCCCAGCGCTGCTAAGGGCAGCATCTCCTCAGTGCTGTGCGGGGCCAGGCTCGCTGCTGCTGCGGGGCTGCTGGCGCGGGGCCTCGCTCCTTTTTTTAGGCGAGAGGCTTTGAGAACAATGACCAGAAAAGCTCGGGGAGAGCCGGG
>VZRW01000169.1:153776-170202 GCA_013398125.1 Aegotheles bennettii
CTGCGCCTCGGGGAGCTGACAGGAGAGGGCGAGGGGCGCTGAGGGGAGCCGCGGGGGGAGGCCGTCGCGCGTGGGGTCGGGCCTGGGCTCGGGCTGCGGCCTTGGGTTCGGAGGCCACAGGCCCGGTGTCCGCTCCCCACCCCCGGCTCTGGGACCTGCCACGGGTGTCCCCGCGCCACTGCTGAGCCGGGCACCTCTGGTCCTTGCCAGAGCGGGGTCTGGGGGCTGGCGTGGCTCCCCAGGCCCCCCACGTTCCATCTGTCACAGGTGCCAGCCCCGCCAGCGCCTGTCGGCTGCGGCCTTGCCTTTGTTCTGCTGAGTTAATGCCAAGAACCTAAACACTGTTTGTAGAACCAGGGGCTAAATTCAGAGGCCGTGTTCTCCAGAGACACCAGAACATGGCCCCAGGCTCATTCACGGGGAAAAAACATACTGGAAAAACCCCATAGCGGAGCAGTGCCTTCATGGTGCAAACTTGAGGGTTTGGGAGTGGAACTGGTGTCTCAGTGGCTGTTCTCATTCTTTCCTGCTTCACAGAGTCAACACCCCTGGGGGAAGATTGTTTTTGGTAAAGCAGCTATTAAAAAGACATAAATCTGAATGATGTAATTACTGCTCAAAGAGGAGTCGCTGAGCAGGCACAGGCTGCAGCTGCCTGGGAGGTTGTAGGGCTCGGTTTTAGTTACTGCTTCACTCCTTCAGGTTTACTCCAAGCAAGAATCTGAGAGTCTGTAAAAGCCACTGGGGAGTGTCTTGTAAAGCTAGGGAGATACGTAACAGAAAATTCAATACTAAGTTGAGAACCTTTTTTTAAAAAAAAAGAAAACAACTGAAAATATCTAAACCCTGAATGTCAGTGCCAAGAGATGCTGTGACCAAGTAGTCAGTTCAGTACAAAGATGTTGAGCAATTGCAGATGAGAGGAGGCAGTTGTGTATATACACTTCAAAGAGCAAGGACTTCCTTAGACATTCAGCACAGTCCATAGCATTAATATTTCTCTGCTTGTGCTAAAAAAGAAGCATAGCCATGGTTTCTGTATCGCTGCACAGAGCTTGTGTGAAGTCACTAAAAGCCACAAGAAGCTGCTGAAGACAGTTTCTCCAGTTTTGCTGACACAATGGCAAACTTCGTTTTAGTGCACCACTTCTGAGGCCGTAGATCATCTCATGACTCCCTAAACAATGGACTAGATTAATGTTTCAGGATATGGTTTTCCAGTATAGCTGAATCATATTAACACCTCACCACTGCCAACACAAATATTCCCTTGAATCTCAAAATAAACTTGAGCCTGTTGTGATCCTAGCGACGTGGTATTAGTGTGATGCTACTTCACAAAGAGGTCTCAGTCCTGCCATTTTTATTTGGTGTAGAGGAGTTTTGAGATTTAAATTTTGGTATGTTTACTTGGTAGGTATAGAACCAGTGAAGAAAATTATGCACACTTCACTTCCAGAAAGCCTGTGAGTATTTAATGAAGATTAAGCTAATCAATACTGATTGGTACTACAAGGTTTTGAGTTTATTTAATAAATAGTATTATGGGTCAGTCATTCATCCATCCCCTTTTCTTTGCAAACTAAAGGGAGGCTTTCTTTCTCATACTGTAGAAGTTATTAAATATTTTTATTGACGTGATTCACTAACAGTATTTATGGCATGGTCCTAAAACATGGTAACTCTTGACCAAAGTACAAACACAACTCGTGTCCAACACCCCTTCTCAAAAACAGGCATTTGCTGTAGTAGAAGTAAGAGCTTAGAATAAAACTGTGCAGAAACTCCCAATTGCACTTATTTTGGTTGATTTACTGAAAGTGAGAAAAGCAGCAAGAGCATGCAATGTTACAGTACTGGTTTTTTTCCTCTAACATGCATGGACTATATTAGCTTTTTCAGTGTTTGAACAAGCTGAATCTGTTCTGAGAGAGGTCAGGTAGGCACTTAGAGGTGGCGCAAAGTGCCAAGAGCTTCTCTTCAAGGAATGAAGAAAGCGACTGCCTTTTTTGGCATTAGCAAACTGGAATATGGGATTTGCTTTGTAAAACTGAACCCATGGTAGAAGTGTACACTGATGAAGTTTAGGCTGCATTGTCTTCTGGATTGTTCAGTGTTACTGACTGGGTATGAAGAACTGAGGCAGTTACATTAATCACAAATTTCACTCTAATTTGGGTACATTCAGGCTTTTCACATGACTGCATTTCCAGCCTCCCAATACACTGCAAGAGCACAGACAGGAATTTTTAATAGATAAACACTGAATGGAAGCAGGGTGAGATCTGCGTTTCATTCATATGTGTTGAAGAGGTATGTGGAATTGTTGTATCTGTATGTGTTCAATTATTCTGTTGAAGTATCACACATGTTTTGATTATGTAATTTTTAAAAAAAAATTACACACAAAGTAGTTTAGAGGAGAATTTAGGTAAAAACTTCAGTAGTTTAGAACATCAAGGGTGAGCATGAGTGAAAGGAAACTTCTGTAGTAAGCAAGAAGGCGAATGGACTGTTAGCTAATGCTCAGCATGGCCAATGGGTCATAGAGTGCTCTTCTTTTCTCCTTATTAACACTTCTTTCTCGTGTTGAAGGACTACTGAACAATGTTAATACTTTTCTGATACTGTTTTTCCTACTGTAAGCAATTTCTGAGTTTCAGGAAAAGCATAGGTTGCAGAAATAGCCCTTGGCAATGAAAATGTCAGGGCACACAGTCTACGGTATGAGCTTTCTGTCACAATCGGTTCTGCCTGTGACAATGATGTAGAACTTTACACTGAGGTCTTATCTACACTAGAACAGCGGTTGCAGAGAAGTGGTCTGTGGGCCCTGGTTAGCTAATCTGCAGATGTCATACAGGACTGTGTTAAACAATAAAATGTTGAAATTTGTCACATTAATCTCATTAAAACATTCAATGTGACGTAAGTTAATTTTACTTCCTGAATATTTACAGCATCTTCAGAGCATTTTCCTGTTTTAATTTGATGTTAAGATGTGCAGTGTCTCACAAAAAATATTGTGCCACAGTCAAAAAAACTCGAAGCATCACTGTGCCAGACACAGTTGGCATCTGTAGCACTTCAGACTCTCCAGAATGCTGTCAGCTTAGTTTAGGAGGAAGAGAAATCATTATACAGTTAGGACATACATAATTTTATTTGAACAGTGTGCTGATGTAATTGGTCCCTGCTTGTTGCTTGTTATTACTGGTTTTAAATTAGTTTTTCCAGTTAAAATTTCCCTTAACTGATTTTGTTACATTCATTAATCTTTTTATCAAGATAAAAATGAGATTAAGAACATTACAAAGTAATATTTGTATATGTTGTCACAACTGATGTGTTTGCACACACTAACAAGTGTTTTCAACCCTTTGGTGAGATATACCTAGAAAATGACAGAACTTCAGTTATTGAGTGGGAATTTCCTGGTGTATGTACTGCAGAAGATAAATGGTAAGAACTTAAAAAAAATATAAACATCACCACAATAGCAAAATTATTAATTTAGTGGGAGAAAAGATAATGCAGGACACTTTTGTTATTTCACTGGCAGTTTACAAAAGTGTGTTTTTTACATGCAAGTGTCAATAAGGTAGCAGCTGAGGAGACTGGAGATATCCAGGAAAATAAAATACTGTCATTGAAAAGTTGTGAAGCTAAATAATTTTCTTGGAAATGAGATTTGTAAATTATGATTTGCAAAGACACCTATTTTATATAATAATGCTAAAAAAAAAAAGAATAAAATAAGTGAGTTCTTCAGATCTGTATATTTCACCCTTCTCTAAAAGAACAGGAAATTATTTGCTGTCTTTACAGAGCAGAAATGAAACAGAGTTTTCTGTATGTATGATACTGTAATTTAAATATTTACCTATAATATACTAAATATGAAAAACAGGCATAAATGATACAAGTTAGCTTTTATTACAGTGTTTCCCCCAGAATTTCATTGCTTCTTGTGATCTGAGCAGCAGCTTGCCTTCCAAGGCAGGTGTAAATAAGTTCCCTGTTCCTTAGTGTTACAACATTTTAAGTGTGTACAAATATATTGTGTTCTGTCTCTGTTCTGTCTGTGTTCTGTCTTTGAAAGCATCAGCCATTAAAAGTTTAATAGAATGCATGTGTGATAGATATTGGGTGATTAATTTTTGCAGGACTTTATAGATTTATAAATTTATCAGAATATGTCTCTCTGGGTTAGGGAGAATGAAGCATTAACTAAAGGAAACAAACAAAACCCTAATGAATGTATGAATCCTTTTTGTGATTTTTATTCATTAAAACAGGATGCCAAATATCACAAAATATTTGACTAAGAAAGATCTTGAATTGGCTGAAAGCGTTTCCTTTTTACTGGGTTTGGTTTTTGTTAGAATAGTTCCCTTATCTGGGTCATTGCCAAAGTGTCAGCTCAAGGGAGGGGAGCGCAGTAGCTCCAGTTCACATCAGCTTTATCCATTTGAAAACAGCACCGAGTTCACCATCTCTTGAAGGTGCCACAGGGGCTGTGGGTGAGAGCTACTGCATCAACCAAGATTCTATTTCGTTGTTAAATATAGGTTAGAATAAAGATTATTGTCTGTGTTAACCTGTAACCCATAATACCCGAGTCCTGATAAATCCTTAATTTATTTTGCTGCTAATCCTGTCTCTTGTTTTGGGACAAGATAGAATGAGACTAACCTGGTGAATGGGGTGAAGTGTGACCTTAAAGGCAGGTGATCAGGATGTGCAGGCCTCTAAAATAACCCCATACCACGTTCCTGGAGAGCTCAGGGGCTGGGAAATGTGCCCTGCCAGTTGTCTGTCATTAAGGGGCTTGTTAAAATGGCTGTTGAGAGACAGTTGTCTTACAGTTCCCCAAAGGGTCACTGACACTGTACGGTAGCTAGGTTGTCTCATATATGTGTAAGAAAAACTTGAGCCAAAAGC
This sequence comes from Aegotheles bennettii, assembly GCA_013398125.1. Taxonomy (NCBI): domain Eukaryota; kingdom Metazoa; phylum Chordata; class Aves; order Caprimulgiformes; family Aegothelidae; genus Aegotheles; species Aegotheles bennettii. Next base: position 158,721 of record VZRW01000169.1, read on the forward strand.
TTAATGAGTATTTTATATGGCTCGAGTTTCTCTCACATTCTTTTTTTTTCTCTTTTTTTTTTTTAAATAAATTTGTCCAACGTGCTTATAAATAATGCCCTAAAACTATAACATTTCCGTCTCAGACGTGAAGATTGTCACTGCAGTGCTGAACTGCTGGACTGTATTCTCTGTTTAATAGAAATGTGGCATTTTCTCTTGCTCAAACTTGTGTAGAGGAGCCTGGAATCCTAAATTTTCAGGATTTAATCTAAACAGATTCTCAGATGCACATACCTCATGTTAACTAGTGTTAAAACATTGTGTTATGTGTGGTGTTTTTTTTTAATATCATTTTAGCTCACCAAAACCAATAATGAACTGTCCAGTTGCTGGAACTTAACAGTGTAAAACCAAAAGTAAAGACTGAAGTAAGCTCTGAAAATGAATTGTGAGCAAATTAATTGTGGTCTGATCATTGTGTACTCAGTGGTGGTTTGGATGCAGAGGTCTCTCCTAGCACCCATACTCTGTTGTGAAATGGAGCTCCGGAATTGAATATGCTCTTTATAAAATAACCCATCTTTATCTCTAAAGGTTGTGAAGGAAAACAACTAAGGAAGAAGAGTTTCACTACTGTGGAGATGGTTCATTTGCTTGCAGTGAATCCTGAGATTTCTGATAGCACGTAATTGCTTTTCTTGTTTTGTTTTGCTGGAGGAATGCACTGAGTACAGTTACAAACATAAACAAACGTGATTGACAAGAAGCCAAAGACAGCCTTAATAGCAGCAATCGCTCCCATCCTAGAAGAACCATAGATCAGGCTTTTTTCTTCTGCTGCAGTCACACTAGTTAGAGTTACTTGTGTCTTTGCTTGAAAACTGCTCATTTCATTTTGTAGTCATATGGAATTTTTTCAGCAAATAATCAATATATTTTTAACATTTTAGTTGGGTGGTGATTAAAATGTGCTTCGTGTGATAGACTCTGGTCCTTGTCTACAGCTGCTTTTTTCCACTCAAACTGATGGAGGAATTCTTGACCTCTTTTGAAGGCAGTGGATGCTTTAGCGTTGACCTAATCAGAATTAACATTGCATCCAGGATGTTTGATGGGGTTTGATTTCATGCAATCCTAATTCTATTATATTCCCAACATCCAAGATACAGCAGTTTCCCTGCCTTCCCCTTGCCCTTGGGCCTTACCCATTCCAGCTGCAGCATGAGCGCAGAGGACTCGGAGGCTGCCTTCTCCTCACACAGGGCACAATACAGGGTCTCTGTTGTGCACTCTGACACAGCAGGTACAGTTCCTTGCAAACCCATCTTTTTAATCCGATAACTTTCAATGAGGTGAATTTTTCAGGAGGCATGTTTTCTTGAAATAGTGTATCTTTTTGGTAAGGGAGAAGCTACGTGATAAAAAAGCCTATGAAAGATGCTTAGAATATGTTTCTAAATGAGAAACATCAGCAAATATGGATCTCTCTTTAAATGCTAAAACATTTATGCAGTGAAACAACCCAAGCCAGTATGGTAAAGACATTATTTTAGACACTGTATACACATGTCATATAAGCAGATTTATTTAAATCCTGTAAAACATCTTTATTCAATAGCAAGCTTGTTAACAATAATTTAAAGCAATATGTCATTTACTGCTTTTGTAGAACAGATCCACTCTCTGTAAGTGAAAGCCAGGTAAATTTAAGGTTGAAAGTGTTCTTTGGCCTTATATCTTAATTTAGCTCTTCTCCATTTTTTTTTCTCATTTTTATGGAAAATAATTTTGACACAAATTCAAGCTGATTAATGGAAGACTTTGGCAGACCAACCTATTATTAATTTATTCGAATTTGTGCACTTGTTTGACATTTTTAGAGTATGTGTGGCATACCATGGATCTGATTCGGCATTCCATTGGTACAGTAACTAATATAATCTTGTTTATAAAATTCCTTATTTCATAGCACCTGTCAAATTTAATATAAAGGGATGGTAATGTAAATTACCTCCTACCTCACCCCCTCTTTGACTGTGAGAGCTTGTGATCATATGGGAAAATATGAAAACTTTAAATAATAAAAAAGTGTCCTTGCTAACAAACTGAATTCATGAGTAGTTTGCAGTCTGCTAAAACTGATTGAACGTCACAGCTGTGGAAGCGAGCTTATGTTCTCCCTGTGCAAGTTCTCCTCAGCCACCTCTGAGCGAGCAGCTGTATGATTACTCAGCTTGCCCTATTCTAAGGACAGATTGCAAAACTTGGCATTTTGATGTGAGTAGATGAATAGGAAGCGCAGGATGCAAACTGTAGGATGAAAACTTGCAGCACGTCAGCTGTTGTATGGTAACTGCCTCCGTGCACATCTTACCCCGCTATACGTCGTGCTGAGGGTGGTGAGTCTGCCTCTCGGAGTGATCGTTCCCCTTGCATGTACCAGGGGATGGAATACCAGCTGTTTGCCGCCTTCCTTACTGGAGGAGCAGTATATCAGCGACGTGCCAGTCGTGGAAGCATACGTGATGCACATTTAAATAACAGCCTTGTAACATTTTCTTGGCAAGAAATGAGTTCTGTTTTGTTTCAACAGCGAGTAACCCCTCTTCCTTTGCTGGAGCAGAACAGACTGTATATAGCTGCATAGCCCACAAGAACGGAGAGAGACTGAGGAATGGCTTCTGAGGGAAGTACTACAGCACCAGAGGACAAAAAATTCTGCATAAATTCCTACTCTTTCCCCCTTAGTTTCTGAGAAAGGAGGTGCTGCTTCTCTCAGTTGTTGCCTGTTCACATCAAAAAGAAGCAAAGAGTACAAGACTGGCTTGTAGCATACGTGTGGCCAAAGTTAATATTACTACGTTATGTGCTGTCACAAGCAGAAATGCTATCGCAGTGATAGAATATTAGTGTTTGTAAAAAACTATCCACTTGGGTCTCTTTTTCACTTGTTAGAAGTTAATTTTGTGGCTATATGATCCTGCAAGTGAAGATGCCTCCAATCTGAGCCACACTGTGATCACTCCGTCGCAAGTACGTTGAAATGATGCCACGTAAGGAAAAGGTTAAACTGCACGTCTTGTGAAAATTTACCAGTCGAAAGTGGAAGTGTGTTATTGAAATACACTGCCTGCATACGTCTTTACTTATTTCCTTTTACTGTGCTAGGAAAAATAAATTTGCAAGATTTTCTCTCCTGTTAACACTGCAGCAGTAACACAGGGATAATGAATGAGGCGAAACCTATTGTCTATTTCATAGAGACAGAATAATTAACAAGTTCTCGTGATTCAGTCAAATTTTAGTCTTTTTGAAAATGATATTCAGAAATTGTAACTGGCAGTAATGTGTGACAGAAGTCTCCTTTCACATTTCCTCATGCACCTGCATAGCCAACTGTTGGAAAAAAGTTTAAGCAAAAGCATTCTGGAAGTCATGCTATGTGATAAACAGGGATGTCAATTTACTGGTTTAATTTAGACCTAAAATCTGACAACCCATGGTGCGAGCTGAACAGAGATTCATTCAAGAGATTATCCCACATGGATTAGTTGTAGGGATTAATGTGTACAACAAATTTTGTTAGGAGTGGGCTTCTGATCTAAACGAATGGCAGAAAGTAGTTAGTCCTTGGTACAGTACCTGACACGAGGTATGCATGAATGGCACCACAATTTATTTCAGGATTTTTTATTACTAAATTGCCATCATTTTATCTTTTAAATTTTTAACATTTGCTTAATAATTGACATTACTCTCTTCAAGACTAAAATGAAAGGTAGCAATATTAATTGCATTGTGAAGGCACTTTTGTTACTAGATGACTAGGTGTTAGGAAAGTGTTTTTGCTTTCTGTCTGCCACTATGGAAAGAATGCAGACAAAAATGAACTTGGCTCTGAGTCTTGTATATTCTGAAATTAATAGATTGAGTTAGTAAATATGATACGGTATGTCATTGTTTGAAGATGTATTTTGTAATATCAAAGCTTATTCCAACTTCATAATTTCAAAAGAGAAATGTTGTCATAAACAACCTTACAATAGTTGGACAAAAGTATAATTAATAATAACCTTTATTTTACTTAAACAGAGTTCTCAGATACTCAGAAGACTGTTTTGGAATTTGGGACCAGAACCTGTTGTTCATACCTATTTGGAAAAAAGAAAGGTACTATTTCCAGGAGCATCCAAAATTAGGGTATGATATTTTATTTATATTTTTTAAATGTAATGCTATTTAAAATTATTACACTTGCGATTCTACAAACAGCTGTTGATGAGTAGGACCATGATGAGAGCTGTTGATGACAGGCCCATATCTGGGTCTCTTTTATCTACTTTGAGATAACTTTGCACTTCAGTAATAATTTTGCCATTTTTCCTTTTCTTTGGAGACAGCTTGTCCTCTACTGGGCAGGTTTAGCTGCCCTTTGTTTCATTCACCATAGTACTTCAACTTAAGAAGTAAGGTAGCTCAGGCAGAGTATCATTCAGGTTCAATTAAACTGCTTCCAGTGCCTCTGCTAGCTTGTTTAGGATAAAGTTCAGGTGTCTGTGTAAAGCACCAGATCTTAAGGCACTCTCTTTCACCTGTTGCTGAAGAATTCAGCATTTTCTGTGAGTCCACAGTTAACTATACCCTTGATGAGTAGCAAGGCAATGGCTGCAGTGATACGGTTTTAAACATATGTGATAATACTCAAAGTATTAATCCTTCTTTTAATGCTTGCTTATATTACAGTCATGCTTTGACTGGGGATTTGCATATTCTGTATAGGAAATAGAATAGCAAGGAAGCGGTTGGAAGGCAAGGGAAAAGCAAAAGGAATCCTGGAGCCTCCTCATACTGCAGCATCCACCATCAGATGACATTCATAGGAGTTTTCTTTCTTAAGAACATCATGTAGGATTCCAAAGGATGAACAAGCTTCTTTCTTTTCACAAGCAGCCATTGTCAGTTTTCTTAGAAATAAGTAAAGGGATTGTGGTAAGATTTTGGTGAGTCTGGACAGTCACAAAAAGTCACTTTGTGAATCCAGGCAAGCCTGACATTTGCAGACCTGCCTGAGGCAGTACCATCCCCTTCAATTCCTATTTTTTCTCTGCTGGAGCCCCCAGTGAAACTCTTCTGCACTGTTATTTCTCGTATTTTGGACCAATAAATATTAGAACAAATATAAGGAGTCTCATGCTGTCAGTTGCTCTCCTTTTATCACTGCTTACTGCATTTGAGGGCAATTACTTCCTTTCCAAGAGTCCATAGTATTTGCCATATTTTGCAGTGTGCCATGAAAACACAACAGGCAGCACCAACAAAAATTCACAGTTTTTATTTGGTTGTGAGTGCATGAGAAAACAGAACAAACCAGTAAATAATAGTGATGTGAACATACCAGGAGTTCTGTGTAGCAAAGGTATTTGTCACAAGTTTTGTGATCTGTAAAATTTTATCCTGTGTAGGCCTTTAGTGATGCTAACCCAAATATATCAGAGCTAAATTTTGTCATGGGGTAGTGAGAATTGCTCTGGGTTTACATTTTACAAGGGGTTCTCAGCTGCAGATGTTTCCTGCAGCATATTCACTGAACTCACCCATTTTACACACTCTCTTAATGCTAAGTATAAGAAAATCACTACTTCTTTGTGAATTTACCTTCTTTTTAAAAGAGTTTGCTTTCGGCGTGCAGTGAATGCTATGTATTACCCTGCAAGAGAGGAGTATGACTTTTAATGGGGTAGGCGGTCCTGTTCATGTAGGTTTGGTTTGCTCTCCCTCGGTCACTGTCTGTTGTACCTTTCTGTTTTATCACTAGATGGCAACATAGCAACGCTCCATAGCAAATGTTGCTGAAACCAGAGATGGGCTTTTTCTCTCTCATTTTCTACAGCAATTGACCCCACCCCCTGAAATGGGAACATACGAGTTCTGGCAATTTCAATAAATTGTTTCTTAATGGTGTGAGTGCTGGTATTAATTTTTTCTATCTTATTAACTGCTGCTTTTTTAGACAACTGAAGTGCAGAATAATCAAGTAAGAGAAAATTAAATTGCTTTATAAATTAACAGTCTTCTTTCTTCCAAATAAGGAAGAGAGTCTATTGATTCATCTGAATCATCTCACATATGCTTGGTTATTTTGCTGCAACACCTTTTACTGAAGACAGTGGAACTTGTGTTCACATCTACAAGAACAGAATTTGCATCATTTTTGCCTTTCCAAATATTTAATTGAGATAGGTCTGGAAGTTAATACATCTATTGACAGAAAAACACTGAAATAAGTTTGGGGTGAAACAACTTGTATCCAATAATCATATGCAAGAGTCTCCTTAGCATCCCCCTTGAGAGAACTGAGTCCACAGACCAATTCAAATTCTAGTCAGCCTGAACAGGATAATTATCACTAGACAAGGTATGAAAAATTAAATTTCAAATTTCAGTTTCTCGGGAGACATATTTTCCTGTAAAATGAGAGAAAAAGAAACAAGACCAATCTTAACTGAGCTACCAGCTTCTTTTGCTTTTGGAACCTTGGATAGACTCACAGTTAGATAGAATCCCAGAATCCCAGAATCCTAGGGGTTGGAAGGGACCTCGAAAGCTCATCCAGTCCAACCCCCCTGCCAGAGCAGGGTCACCTAGAGTCCATCACACAGGAACGCATCCAGGCGGGGTTTGAATGTCTCCAGCCAAGGAGACTCCATAGCCTCTCTGGGCAGCCTGGTCCAGTGCTCTGGCACTCTCACAGGAAAGAAGTTCTTCCTGAGATTCACATGGAACCTCCTGTGCTCCAGTTTGCATCCATTGCCCCTTGTCCTATCATTGGTCAGCACTGTAAAAAGCTTGGCTCCATCATCCTGACCTTCACCCTTTACATATTTGTAACCATGGATGAGGTCACCCCTCAGTCTCCTTTTCTCCAAGCTAAAGAGACCCAGCTCCCTCAGCCTTTCCTCACAAGGGAGATGTTCCACTCCCCTAATCACTAATTACTATAGTGGGAGTAAAATGGGACACTGACATTGTAATTGATGTGATAATAAGAAAATCCGAAAGTGAGGCATTTACAAAAAAAGAACCATGCTATTTGTAAATAAACATAGGCTATCTGAAAATCTTTGAAAATGTCCTCTCTTATGTTTTACAAGGCCGTACGAGAGTATTGCTTCTATTGAAGAATATTTGTCTTCCCTTTACTTCAAATTAACAATTTCATATTTCAACTCTTTTATTCACTCCCAATTTTTTAGAAATAAGTTGATTTGTATAATATTCAGTGTACTACCCCACATCACATATATTTTGAGAATGTAGATATATTCCAGTAGGAAGTCAACAAAATAAGCTGGCATGTTCACATTTCCTAGTGGCTTACTTCTACTAGCCAGCCTTATACTTGAAACCAAGAAGTGTAAGGCTTCACAACCTGTAGAAAGTGCTTGTTCCCAGGCAGAGGACACATAAAAATATGTATTTATGTGCCTGAATGCAACAAAAGTTGACTTTACTGCAGGAAAAAATTTTAACTGCAAATATATTAAAAATTGACAACGTACTTTGAGTGTTACTTATAACTTCAGAAGGTTTTGAATAATGTTAATAATTTAATAATTCTAACCTATGAAGAACTTACATTTTTCATTAAATATGTAAGGATGGGTGATTCTGGGCACTGGGCAGTTTCATAAGATTCTCTTGTTTTGCTCTCAACTGTGAAAACAACCTATCAGGGCTTTTTTACGTGTTTGAGTTTTTGTGATTTAAAACCATTCTTTGTAGTCCGTACATACGGGGTAAATCAAAAGTAAAAGTTCATAGATGTTTCTAAATATTATTGTTATTTAATATATTATTCTCATAGTCTTATTCTATTATTTTATATTTGTATAAAACAAACTTGATATGACAAATGCATAAAGCCCAGATACCACATTCTTGTTCTGTGCAGAAGATCCACAGATAAAGGCGAAAGGATTTATCCACTCATCTATAATCTGCAGTTTCTCCAGAATCTCTGTTTGAAAGCGAACAGGAAGTTTGCCAGCCTGCCAAACCTTGCTTGCTGTAATGCAGGTGTTCTCATGAGATCCACAAAGCTTGACACATCCCTTGCAACTGCTTAGATTAGTTTCTAGCCATTAATATTAGTCTTGCAGAAATCATGTTACTGCAGCCTCCTGGTAAAAATACAGGATTTACATGGCTGGGAATAAAAAAATTGTGGACATTATCTTATTAGCACTTCTTCAAAATACCCAGAAACTTCAGAGAATTGCTTTAGCCAAGTTTACAACTAATCTGACTAGGTGAAAAGTGTTCAGACGTACTCAGATCCCAACCTGCAGGCACACCACCAGATACTACCTGCTTCTCATTCCAGCTTCTGTGGTATTTTATTTTCTATGTTCTATAGTAAAGATACCTGGAGCTGGAAACATTTTTAAACCAAATGAACTTCTAAGGACTCCAGTATAGTCACCTCTTACTAGAAAAAGGCTTTATTCTTGTTCCCTAATTAAAGGAATTGCCACTGACTGAAAAAGCAAATAATTTAGGTATTCCTATTGGATTCTGAATTCTTATGACCTTACAGATTAAAAGAAATCCCTAATAATTAACCAAATAAGTATTGTCATGAGTTACTGTACTGACTGAATGTACTGCTAGTATGAAATCTGAGATGTTCTGGACTAATTACGGCAGGAATCTAGAAAGCCATTATATTTTTACCTTATTTCATTTGCATTTCAGGTCAGATACACCTAGAATTATGCTCTGTTCAGTCATCATACTCTTCATCTTTTTGGTCGGTCTCATCATCAGCTACACATCTACTACTACTAGCATAGAAACACTCAGCTTTCAAGAGAACTAGGGCAAGGCTTAAAGACCAGCATCTTCCCATCTGTCATACTAATGAAAACCCATGCAACAAATCGCCAAAAGATGGTGTCATTTTAGACAGCTGAAATTGTGTTTATTAATGTTTTTATAAACACTTTTTGTATCTCTAGAATATAATTTAGTGTATTTAGTTTCAAATATAAAGGATGTGCTATTGAATACAACTTTAACCCACCTGTGAGTACGGGTCAGCGGTGGCTAATGGCTTCTAACAGACACCTTGCAAACCAAAGTCAAGCTACAGTTGTGACCTTGTGCTTGTGTTAGCTTCACCTTGCTACAGCTTTCACTGACTTACCTAAGTTATCAGTGTACCTTTACAGGGTGAAACCTGATGGAAAAATGCATGCAAAATTTCCAGTCTATCCGAGAGGCTGCAGCAAATTCAGTTCCCATAACGAGCAACACAGTCCACAGGGGAAATATATATTCCTGAAGATGTTTTTTGATACTGTATATTTTAGATCTTGTTTAAAAAATGTTAATTCTATCTTTAAAGTACGTATTTGGATTATACATCCTCTCAAGCTTATTCTCTCCTTTAATATATAAATTAAAAACCAGACTTTTTGCACTTCTACCCAGAATTTCCTTATTGGCTGGTTAGGATATCTTGTAAAGCTTATATTGTTAATGGCAACTGTTCTAAATTGTCCTAAAATAGGTTTAATAAAGCTCCATAGGTAAGTAGATGGTTGAACTTCTCATCATCACTTTATCTGATATTCAGAGTTTATGAAGATCTTCACAAAGATTGCAAAAGCTGCAGAAACACAGCATGAAGGATACATGAGCACTTTTAATCATTTGTTACTGATTCACTTAGCATGATTCATATCCCACCTATTTCAGTACCGTCTGTACCAAGCCAGAAATCACAAAAAATCAGAGATCAATTCTGAAATTTCACCTCCAGTGAAAGCAGTCTGTTCCTAGTGAACACTGTCAGTCTTTCCTTAAGAGTGGATGGTCCCACGGGTTGAAGCACAAGTCAGAGCCCTCCAGTTCCTTCTGGAGCACTTGGACATCTGTGTTCTACCGGAGCTGTGTGGATGCCAAATGCACGAGACACACAGGAGGTGCATAGCAACATCTGTGCGGGGTGCTCTGCATCCCTCCGTGAATCCAAGGTGCTATAGTCCTCTCTCGGTTCTGTCATGGCTGAAAAATGGTGCTTCTCTAATCTTATTTCTACACCTGTGAAAACTAAACAGACAATGGCATTCTCCACAAAGACAAGGAACCAGACTGCTCTTTAAGCGTGTTTCTCCCATCCAAGGATAGGAAAGTGTCATGGCATGAAGCAGATGTAGTATAGATCAGTAGGCAATGGTTTTTGGTTTGCGTTCTTCTCCGAGATTTTCTGTGTTCCTATTAAGGGCTCAAGAAGCTTGGCTTTCAGTTTTACAAGGCAGAAGTCCCTGGGGGTCACACATTACATTTTTTTTGTGGTAACAGTGCCCACTGCTGATCACTGCCCCTTTACCAAATTGCCAAACTGATCTTGGTATCTTCCAGTATCCCCATACCATCCTTCCTCACTGTTCAAACTACTCCAATCAATGCAAACAGCTATAAAACATACCACAGAAGGCATAACTTTCTGCAGTATTCACACATGGGTAACATTGCTTCTGACACCTAGCTAATCACAGCCTTTTTGCTGAGAACTCAGGATTTTCCTGTCTTTTGCAGAGAACTGCCTGAAAAGATCAGCTGCATTACTGAGGAAGTCAAACCCGTAGGATCGTGGTACTACTCTGTGTAGGAAGTCTAATATTTAAACACTAAAAGTCAAGTCAAATAAATGATGCTTTGGGGCTCTACTCTTCAGCTTTGTTCCTATAATATGAATTTTCTCTCTCTCTCCTGTCCCTGTAGGCTGGAAGTTGGCCCTTCAGAAGTCAGGATTACCATTTCACTGGCAGAAGACGGCAGTACTGCCAACAGTCCTCATGGCCAAGATGAGCCAGGGGTTCATCCATCAGCCTCTCAGGCGTTTGGGTTTCCTATTCTGTAGCTAAACCTCTGGTAAGTTTTTGCAACAAGACTCAATCCCTCTAAGCCAAGCTCCCTCCCCAGAGCAGGGAATAAACTGATGCTGTCCCTGTCTGTGTCGGTAGCACTGCAGTGCCGGAGGGAGCGAGGGACAGAGCTGTTCCGCAAGCAAAACAGAGCCCAGGGTGCAGAGCTCCGCAGCCAAGGGATTTCCAGCCGGGAAAGCCGGACGGACCATCCGAATGTGTGCAGCCAGGGGGAACCGCGGGAGCCACCACCCCCCCTGGGCGTGCGTCCTCCCTGCAGCACCTCCATCCCGAGGGTGCACACACCGCCTGTTGGGAACGCTCTGAACAGCGTGTTTGTGTTGATGGAGCTGGATCCGCACCCCAGGCGTGGTGCTGGAAGCGAGGAAGCATCTCCCCTCCTGCTGGTGCTTCCACCAGCTGAACTCCGTGTCCCACCGCTCGGCAGGGCTGTGCGGGTGGGCACTTTGCCCCAGGGCCCCACGGCCAGGTCACTGTGCCGCACTTCCCCGGCACCACACGAGCGGTGCCTGCAGCTCCGTGCGGCCCGAACGCTCCCCCCCGCCGCC
>VZRW01000169.1:170953-189089 GCA_013398125.1 Aegotheles bennettii
CCGGCCTCTCCCGATCCCGAGAACCACAGAAGCGGCCGGTTTTCCAGCGGGACGGCAGCGAGGGGCGGCCGGCGGCCCTGCGGGAGCAAGGCAGAGCTGTGCCGGGAACGGGTTTGTTCCTGGAGCAGAATTTCTGAGCAGCTTCGGCCCGGCCGCAGCTTGGTCTGGGTCAGGGACCGCTCCGGCTCAGCGGGCAGCCCTGCGAGCTCCCCTTCCTCCCTTCCTTCCCTCCTTCCTTCCCTCCTTCCCTCCCTCCCCGCCGGTGACCTTTGCGTGAGCCCGCGGCCGCCGTGGCAGTGCCGTGCGCTCAGCCGCTCAGGTGCCATGGTAACAGAGGAGCAGTAAGTACCTGCGCGGCACAGGGGGGGCGGATAAGCAATATCAGGAGAATATTATCCCTTAATGCGTGTCAGGCGCTGGGCATGGGAGCAGGTAACTCCTTCTCCAGCCGTGCCCCTGCCCTCCCGATGGAGGGACAGTACCACCGACAGCCAGCCTCGGGTAACCGTGTCTGTGTCACCGAGCTGGCGTTGGGTAGGGTCACTGCCACCGTCTGCCAGTGAGCTCTGGTGCTTTCAGAGGGTGCGGGTGGACAGTGTACAGTCAGTGACTGCTGGCAGAGAAATTGTAGCTCGTTTGCTTGGGAATACTCGGGCTCTAATGCCAGAATATTTAATAGCAATCAATAGGGACCCATCTAGCTTGAAATTAAAATGATATATGAGAGTATGTGAATTAGCCTGATTATTTTCTTTCGCCCTAATAATTATCACAGAAATCAATGTCCCTGCCAAAGGATTTCTTCTTTTTGTTTTTTCCCTCCTCTTGTGTCCGTGCTCTGTCTCCAGCGAATGTAACCTGTTACTTCTGCTTTGGTTTGCTGACATTGTAGAGAATGAGGGGAGACTGGACACAGGAGCAGTCTACTTACCGTGATTGTTCTGAGAGAGGGGAAAAAGAAACCCGTGGTCTTTGCTCACCTGGTTGAGCTCATACGTGATGCTGATGTGACAAAAAGTCGGTGTGCCCTGCTTATGCTAGACTTGAGGAGGGAAGGATGCTCTTGTCACGTGCGTATGTGTGCCTTTTCTGGACCACGGATAAGAAATACTCATTGGAGAAGCTCTTCTAGCATGAAAAGAGGTGGTTTTACATATATTAACTATAAATATTTGTGCAGAGAAAGAAGTAGGACTTCAGTTTCAGGACTCTTACATAAGACAGTATCTTTGAAGTCAAGGTTTGACGCATTTCTGACTCACGAAGGTGGCAGACCCAGTGTTCTGGGGAAGGCTTGCTTGGCTGTGCGGTGTGGCTGGGACCCAGTTCCTGGGCAGGCTGTGGAGCCCAGCAGAATGGACTGTCTCCTGTGGAACTGCCTGCCTGGGAAGTAACGCCGTGGCCTCTGACAAACTCCGTTCGTGCTATGATAACAGATAGCACTGGTGGGGTGGGACTTCAGCATGCTTTTTCTTCTCTTGTGGTAGCCTGCTCTTTCATTCACATGGTTCTCCTTCATCTCTTACTCCTTAGATTTCTTTGCCACAACCTGTAGCCTCCTTTTTCTTTTTCCCTCTGGAGTTGAATCACTGATCAGTTTTACTCCAGCCGCCCTAGAAGGGCTGACAGTTGACAGGAAGGGGGGAAAAAAGCAAAAGGAAGGTTGTGCTCATAGTGTCATGCTTTTCCTCAGGACATGCTGGGGACTGACGGTTGTCCTGTTGTGGGTGGTGGGGCTCTGCCTGCATCAAGCAGTTGCATAGTCTCGAAAGCCATTGTCTGTGGAATGAACTTGCTCTCCAAAAGAAGCAAGCAAGCACATTTACTTACAGATGTTTGATCACAGGTAGGGGTGACTTTCTGTGGGTTGGTCTGCATTTGTGGTATTTGTTGAAGCTATACCTCACCAGGAATGATACATGGTGTAAGCTGGGACCACTAAGCAGAACACTTCTGTATCCTGCTTCAGCTGTGTGTGTTTTATAGTGATGTCTCCATTATTTGACAATTAAACAGGTTTCCTTTAAACTGGAAGGGAAAACTGGGGTTCCCACAATGTCTGGAAGGCACTGTCAGTACACATCCAGCCTCGAACTCTGCTGCGAAACGATGTCTCGGTCCGTTTTAAGCTTGTTTGAGGCAGGAGCTTAAACAAAAGCCTTACTTCCATGTCGTGTAGCAGTTACATTACAGCATGTAGGCAGCCTGCTGAAATCAATGATACTGCGCTGTTTGGGGGCAGAAGGGTCTTGTAGTAGATATTTTGAAGCTCTGTTTATTCACTGAACCCTGCCAACTGTGTATTGAGGCACTGGCAGGTTTACTGTTTGCTGCTGACCTTCCGTGCCGCCTGGAGGTGGGTTTGCTTTGTTTTGTAGTTTAGGTTTGGGATTGTTTGGGTTTTTATTTTTCTTCTAGAGCAAGAGACCACAGTTGGTCACCTGGTTGACAGAATCAACACTACTGTAATTGCAACAGTCGTATGAACAGCTTTATTTTAACCCGTGTGCTAACTCTAGCTTCATTTCCCAGACACCTGCTTAGATATGCAGGGGAATACTAGGTGACCTTGCTGCTGTTGGAACTCCTTCCAGGACTGAGTCAGTTGCTTTTGGAGCCTGTACCCTTCCATTGTCCTTAGCGCTGGAAAAAGCAAAAACCTTTGGTGAAACGCAAGGGTGAGCAGGGGTGTGTGTGGGACCTGAAAGCGGACTTTCAAGTACTGATAACTTCACAGAGGGAGAGAAGCTTAAGGGCACATTTACATGCTGCAGTTCATGCCTTTGAAAATCTTTTATGATCATTAAAAGGGTAGGGTGAAGACTTTGATATATTGTGCTTTGAGAACTGGAGTACTTTATAGTTTAACTAACGGCTATTTTTCGGAGTCTAGCTTTTTTGTGCCCAAAAGTAGCATCCTATCTTTTCCCCTTGTCAAATAAGGCTGTAACAGTCTAAAGCGTTAACATACGTGAAAGCTCTGAAGAAAGTAACAAAGGTATTTTTGAAGCACTGGGATTAGTGTTTTTCTTTCATTTCAGTGACGTGACGTTATTGTGCATGTAGAAAAATACTTGGCTAGTGTTTTTGTTCTGATGGTTGCATTAAACGTGAATTCCTGTTTTACAACACTGACTTACTGCAAAATAGTGAGGATATGGGATTGTTCTTCTATACATTCTACTATGGCAAAGTTCATATCAAGAGTAAATGAAGGGAATCCAGTTCATGTAATGGAAGCAAGGATGTGGCTTTTGGGATCGGTTTGAGATTCCAGGACTTGCAGCATGTTACTGAACCAGCGAGCTGTAGAGATGCTGTTTAATTTACTATCTCTATTTTGCAAGTAGTACAATCTTTCAATCTTTTAGTAATCTTTTCATCTGTAGCCAAATTCAGCATACTTTAAGTTGCATTTGTCCTGCATTTCTTTCTGCACTGAGATAAGGCATTTTGTTCAATGAGAAAATGTGACCAACCTTCCAAGAGCTGATTCAGATTAAGTAATAATTAGATATAATTACTGTTCCTAGGGGGAAAGTAATTCTGCCTTACTGAAATGATTTTATCTGCAATTAACCTACTCTGTTCTTACTGGAAATATTAAGTGACGTGCCAGCTTGCTTTAGGCACTCCTTCCAAAGCTGCTCACGCTTGTTAAATTGGACACGGGTTTTTGTAGGTTGGTGAGCCCCATGGGTTCAGGGCAGCATCAGGAAGGAGGAGCGCTCACCTGAATAGCACTGGCCTTGCCAAACACCTCCTTAGAGCAGCTTTCCATCCCATTCATCCATTTCTGTACGGATCCAACGCTTTTCTGTCCTCTCCCTATACCTACTGTTAGGTTTCATGGGGCTGTGGGAAGGGAGGAGCATGAATATTTTTTTTTTCTTTTTCTGCCTAGTAAGAACACAGGCTTTATTACTTCTGCTGCTTTTGGGGTGTCTTGTGTAACTTTTGTTCCATTTCCAGAGAGCAGCTGTAACCTTGGTTGGCATTAACAGATCCAAGGCGTACGTGATGTGTGGGTTATTTGGAATTCAGAGGCTGGACCCAGAGTTTTCTGGCCAAATGGGTGTCCAGGAGGTGAAAGACTGGAGCACCAAGGACCCTGTCTAGCTCAGTTCTAAATTGGGTTCATTTGGATACACCACCTCATTAGGCAAACATACCTGCTTCCTGTGCTGGCAAACTGTGTGTTGAACGTGCCTGTGGTTTAGAGTATAAATACAAACCTAAAACTACTTTGAGACGGTCAGCTGGTAAAGTGTGGGGTAGGACTGGCTTCAGAGCTGAAACAGGTTTATGCTGAAGTAGCTCTTCTGTTTTCCTGGCGGCTTTGATTTCGCTTCAGTGAACACAGGCCATGTTTTTTTATGCTCACAAACCCATTAAGTCAGTTGGGTAGTCTTAACATCATTCTCCTTCCTTCCCCTCTTCTTGTCTTCTCTCTGTTCTGTGTCTCTCTATACAGAGTAAATCTAACCCAGTATATTTCTGGATGCAGCCTGATCATAGGGACTAGCTCTCTGCTGTTTTCTGGGGGGAGGAAGGAAAGAACTGTTAAGCCCTTTAAGCAAACTAAGGTGATGATTTGTATAGTCATCCATACCCCACTAGCTAACATGACAGTGCACTGACAAAGCCAGAAATTAAAGCAAAGGGTAAAGTTTAGCCTTAAGCAAAATTTATCCATGGATCTCAATGAGCCTTAACTTTTAAATAAATATAAGGAGCAAAATCTGTCTGCTATTAATTCACGTTGGCAAAATTTCCCACAATTGGCTTGTCTATAGAAGAGAACGTCCAATCCAGTCCTCAACATCTCGCTATTGAGGTGGTCATGTGTGTTCTGTGCCTGCTAGTGCAATTGTGGAAAATCACGTACTGATGTTTGGAAGCTGCTGATAACTGGATTTTGGGACCATTTATTTTGGGTTTGATGATACTTAGAATAAGGATGACTGTAAAAGCCAAATACGCCTGTATCTTACACTTGAAAATGTGTAACTTTTGGCCTGACTTGCTCTTTTTGCCAGTTAACTCGTCTTAATTTTCATTAATAGCTTCTCCATCCAAAGCTGAGTGTATCACTTCTATTGGGAGAAAACTGGCTTTCAGAACTGCATGTTGTATGCCATCCTGTTTGTAATGGCCCTGCACATGATGCAGCTAGCACATCTTAAAGGGGGACACCTGTGACCTTCTACATTTTTGTCATCAGTTGTGCTGTTTTAATAGTAGTAATGATAGTATGTGATGATAGGACAAGGGGGAACAGTTTCAAACTGAGAGAGGATGGATTTAGATTGGGTATTAGGAGGAAATTCTTTCCTGTGAGGGTGGTGAGACACTGGCACAGGGTGCCCAGAGAAGCTGTGGCTGCCCCCTCCCTGGCAGTGTTCAAGGCCAGGTTGGATGGAGCTTGGAGCAACCTGGTGTGGTGGGAGGTGTCCCTGCCCATGGCAGGAGGGCTGGAACTGGGTGATCTTTAAGGTCCCTTCCAACCCAGACCATTCTGTGATTCTGTGAAGAGTGACTTCACATCAGAAAGCACTTACTATGTCACCCAGTTGTGTGAAGAAGATAGCTCCTGTTTCTTCCTGTTTGCTGAACAAATATAACTTGCTGGGGTACTACCTCAGCCTGTGTCCTGCCTGCCAGGTGACTTTTTGAAGTCTGCTTTATAGAAGCTCACAGCAGTGCTCTTTGGGACCAGATAACTTGGGAGGAAATACCCCACTACTGCAGTAATTGACAAAATAATATTTTCCTTGTATTTTTGAGAGGTTTCTCTGGCTAACCAGCTTCAGTTTTAAGGACACAACTGAAGCTATTTTATTTTATTTTATTTTAGCCTGCCTTTGACGTTCCTTTTTGATTTGTGTCACTTGAAAATTTTTGCTGCTTGGAGGCTGATATTTTGAGGGTTGGTGATGTAGCCAGGAGTAGTTTTGAGGTTTTTAATTTCCAGAACTCTGTGTATCTTTAAGTTCTTAAGGGTAACAGTTAGCTCCTGATAGGCACTTGCTGCTGCTGCTTTTGGAAAAGAGAAAGCACTAGGGGAAGGTTTTTCCCTTCCCTTTTTTTAAAAAAATGTGGTTTCCTGGTTTCCTTTTGAAATGCAGCTATTAGTTTGCTACAACAGAAATGATATATTTGAAACAGGTGTTAGGCCTGTGCAAAAGACTTACACCTGATGTTTACATCTGCACCTTGGGAGCCTGGAGGGACCTTAGTCACTTGTATGGTGTCCACCAATTGAGTATTCAAAGACAAAGCATACTAAGTTAATTTCAGCCTGTCTTCCCTATCTGAGTGTGCCTCATGATCATCTGGTCATAAGCAAAACCGTGGTCATTGCTATAAATGACAGTTTGTGTGTGTGTATTGCAGTCCTACATTCTGACGTTATTGAAAAGAAATACTTCTGCAGAATTACTGCAGTTCATTCTAGAATGTGTTCCATCTGATGGCAAACTGTGTAACACACAACTTGCTGACAAATCAAAAGCTGATCTGGATTTCTCCCAGGTATGGACTCTCTGGTTGACAGACATTGACAGCACTAAAACACTCGGGTAGAACCGAAGGGAATTAATTCTCTGTGTACAGGTGGGGAGTTTCAATGGCATGTCCTGTTCCCATAAAATGGGTTGTGCAGTTTCACTTTGTGGTAGGGTTTTATGCTTTTGATGTGGGACACAGACACACGCATTGGTCTGCTATCCAAAGACAAATCTGTGTTGGAAACTAACTGGAGTTCTTTTTTTTCTTCTTTCCTTTTAGTATTGGATGAATGAGTATACTTCTTCCCTTGGAATTGGAGTGTTCCATTCAGGTATAGAGGTGTATGGCCGAGGTAGGTACAAGAAAAACATAACGTACTCTTTGTTCTGGTAATGCTGTTATTTAAAAAACATTTTTCAAGTAGTGAGGGAAGCCTGGCTTCTGAAACCTGTTCATTGGTTTTCTCTTACAGTTCTCATCTCTTTTGCCTCTGGAAAAAAACTTGGATACAAATAATGCAGTAGTCATCTTGCATTCTTGTATAAAGCTATGCAATGAAACGGTGTGCAGTGTATTCAGCTAGGCATAGAAATCGTCCATTTAGGATTTGAAATGCCTGTTGTTAAAACAAACACACACTTCATGTGAGCATGGTTGAGTCATGTTTCCGTGGTATTCTGGGTATTCTGCCATCATGTAGTGCAAGGAGTTAATTTTTAACTACAGAAACAATAGTGTGTTGCAAACAGGCACCTAAAAGTGCATTGATGATCAAGAAAAGACTATTCCTTATTGGTAGGTTGGTTTGCATTAAAGACACAGTTTCTTTCAAAGGCATCTCATGCATACTGTTTACCAAAGATACACTTGTGATAAACACAGCCATATGTTCCAATTTTGCTAAATAGCTTGTGCTTTGGGGACGCAGCTTCCTGATCTGTTCAGGCCACTTTGAATCCCCATTGCTGCCAGAAGGTGTTTCTGGGCATGCTGTAGCACAGGCTCGGGTCTGAGGTGGTCCTGCTTAGCAGGTGATGGTGTTGCTAAAAGTAGGGGAAAAAAAGAAGAAAAATCTACTTCGGTTCTTTTTTGAAATGTGTTTGGAGGTGAGGGGGAGCAGCAAAAGGTGTGGCATGTGATCCAAAGCCCACGTTGTGCAAAGTTCTCTTAAACTACAGGTGTTTCAGATACCGTAGTGGTCACATCATAGGTGGGTTCACAAGTGTTAGCAAAGCAACAAATTGACAAAATACAGTGCTTATTGTTAAAACTTTCTTGGGTTTCTTTTAATCCAAACCAGAAAGACTTGACTCTCAATAGCGCCATGCCTGAAACCCAGTTCTTGAGCTGTGCTTCCCTTCCTGTTCAGATTATAGCAGCTTTCTCACGTAGCAGGTCATACCCCTGTTAGAACAATGACTTGCATTTTTCAGAGTCTGTCAAGCTTTATTCATTAACCTGTTGTAAAAAAGATTATCCACAAAACTGAATGTTAGACTTGGGTGGTGTGTTACCAGTTTTGAGGAAAGGAAGCGTGGAGTCATGCTTAAAGCTTTTTGTTGTTCTCTGGATCATAGAATCATTGTGGTTGGAGGGACCTCCAGGGTCATGAAGTCCAGCCTTTATCCCATCATATTCCTAACCATTAGACCATGGCCTCAGGTGCCTTATCAGTGTGGCGTGCCATGTTATCTTACGGACACAGAAGGAAGCTGAAGCACACCAGGGTATTTCCACGTACTGTAGGTGCATATGCCAGCAGATACTGTGTGCAGACTTCAGGTGCATGCACTGGTCTACTTTCTCGTTATAGTAAAGAACTCGAGAGAGCTGAACTCTGGCAAATCAAGAAATTAAAAAATCTATTAGGCCAGTACTTGCGGCCGCAGTTACAGTTGCAGTGCGCACTGAATGGAAGTACCATCAGATCTCTGAGGATGCAGTATCCCCAGAATCCCCAACCTACAAATACAGAAGTGGACTTCTCAAGACAAGCATGTATAAAGAACATTGGTAGGATTTACAATTTAGCTTGTAAATCCTCACACAATAAAAACATTACATACTTACTGTAAAACTATTCAAGCTAAACCTGTACGCTGATGTAGGAATCTTTCCTGTCAGTTTTTACTTAGGTTGGCTAATAACTAACAAAACTATTCACTTCAAGCTCCTTGTGTTTGTTGCCCATGCAAATAAGATGTCTGGCTTCTAGCTTTAGACCCTTGTGAAGTGATTGTCCATTCGGTGAGCTCTGCTGTTCTTCACTGTCGTCGTATGCCGTTTTTGTTAAATCTGAGCTTTCTCTTTCAGAATTTGCCTATGGTGGTCATCCATACCCTTTTTCTGGAATATTTGAAATTTCACCAGGAAATGCTGCTGAGCTAGGAGAAACATTTAAATTTAAGTAAGAAAGTTACCTATTTTCTTGCTTCTGAAATGAAAAGGCATATGAAAAAGACAACTTGTTGCATGTATTTTTGAGGATAATGTGTTGAACAATACTACAGCATTTCTGATTTTGAGAAGTTAGTGTGTTTACATAGAAAAGAAAGATGGATGGAGGTATGAGACAGTGAAGTGTCTACAACAAAGAACGTTATTCTTAGCATACCATTAAATTCCTTAAATGTGCACAAATTGCATAGACTTCTGGCTGGCTTTTGTTATTCATGCAGTATGTGCAACATGGTAACTTTTTGAAGGTAGTGAAATTTTTATTCAAAGAAAAAGCTGAAAAATGTTGCTTCAAGGTTTCCTCACATCGCACTACCGCAGTGCAATTGCTTTGACCCTTCCCTGAATTACAAGGTCTTGCCTCTTCTCAGCTGTCTCTTGGAAACTATGTCCTTTGGAAAGAAGGGGGGAATTGCATCCAGTATTTGTCAGAGTTAAGTTGCGAAGAACTTGACTGAGCTTCAGGTGGACAATTGGCAAGGAAATAATCTCTAATGATAAAGATGAGTGGTGCTGTAAAATGAAATGGAAAGAACCTGTTATCCTAGGAGGGCAGGAAGATCTTGCCACCCACAATGGGGTGGCTTTTGAGCAATGTATGAGCAGTAATCCACCTATATCATGGAAGCCTAATCGCCTTCTGTTCTCTCTGTTTCTCTTCTAGAGAGGCTGTGGTTCTAGGCAGTACCGACTTTATGGAAGATGACATAGAAAAAATAGTAGAAGAGCTTGGAAAAGAATTCAAAGGAAATGCGTATCACCTAATGCACAAAAACTGCAATCACTTTTCTTCAGCTTTATCTGAGGTAAACAAACAGGAAGGTCTGTAGAAAGGTGCTTCCCAGGTGTCTACAGAACCTCATCTCCTTCCTGTCCTTTGGAATGTTTGGCCTTTCCAACTTCCTATCTCTGTTACTTTGGGCAAATGTCCTTGTTTTTCAGGTTTTATTTGTGCTTATGTCCAAAGCACAAGATTTTCCTGTCAAAAACGCTAAATATTGTTATCATACATAGTTTGAGTTTGAGCAGGGGTGCGTTCCTGATGGAGAGACCTAGTAAGTAAAGGATTAACAGGGTTTCAAAATAATTCGAGGTCACTACTGAAGGTAGAATCACGCGTTCTTTTTATCAGTATTTTCCTACAGAGCCGTCACACTGAAAATAATTTGTAAAGTTATGACTTACTGTTAAAGAATAACAAAGACATTGAAGTTTCACAGACGATGTTAATCTTCTGCTTGAGAGGCTTTTGTCAAGTTACTGCTCTCCCAGCACCTGTGTCCTGGTGATGTAGACAGTAGCTGACTGGAGTTGAATGGGCTTTGCTTTTTCCCATCAGCTTTATTTTAACATGATTGGTTTGCTAGTGTGATTGAAAGCCTGATCGCTCACATGTGCATCAGTGCAAGGGAAAGGGTCAGGAACGAGTAACCCAGGACAAAGAGGGGAATTGCAGTTGAGATTTTTATCAGTAGTTGGCAATCTGCCTGTCAGAATTTATTCCAATGTTTCTGAAGCACTCCAAAAAAGGGATGGCTATTGTTTCCACAGTGAATTTCCATAATTTTTATTTTTATTTTTTCAAAATAGCTAATGGCATGCTGATTGTATAGCCTGTGTCTTGTGTAGACTGTTTGATCTTCCAGTGGTACTGGAAAACTTCACTGAGATGATGATTCATGTGCAAGGCTGGTACCCATAAGTAGGGTGAGACACTGACAAAGCTGCAGTTGGCATGAAGTCTGGTCTATATGGCCAGGTTTTTGCCATACTCTTCACCCCATGCAGTCATGTTGTTTCTATTTTATGTCTTGTCCTGTTTAGTGTTCAAATCAACTATAAAAACAGGGATATAATTACAAGTTAAATGCTGCTTAGTTACAGTAGAGTAATGCTCCCATTAGCTATGATTTTCTCCAGCTTTGCAGTGGCGTAAGTAATAACCAGAAGTGGATATGTAGGTAGTTAAGTAAAATAGCTCACTCCTCGAATAGTGACAGCAGCACCATTTTGTGACTGCTGTACAGTAAAAACAAGCATTTAATGCAGCTGTATATAGTTTTGAGGAGTTGAAACCAGCTTTGCATTGTATAGCTTCTCTTGTTCCAGTGAACCTAAGCATGCATGTGCGTGGCCGTCAGGGTAAATAGCCTCAGCTATGTATGCATAACTCCATGTGACTGCATAGTGACACTTGGTTTCAGGGTGCTTTTTTGTAATCGTTCCCATTCCTGAGGAATCGGTGATGAATAGCAAGCACACCTTAACTCACTTCTGCCTTCTATACAAGTTATTCAAAAAGAGCGAGGGGGTTAGGCTTTCAGGACTTGTAAAAGAAGTGCAGAACCACGTGTCAAACTCTCACAGTCCAAACCAAGTCTCCTTGTGTGCCTTGGGATACTGCTTTTACTGATGGAGAAAGTTGTCTTGGCGCAGCTGGCTTGGGTGCTTCTCGACCGGCGTTGGTCATATGGAAATCATAAGGCTGCTGCAGCCTCTGCTTTTTATTTACAGTACTGTAGTTTTGTTACTGCTGAATCCAGGAGACAAATTAATCCCTTCTTTTCCCTTCCCCCCCCTAGATTCTGTGTGGAAAAGAGATTCCGCGATGGGTGAATCGCCTTGCCTACTTCAGCTCTTGTATACCCTTTCTCCAGAGCTGTCTGCCGAAGGAGTGGCTAACGCCCGCAGCCCTCCAGTCCAGTGTTAGCCAGGAGCTACACGATGAGCTGGAGGAAGCTGAGGATGCAGCAGCATCAGCTTCCTTGGCAAGCTCAGCATCTGGGTCTAGAACTGGTCGCCACACCAAATTATAAGTCCTCCTCCAAAGTGATAAA
Source organism: Aegotheles bennettii (assembly GCA_013398125.1). Lineage (NCBI taxonomy): Eukaryota > Metazoa > Chordata > Aves > Caprimulgiformes > Aegothelidae > Aegotheles > Aegotheles bennettii. Next base: position 182,758 of record VZRW01000169.1, read on the forward strand.
TGGTTTGAAATACTTCAGCTTAATCTCTCCAGTAATTGACTTCCTGACAGAACATGAGAGCTCACTCTAGAACATTGTTTTTATATGCAAAAAAGGCTCTCAGCAACCTGTTTCAGCTCAGGATTATTTAGGTAGTGAAAAGAATTGCTGGGAGAAAAGGGAAGGATTTTGTGTGAAACCACCCTTTTCATTTTCACCTGTTTGGTAGACCTGGGTTAACTTAACATCTTGTATAAAGCAGAACTTAAATTATTTGTTTACAGTATTGTGTACTGCTGTTTACAAGTCCTGTAAGGACTCCTGCCACCACGGAAGAAGAGAGAATTTGAGTTTAACTGTTGGTATAACCTAAAAGCAGTGGTATGACGCCCTGGATGAACTCTCCCCTTTGTTTTCAAGATTCAAGGCAGGTGAACGTTAAATTTCTGAGAAATGCCAGAAACTGCTGAATATGATATACGTGAACAGGGTACTGTGCACTTAGTGGCTGATGTAAACAAGTAGATTCCAGGATGTAGAGAGACTGGTTTTGTCTAAGATCTGTTACTGGAAGTATGACCTCTACATTAATGAAACTGTGGATTTTTGCACATATGAAGGGAAATTTCTATCTCATTACAATGCACATTGGTCCCTTTTTTTTTCTAACTCAGCCATGTAGTTTGCACCCTATCTTCTGCCTGTATTTACAGTCTACTTCAACCAGGATTTAGACATGTGAATCATTTGTTAAAAGCATCAACAGATTTTTCACCGCTTGCTTTACTTGATTTCAGACTTGTATATAAAAGTTAGGACCTCTTTTTTTTGTTGTTTCATATAGTTTGGGATAGTGTAAAACAAGCCATTTATGGTTGGGGGATGGCCTTGCTTTCTGCTGCTGATTTTGCTTCATTTGAGTTTGTAAGCATTTGTCCCCTTTTACTTTGAACTATAAATTACTGCCCAGTTGTGCATATCCGCACAAATTATAGAGAAATCCTAATTTATTTTCCCACAGTCTCTATCTGTGGCAGTAACTTTCCTGTCAGATGTAATGAAGAAAAACCTGAGAATTGCTTATGCACCTGCGTGTTTACACAGCAGAACCCACTAATCTGCACACATAATTATATCTGAAGGTAAGAGATACTATTTTCTAAAACACAGAAGTATGTTTGCTGGTAGATTATAATTAGAGCTAAATTATAATTAGTGATCAGAATATATAATGGAATGCCTTATTCTTGTTCACTTACCAAGAGAATTAATGGTTCTTCCAGTCATTAGTGTAAATTAGTGAGGTTCTGTTGTGCACATGAGGATACAGTAGCACAAACATGAGGGAGGTGAGCTTGTGTATTTTGTAAGACTTGCTGCCTTAAACTAACAAAAACCAGACCATCCGTAAGCTGATCAGCTCACAAAGTGTGCGTTACTAGAAGTATAAATGATTCTTACAAGCTTTAGTTTCAGTCTGTTGCTGGGTTTCGTTTTTCCATTAAGTGAAATACTGACTCTACGGTTTCTGCTGTTTAAAGGGAAAAAAGTCCTCTTAGGAGGCAGGAATGCTTCACGTGAGGAATGCTCCTAGCCATGGGTAGTCGGTGCCATTGAACCCTACAGGAAGGTGCAAGTAAGAATTTTTATCATCACCAACTCGCGTTGGAAACGAGCGGAAGTTTTTCTGCTGGCAGTTGGGTTGAATCCTTTGTCAGATGGTCTTTAGGTTTTCACTCATCTTCTCTGATGCAGTGTAGGTACAGAGGGAGAGACGCTCGATTCTGGGGGGAAAAAAAATCAAGTGAGGCTCTTTCCGGGAAGAGCCGGATAATAGGAGAAGTCTCTAGCTGTAGTTTGGTACATGTTTTAATAATCCCTTCTACCAAGTGGGAAACTGACAAGTCTACTGCTAACTACATCCCCTGTTCTCCAGAAGCTGGACATCCTGACTCTCCCTGTTGAGTGCTTTTTCCCTTGGATCTCTGAATTTGAGTTCTTCTTTCTTTCTCTCCTGTAGTGAAAATGACTCTGGTGGTCTCCAGTCAACTCTCAAGCATTACAAAACTTGGATCTCACACTACTTACAGCTAAGACAACAGGCCACAGGCAGGTTATTTTGTCTCTGCTGTGCAGCTGTGGTAGTAACGAGACTTAAGTCTCGTGACCAGGGCAGGTCCTTTATTTCAGCTCAGGGTTGAGGCCACTGATCTAGCAATGTACTGTAGCTTTTCCTAGGTCTTAGGAAAAATAAATAGAATGAATTTTCATTGCTACCTAACTTTTATGTACCAAAATCAGCTTTTTAGGCTTCTGATATATCCAGAGCGCTAGGTCACAAGTCTGTACACCTTCATTAACCCACACAACTACAGCATGTACAATGCAAGAACGTGACAGATCACAGCACAGTTTTTATTTAGAAGTAAAACTAAGACTATTTTTTATAAAGCAGACTGGAAAGTTTGTAACAAAAACATTCATTTTATTGGTACCTGTACAGGTGAAAATACTGTCTTATGCTCCTTTTTTTTGTTCTGTTTTGTTTTGTTTGAAAACCATCCATTTGTAAGTCCCGTGAGGAAACTGACACCCAAACCCTGAAGGCTGTTGGGTATCGTATCAAAGCAAGCAGTACTGTAACTTCAGTCGCATGCTGTCAACTCAGCCTCCACTCGATGCCTCCGAGAAGTCGCCCTGCCAGTGGTTACTCTGATTCATGAGCAATAGAGCAAGTTACCTTTCACCAGCATTACTGCCAAGCAGGGATTCCTTTAGTCTACTAATTGACCACACTGTGCTAGGACTAGAACACTCCAAAATGCTGTGAGAAAGCTGGACACCTGTGGAGACTTTTCCATCAAAACGGGTAGAAAAAATATCACTACTTCAGGGTTCCACTCTGTTTACTTTCTCATTCTTGTTTAATTTTCTGTAAGGTAGTACTTTTGATATGTATTATAGTCTTTAACTCAGAGTAATTTTATTTAAATGCCATTTTCTGTTCAGCAAGCCAAAAAAAAAATCCAATGTACTGTCAGTGTGCACCAGTAACTTCAGAGTGGCTTGGTAAAAACATAGTTGCATTACTTCTAAAATTTGCAATGCAATTCTGATCACTGTTGATACATGATGATTTTCACTGTTGGAAGTTGGTTACAAGCTGAATATTCACTGATGCATTTTTGTAAACTTGTATTCAAGTTTACTGTACTACATAGTATTTGTATAAAATTCAAAGAATTTTGACTTTTGTTACCTGTACATGGCAACAAGTTGTCTAGCATCTGAAACTTAAATCCATCAGTTTATTAAAAATACTTTTATAAAAAAGGCGGTTGGCTGTGTGTGTTACTCCCCTGGTACTTGCTGCTTGTCTTGTCAGTGCCACCCCAGCTGGGCCTTGCTTTTGAAAGATGCTTTCAAAGCACACTAAAACTATCCAAGGTTTTCCTATGGTTAAGCTAGAGGTTGTATTTATTCCGACACAGGCACTGGGAGCTGTAGTTTGGTTTGTCTGAGGCATTATTAAGAGCTGCTAGTTTTTACTAGACTAAATTGAAAATGTTTTCAGATTTGGTGTGCTAACTGCTGCTGGCTGTGGGTAGCGGCGGAGCAGCTGCACAGTGAGCCAGCTCCAGCCACCCCAAGCTCAGGCACAGAGTTTGCAGCAGCCCTTGAGGGTGGGCTCTGCCAAGCGGCCTTGGTTCTGGACTCTCTAAAACACAGATGAGCGCGTGTGTTCTAGCAGGATGGATACTTCTTTGCACATCCAGGGCAGTGATAAATTGGAGTGCTCTCCTGTGGCTGTCCAAGCTGGTGCTGCCCTGCCCCTCTCGTCCCACGGCTGGGAAGGGGGTGTGTTTTGCCATGTTTTGCATGCTGAGCCTGGCACCTTCCTGGGCACTGCTTATGAAGGTTGGCTAGAACCTGACTTGCTGGAGAAGCTACTGAAATAGAGGTGTGTTCCCTCTTCCAACTGCTACTGGACCCTGATCACTAGCAAAGCTGCAAAAAAAGTCTGAGGAACTTGTATCCTGATGAAAGGACACCACAACTGTGACAGGTCATCAGTTAAAACTGCGTGAATTCCAGATAAATTCACTTGTGGCATCTGATGGCCAAGAGTGCCTATCCGCTTCTAGGAAGGCAATCAATACACAAAAGATATATATTGCATTGTTTCTTAATGGGTGAGTAGCTGAGTTTAACTGAAGTGTTCCTGAAGAAAACAGAAATGTTTCTAATGGAATTTCTAAAATGCTCTCTTCAGGCATGCAAGGTTTATGTTCCAAATTTGTCATCAGAACAGCTGCTCAAGAGGCAAAGCTTTTTTATGGCTAAAGGCACCTTAGTCATACTACTCCCCCTAAATAAATATTTTCCTTCACAGTGCTTCATAGAATGCAATGAAAACAGCTATTCGACAGTTCCTGACTTTGACTGATACCCTTGGATTGATCTAAATCAGATCATAAAAAGACAAACTTCAATGAACTTTTCAATGTAACAACTTGCCAGGGAAGCCCATGGAATTCCTTTGAGAAAGCAGCTGTACTCCACCAGTATCTGATTCCTCCTGCTTTAGAGTAGGAATCCCGTATTTCTCACATGATCTGGTCCGCTAGCATTAGCGTGTCTCAAACTAAACCAGGATCTAGCCATGAAGCAGTGCAAGATTCCTGCACTGGCACAGTGTTAGCTAGCTTTGGGGGTGGTAGAGGGTCTCCTTAGAGAGGGATGTTACTCACACCAGGCTGACTCTCCATCTCTGAGCAGCAGCCCCAGAGAAGCAGAGCTCAGGTAATGCCTCTCCTTCCACAGGTGGAAGATGGGTGGCCCAGGGGTTCTTGTACTCTTTTTCAGTGGTGTGTCAGTCCTGTGATCCTCAGAGCAGAAAGCCTGCTGCACTTGCTGGTGACCTGTGTGGTTGTCTGAGAGGAGAGAAAGCACTGCTTCTGTCTTCTGAACAAAGGCGAAAGAGAGGGGCCTCACGTGTGCCCCTAGGCTGGCTGTGCAAACAAAGCTTGTGAGTTTCTAAGATTCCCTTTCAGGGAGTCTTTTTTACCTCTTTATCCCCATTCGCTTTTACACAACCTGAAACAAGGTGCCCAAACACTACACTTCAAGAAACCACAACTGTGTTGTTGAACTGTTCTTGGGAGGGGTCACCATAGCTTGGGAGGAGGCTTAGGAAGGGGTTTGTGACATCTCAGATGAGAAAAGCCCAAAGTGTGGCGTCCAAGAACCCCTTTTGTGTGGCTGGGGTCTGGTCCCAGTGTGGCTGGTGGTGGCCGACATGGCTCTTCCTTTATACTGAGATAAATGACATGAATCAGACCCCTGCCACCAAACAGGGCACAGGCAAGTTTTTATTGGGCTCTAGCCCAACGGGCCAACCTCTGCTAGCAGTGACAGAAGGCGAGGAGGGGACCCTCTGTTCCCAGCGAGCACCCCGGTGACATGGCGAATGCGGTTTCGGCTGGCTCCCGCACGTGTCCCAGGGCTGAACAGGCGTTGCTGTCAGGTCAAGCAAAGCCAGGCTTTCCTCCCAGCATAAGAATAAAGCCCCATTAAGCCCATCTAATGACAGCACAAATCATGTCGAACAGAAAATGGCTTGTGTTCCCTGCTCNCGTCCAAGAACACCTTTTGTGTGGCTGGGGTCTGGTCCCAGTGTGGCTGGTGGTGGCCGACATGGCTCTTCCTTTATACTGAGATAAATGACATGAATCAGACCCCTGCCACCAAACAGGGCACAGGCAAGTTTTTATTGGGCTCTAGCCCAACGGGCCAACCTCTGCTAGCAGTGACAGAAGGCGAGGAGGGGACCCTCTGTTCCCAGCGAGCACCCCGGTGACATGGCGAATGCGGTTTCGGCTGGCTCCCGCACGTGTCCCAGGGCTGAACAGGCATTGCTGTCAGGTCAAGCAAAGCCAGGCTTTCCTCCCAGCATAAGAATAAAGCCCCATTAAGCCCATCTAATGACAGCACAAATCATGTCGAACAGAAAATGGCTTGTGTTCCCTGCTCGGGCTTCTGAGGCTTGTGGGTTTTGTTCTGGTTTTCCCATTCCTAATTTGCCTGTGGGAAATGCTGCCTGCCCTCAGTCCTCCCAGAGCAGGCACACAATAGCTGCTTGTTTTTTGCCTGCAAGAAACTGCTGAGCCTTTAAATAGCTGGAATTGAGTTTATTTTTCTTCTGTACTTCAGCTCATTCATTACTCCAGTCATAGCATTCTGAAAGTGAAGATTTCCAAAAGCACTGGAATTTCCCTCCCCTTTTTTTCCCCAAAAGTTGCTCTGCACCAGCCCCAGGTTAGTCCCTGACTAAAGCTGCGGGGAAGTGTCGG
>VZRW01000170.1:0-48549 GCA_013398125.1 Aegotheles bennettii
GCACTTGAACACCTTCACGGCTCGGCTGTCATTTTCCTCGGTGCACAGATTTCCTGTTTTGAAAACTACCCCGATAGCTCTGTTGGAGTTTTAGAAATAGGGCCCTCTAATAACACCATTTGGTATCCTATTAGTTTTTGGGGCTTGTTACTGGTTGGGAAGAGCAGCTGCAGATGCCCCTGGGTGGATTCACTTTGCCCCCTGCAACTGCAGCGTTTGGAGGAAACGGCAGGGACAAAATGGACAGTTAATAAAAGGAACAATTGTGCACTGCCTGTTCTAGAGGGCACTTGCTGCCCTTCAAGAACTTTCCTCATCGCATATGCTCTTTATACAGCAAATCTTTATCTTCAGTCTCTCTCTTTTTTTTTTTTTTCCCTTCTACCTTAGTCCAGAAAATGAAACTGGAACAGACATTTCTGGAAATGAACTTGATTGGTGCGGTTGGGAAGATGTGATTCACAGTTATAATGAACACTGAAATTTGTCCCATTTTTTTTTGCACGGTTCAGTATTCAAATTGTGCATTTCCTGATTTTTTTAACATGTTTACACAACTATGCCGGGTTGTTGGTTTTCTTTAACCCTTCAAATAATGGCATCTGTTGTGTTGGATTGCCAAGAGGTACCCCAGGTACATCCAGTATATCAAACCTCAGATACCTCTGTTACACTAGGGGTATCTGATGCTTTACTTTATAAAGTAAAAGGTTTAAACAAGCATTATTTTCTTCTTATAATCCTTTCCCGTGCTTGGAAGAACCAAAGCTTCCAACCCTAGAATTCTGTGATTCTGTGAAAGCTGTTGTCAGTAAAATGTGGAGTTCAGGAAGATCTCATATTTCCAGGATTGACCAAAAATAAATTATTGGGGTAAAGAATGTTGCTTTTTTTTTTTCCTCCTAGTTGTGCAGCATGGATGAAAAGCTCTGAAGCTTTTAGTCATAACACTCTGGTCCCATGTTTTCCTTTTAATGAAGCATCCAGTGGGAGAATGTGACATAATTGGTTTCTGGGATTTAGAGCTCTTGAAATGGCTGGTACAACAGATAGAAGAGGAAACTCTCCAGCAGGGTTATGGTTTAAATACAGTAATATGGTGGCAAAGTCATGTTGTTATTGCACGGTGATCTCGCATTTCTCTTGCAAGAAAATGCTTACTACATGGTTACGCTGCAGAACAGGCACTTTTGAGTCTTGTCAGTGGCACGGAATATTAAATCTCCTTTTCTTGCATTGCATAATCTGGGTGTTGTTCTCCCATAGCAGCAGAAATGATGGAAGAATTGCATAGCCTGGACCCACGAAGGCAGGAACTACTGGAGGCCAGGTTCACTGGAGTCGGGGTTGCTAAGGTGAGTACCAGTATCTTTGGTAGCAGGCATGACTGCTTATCCATCCTGTGCTGCACTTTGTTTTTTAATTTCTACATTGATAATTTTGCTTTGCTATTTGCTTTTTATCAATAGTTGTGTTTTGACTGCTAATTTGCTTGAAGTATGTTTAAGAGGAATGAAAATGGGATCTCTATGAGCAGATATTTTGCTATACAGAAAATTTTGGGTTCTAAATAAGTTCTTAGGAGTTGCTCCATCTTAAGGCAGCTTGTACACCCCCAAAAAAACCCCCATGATAGCTTTGTCTTTGGAAGTGGGAATCTCTTCTGTCTCTTCCTTTCTCCAAATATGCATTTGAGAACTGAATTTGGCCACTTGTTAGATACAGTTTCAAGTTTACAGTGTTTGAAACAACATGTAACCAGGCTCAATATATTCAGGAATTTGTTCATCTCTTGTGGGTGCAGCATGCTAAAATTGTGTGCTTGGTTGCATAGGACACACACAAAAAGTATTTGCAGGTAAGCTCTCTTATATCTGTGATCCACAACCTGCTAGTAAAATCCCATCTTTGTCCTCACGTACAACTTCATAACTGCTCAGTAGCTGCCTTTCTTGAGAAAGTCACTTAAATAATAACTGTGTGTTTGTTTGATATACTAGCATTAAGGTCTTAGTTCTCCAGATGTTGTTGGTAGCGTTAATTGATAGTCTGTCTGAGCAATGAAATGGTGGCAGAACTCATCTTAAACTAGGTCAGTGATAAGGACTTTACTTTTGAGGAAGATACGGAGGTAGATGGTAAAGCAGCCTATTGTTGCTAGGTAATTTTCAGAAACCTCTCAGAATTATTTAGGGAAGAAACTTTGCAGATGCTGTATTTCTTGGGAAAATTCAAAGCGAAGCAGAACTTGAAAAAGGGGTTTTGTTTGAGTTCATGCTTTTTTTTCTGATTTGTACTTCAGTCAGGACTCAAGCAAGGTTAAGTCTTGGAAAGGAGCGTGAGTAAGTAATATGTTGAGCTGTAAGGTAGTGTAGTAGGGAAGATTAACACTAGAAGATGTTGAGGGGTGACAATTTCAGTTACTGAAGTAAGAGTGGGTTTTTTTTATCTTTTCCCCACTCTTGAGACTTTTTTAATCTTAAGGCTTTTAGTAGCATAAAAGTTTATGCTACATAATGTATTTACAATCTTGAAAGACAATGTATACATTACAAGATTTTATGTACTTTTAAATCTGTTTCTTACCTCTTCCTCCAATGTATGTCATTTTGACATCTTTAGTTGTACCAGTATAGATAAAGCCAAACAACTTTCTAGAATAGCTGAACCTTAGAAGTGTAGACACTGTTGTTGCTTTAAAACAGTGCCTGCATACTCAATGCTCATAAAGAATGTTAGGAATTAGTCCTGTTAAAGGAATATCCTTTAAAAGATACTGTAAAGCAAGTCTTGATTAGGTTTTCAATCTGTTTGGAGCAGAGAGTACAGGTCCTTTCCCTGTAGGGCGAATATCGAAAACTCATTTTTGTTTCTAAAGCATATCCAAGCAAAAAAGCCTCACATTTTGGAGGCTTCACTTTGAGCAAAGCTCCTCTGTTACTCAGTTTTATTTTTACCTGTTATGCAGTAGTGTTTTACTTTGTATTAGTCAGTAAACTGTTACGTGCATTGCACTTATTTCAGACGATATATATTTATTTACTTGCATACTTGCTAATTTGCAATAGATCAGCCAACCATTAATATGAATTAGCATGACTCTACTATGTTGCAGCAAATCTCAGTTGCAATATTAATCTCAGATACTACGTTCCCTCCCAGGTTGGTGCTTCAAATTCCCTCCCTACCCCCCCAAGCCTCCGTCCGTCATGCTCCGCACTGGCATTGGTAGGTCACTGTCTTAAAGGGAATATATTGGGAAAGCTGTGATACAATTTGTGTGATTCAACTTAAGATTTTTTTAGCTCTCTCTCCAATTAAATGTTGAAGGAAGGCTCCGTAGGGTAGGTTAGTGCCATCTAGTGGGACTGGGACCGGCACATCCTCCTGGGATAGAAGGTATTCTGTTGCTGTTTATTGCATAAAAGGAAGAAATGTCAGCTTCGATGCTCTCCTATTGGGTGAAGGCAGCAGGCAGTTGTAACTGAGCTTCCTGCCTTCCACTGACTGGGTGGATCACTTAGCGTGTTCGGTTAGGTTTTTTTAATGTTTAAAAATACAGGGTGTATTTTGGACCTGTGTAAAACTAATGCATTAGTTTACATCCTTAATACAACTGCAGCTTTGAACCCCCCCTTCCCTGCATGTCTGCAAGGAAAGGACAACTGTACATGTTTCTGGGAATGAATAAGACCGCACTGATCTAGAATGAATTTTTAGGCTTCAAACTAGAAAAAAGCTTCTAGTCATCAGTCATGGGATTCTGGAAGAGCTTTCCAGTAATAGTAGTAGAGGCCAGAAATCCTAAACTGTTTTGGAAACAGCTGTGTGCTGTCACCTCCTGTGGTAGCTGAAGGCACAACCCAGTGACCGAGGTCATTTGCAGTCCCAAATTCCTCAAAATTCTGTTGCAATTCTGTGATGAATTATCTTGCTTAGTAGCTGGAGACTGTAATTCTCCAGAAGCTTGGGGTTAGTATGTGGAATCAAATCTAGGAGCAAGGAATGTTTCTAGGCAACTGTTATACCCCTGTGGTTCATCCAGGTCACTAGATGGCTTCAAAAAGCCAGGGAGACTTTAGATGTCTGTTCTTGCCATATGGTAAAGTGCCATTCTCCCCCAAATTCTCAAAACGAGTCCTTGAATTAACGCATGACTATCTGACACCTACCAGTATTCCTGCTTATTTAGCTCCTGGTTTTGTTTGCTTACTAGGGGAAGTGTAAGTGTATTCACTTGAGGCATTATTCTGACTCGCCATCTCAGCTGTTTTCCTTGAGTCAGTAGGTACAGAAAACAAAATGTAGTTTGTCTCACTAGATAACATTGTTTAATTTGGTCTGTTCTCATCTTCTGCCTCCCTTCCCCCATGACACTGGCTTTAAGATATCAGGAGAGTTAACTCCAAAGGATTTGTGCCATTTCCACAGGCTTTTGCTGGATAAGAACTGGAGTAGGTAATTGCGGTGGGTGAACCTGTGTTTGTACATGGTTTGCCTCGGGCTTAACCAGGGTGCATCATCACAGCAGCACACGTATTTTCTACAAGTTTGGTCTCTAAAAGATCTTCAAACTAAGTTGTATGTGCTGCTTTGTTACAGCTAAGCCAAAAAGACTGAAGTATTTCTAGAGAGAGTAATGTCTGTCATGCTGTAGGAATCTTGTAAATCCAGGTGATTTGAAGTTCTGGTCTTGGTGGTAGCAAGTGCTCCCTTTCCTCCCTCCTTGAGGTAGCATAAAGAGGGAAATTAACACAACCTCGAGAGTGTCACTTACTCTGCAGAACATCTGCCTCCAAAAAGAGAATTGCTCATTAAAAAGAACAGCTTTTACTTTTATTATTTTGGTTTTCACCCTTTCTCTGTCACTCTAGCAGTCTCGATCAGCTCAGTAACTACCAGGTGTGTGGTCTACTTAGCAACGTTTCTAGCAGCAAAGTTAGCAAGTTGAGAATTTGTGTTTGAGCATAATCATGTCTTTGTTGGAGGGAGGTGGTGCTGTGTAGTGATGATCCTTAACAGGTGTCACGTGCCACCAGAAGAACTAGTTAATAGGAGTTTTGAAACTTAGAATTGAATTTATCAGCTGCCACAGAATGTGCCAGGACTTCACGCCAGATACTTTAAAATTGTCTGGATGCTTCCATGTGCAACATTACTTATTTCAAAAATGTTGTCTGGCTACTAGAGCCCAGAAATAGTGGACAGATCTCAATTCTCTTTCTGCCCCTGCACTGAGGACTAGGGTGAGTTGCATGACCCTTCTGTCCCATTTGCCATCAGTAAAGTAAAAATCCTGTTTTTTCAACCTGGGAGAACTCTTGAGGCGTAATGGAAGCCAAGCAAATCCTGTTGTGAGTCTGCTTACCCATCTGATGCAGAGGAGGTTACCTGTGAACATCTGATAGTAGATTAACTTCTCATTACAAAAAGACCTGGGTGATTTGGGGGTTTCATTATTGGCTGTAATACCAAGCTTTTTTAAAAGCCCAATTAAGAACCAGGCTGTAATTCTCATACTTATGTGATGCCTGAAATAAGATAAGAGTATGTTAATTAAACCTGTCTTACACCACAGCACGGGACCAGAGTAACTGGAAAACCATTCGACCGTTTCACTTTGGTGTAAACCTGTGTGGAGTCAGCACGAACTTTTAGTGGAACTAAGGATTGACTTTTCCCCTTGATTTGCTGTAGAATTGAGAAGAACTCGGGTTACCTTGGCTCGAGGTAGTGAAGCATGTCTCCTCCACTGAGTTAGCAAGAGAACTTTGCGATGTGTGTTGCTGTAAGTCCATGCTGGAGACTCTGGCTAGGCAGCTGGAATTCCTAGGGCTCTCTTTCAATACGAGGAGTTGGAGAGCACAAAATGGAGCCTGCCCAACATACAAATTGCAGACAGGCCTGAGAGATCATTTTTTGGGAGCTTGGAGAGGCTGAGGAACGGCACAAGTCATGCTAGGCAGTAGACGGGCTCGAAGAGGAGATAGGTGAGGGGTTCTGAGTCAGGCTGGCTTTGTTAAGGAAGATCCAACAGGGGCTATTATCAGGCTGAGTTGTTTCTGTTGAAACTTCAGCCATTGTGCCTCATCTATGGTCTTTCAAGGGCTCTTGCAAAGGGAGAAATTACTAACCAGCTGTGTGAGTGAACAGATTTTAAATTCGTGCCTTTGAGTAGGAGTCTTGAAAGCGCCTGCTACTGTTGCATCCACTTCTCAAGATGGAGGCTTTGTTGTGCATAGGTAGGTCACAGACTTAGAAGCAGCAGTTGATAGGTGAATCACAAGGGAAAAGAGCATGCCAGCTTATCTCAGAATGAAATTCCTTGCGGAGGAGGAAGCGTGTGCTGTTCTTGTGCTTGTCATTTGGGTAAACACTACAGAAACTATTAGCTTATTTCAGATGACCCACGTAGTTTGAATTTTTGCTGAGCCCCATCACCGATTCTCTTGACAGGGTACAGTGGATGAGTGGGCTGTGAGTGATATCAGAGAAGTGCAGTATTATCCCAAAGCAGTCTATATTAGAAGAGCCAGATGCCAGTGCAGATGACTTCTTCAGGAACAAAATTTATAAGCCCTTCCTGTGTAAACTATTGCATGTTTATTACTCTCCACTGCTACTTCCCCAGCAATATTCTAATGTTAGTGATTTTTGCCATTGCTTACTTGCTTTTTCCAAAATTCAGGTTTCTTCCTTTTAATTCCTTTTGTGGCATGACCACTTACAATGGTATGCTAAATTAAGCACTGAACCTTTATCCAATGTCAGTTGCTGAGTTAAATATAAACAGTCAGGAATGATAAAACGTAAATTTGAAGGGTTTTTTTATACACACACTCACTTGACGGTTAGTTGAGAGGGAGATGCTCAGATCTATGGTTTCTTATATCCATTGTCTAAACCTACTGCTGTAAGCAGTTGATAACATGAAGTTATGTGTGAAACTAGATATCTAGCTGGCTGATCAGGAAAGCCTGCTTTTTATTTCTCTCACATAACTATGCAAGAAGAGGTTCAGCTGAGGACTAGCCATGTTCCTTAAACATCCTAGGCATTGCATCTTTATTGCTTCGAGTACAGCACGTTCTAATGAACAATTTGTGTTTCCATAGTCAGGATACCTCAAAACAAGACTTTTTTGCCAACTTTGACATGGACAAGATGCTTCAGCTCCTTGCCTGCAAGATAGGCCTAATCCTTTACTTGTAGGAGAAGTGGCAGTGGAAGGCCCTCTAGAAGATCATCAAGGGAAAGGAAAGCTCATGAAGTGGAAATGGGTCAAAACTTGGCTACAATTAATTTTGTGTTTGTTGACAATATCAATACACGTGACAGTGAACTGGCTAGATACTTACAGACACCTGACAAGCAATGTTCTTTTCTGGTTCCTTAATTACTGAGTTCCTTTTCACCCTTTCTAGTACTACGTTGAGTTCCATTTTACAATTTTGTCAGTGTAGGTTCTAGAGGAAGTTTTAAAGTAAAGGGAAAATAGGTTTTCTGCTCTTCAAGAATCTGTGATAAGAATTGAACTGCTCTTTTGTTGATGCAAAACCAGGTTTGATTCCAACTACTAAAGCTGTAAATTTCCCATGTGGAATAGTTGATACAGGTACTTGTGGTACTGGAAGTAAGAAAAAACATTGTGGGTTTTGTATTAGGCTTTTTTTCCAGCTCCTTGCATTCCAGAACTTTACATTCAGATGCAAACTGAGTGGATTTTTTGTACTGGGGAGGATAAACTTTTTTTCTGAAAAAGTCTTGGGGTCTTTTCTAACCACAGATGGCCTGGCCTCATTGGTTTATTTCTCCAGGTTACCCTGGAATACAGGTCATTGCTGAAACATTGGCCCTTCGTAAGCCACTGGCATGCCCTTTCACCCACAGTGTTCCTGAAAAGCTCAAATGTGGCATTTTGGGAGCAGCTGTTCCTGTCATTTGCTGTCCCTGTGCAAAATGGAGGCAGCAGGATTTAAGCAAATGTGGAAACAACTTTCACTTTCATCTTCATCAGATCAGAACCCCAGCCTGTCCATCTGAGACCAGCAAATGTTCATTTGTTAAGATGCTACTCCTGCACCCAATAAAGCTTTCACGCTTGCACAGAAGGTTGATGTCCTGAATGTGCTGCTGGGGTTTGAGTTCATGAGAGGAAGTGAAGGATTTTAGAGTACAGCATTTGTGCAGTTTATAAATCAGCTTTTTACATGGGTGAAAAGATTAACTTTCCATTGCCACTTGCCATAAGTTACTACTGGGTTTTTTTGATCAATGAGGCCTTCGTGTGGATGTAGCTAAGGTTAATGTTGACACTTCTGTTGTGTTAGCCAAGGAATCAATCCCTTGCATTACCAAGAGTTGTACCTGTATGATTCGTGAGCCATCACCATTGGGTGGTGGGGAGCTTGATGGTTTTTAAACAACAAAAAAAAATAAATGACATTTTAAGCTTTTGTGTTGCTGAAGAGATGAGGTAAAGTATCTTTCTGATCTTGAGCTATTTGTATGATGAGTTGAAGGGCTAATGGTATGGCTTAAAGAATACCATCTGCAATTTTTCTTACAGTAATTTGCTTTTAAAAGGGAACCCTAAATGCATAGGTTTTCAAATGTTTGGCTTTTGTTGAAGCAGCTAAGCCTGTCTTTTTATAAGGAACAAATTTGATCGTTAACATTTGCAGTGTAATACAGAAGATAAACAGAACTTTTAATTTCTGTGGATGCCTGCTTGGAAATCTGGGTTGGCAACAGCTAGGTTGTGTCACAAGTTTAATTTGATGGTGGTGTTTGCCTTATAAATGGGGAGGGGAGAACTGCTACTCTCAAAAGTAATCTACTGTGGGATTTCTCTGTGGTGTTAAGGCTTCTCCCCCACCCCTCCAATAAGTCTTCTGCTCAAGTATGTAATGAGAAGTGGCTTTGCCTTGAGGGAAAATTGATTAGTGGGAGGTGGTTACTGCAAAAATAAGAATGCTAAAATAGAATGAATCTTTGGGAAAAGATGCTCACAAGTTATTAATGGAGAGGTGGCTCCACCATGTCATTCTTCCTGTTAATACATTCCATCAGTAATTGTGAATCGTGTTTTTATATCTTTGTCAAATTTGTCTAGATTTCTTAAGTTAGATCTGTGGGAGGATACTTCTGTGTCAGAACACTGGGCTAAAACACAGTGACTTTGCATGATTCACTTTTCTTTCCTTTTAAAACCAGTTTTGATATAGATTTGAGAAAATAATTTTCCAAAATGCTTGGATACGTAAAAAAGCAGATGTGTATCCAGTAGAGCACACAAAGATGCAAGCAGATTCTTGTAGGCACCTGGATACTATTTTGGTAAATCTATTCCAGCCTCTTGAATTTGTGCTCTGGCCTGGTAGGAGCAACAGCTCTGTTGACTGGTCAGTCATGGGTCTGGAAAACAGCCTGGTGGGAAAGGTTTTCTTATGGGTGCTGGTTGTACTGCTGTTAACACAACTCACTTGTTTGCTTCTTAAGTGTTAAAAAAAGCATAAAAATTACGCATTTAAAGATAAATCAGTGGTACTGCCAGCATCTGATAACAGTAATAGCTGCCTCACCAGATGGAAGATGCCTCTGAATTCTTAGCCCAGGGTCAAGCAGATGCTTGCTTGAAGAGCTGAGCTTGGAACTACTGCTACTCAACAAATCAGAAGTTTTGTTTCTCCAACCAGTTATCTTAGACCTTTATGAATACTGCCTTGGCTGTTCTGTGGATGTGGTTAAATAGGAGATAAATTGATACAGAAATATCATTGCAGAGGCTGAATCAGTATACTGAGAAAAGACTGTCCACCTGGCAGTCCGACTTCCGTCTTGCTCCAAGCCACTTCTGAAGTTGTTTAGTGCTCCATCATGTGCCTAGGTACTTGACCCGTGTTGCTGCTGTATCCACGTGACTTAGAGCAGCGCAGTTAGCCCAGAGATGCAATGTTTGATAGGATGTATCTGCCTTGTATGGAAGTTGTTTCTAACAGTCTTTGCTTGTTTTTCACTAGGGTCCATTAAATAGCGAGTCTTCCAACCAGAGCTTGTGCAGCGTGGGTTCTCTGAGTGATAAAGAATTGGAGGTAAGCAGGCACAAATCCTCGTGGTAATCGGGTTTGAGGTGGACATGATTCAACTCAAAACATAGAAGGAATTGTGTGAGAGTGAGTGACAGTGTTCTTTGTTTGGGGTGTGAAAGGGACAAGTGGAAGTATTTAGTCTGGATCTTAACCCTTCAGTCTTTGGACCGTGCTGTGAAACTTGGAGCTTCCCACTGCAGCAGAATTTACCCAACGCCGAAAACACAGCATTTGCAAAGCTCAGCTTGTGAAATTGTTTTCAGCTGCATTGTGATTTGTTTGCTGGTTTTGGATGCAGTTTTGGCCAAATAAAAAGCCAGAGAGCATTAGTGGAAAAGTTTGCCTTACCTATCAAGTATGTGAATTTGTGGAAGTCTGTACAAAGTGGAGCATTTTTATGAATTGCTGTGTGGGGAGGTGAAAATTGATGCTTTGTCCCTGTTTAATCTCACTGCTTTAGGTTTAACTATTTCAAAACGCTTGCTAAAGCAGCAAAATTAATTGTAGAGTTACATTTTTACTTTAAAATTCCACTTTTATTAAAGCAAAATCTGAAATTTTAAGTGCATTTTCTTATGCATTTCAAGAACTTTCCACACGGTTGTCAGGTAAGTTTTGGGTCATATTTCCCTCTATTATATGGCAATACTGATATGAGGTGTCTGGTGCAGCTCAGTCTTTTGAGAATGCAATATCTTAAATTGCATGCAAATAAGTACAGTTAATAGTGGAAAACTGAGTATTCGTTCTTACTTTACTTGGGTTTTTAATTAACTTCTATGGAGTGATTTACATTGACCAAGCTGGCATAATCAAATCTGCCATTCCTTGCTGCTTTTTCAGTCTGTAGCAGATAATGTTGTGTGTAATTTTTGTTATGTAAGTACTTGAATGGAAAAACAACTTAAACTGAATCTCATTAATATGCTTACAGTTCCACGGAGGCTGTAATGGAGCCTGTGGTGTTACAGTCACGCCAACGCTGTTCATGAGTTGCTCTTCACTACGCAGTGAGGAAGCTGTGTCACTGACTTTTACATATACAGGAGCTGGTACAGCAAGTCTATAGGTAGTCATGGAGTTTTCAGTCCCCTCATTCTAAAAAGTACTTTGCAGACACAATAGCCACCTTTGTCTTAACATCCCCTCCATCTTCTTACCAAAACAATAATGTGTCAGTGACTGCCCAGCTGGTGAAATGGGACTGTAGATGTCCAGCATCCACTGGGGACACAGCCAGGTTTAGATTCTGGCTGTGTCAGCTTTATCCTTTTTATCCTATTAAAGGAGGTAGATTGATTTCTGTGCTTACTGTGTGCAAGTCTTTTAGCAGAGATCTTTAAACAGGGTACTTTGGTTTCCAAAGAGCATGAAACTTAGGTTTACCACAAACTTTCTGGCCATGGCTTTTCCTCCCCCAGAGCTGTGTTTTGCACACTGTGGTTTTCTTCCTGCCCCCAGGCTACAGTTTAGTGGTGGCTGCAGTGATTTTAAAGCATATAGCTTGGAAATTATTTGGGACCCTTTGGGATAAGGGATGTTTTTAAAATGACGTTGGTGTTGGAAATGACAAGATATCTTTCTTTCCAGCAACCACAGTAAGCTGCTGCTAATGCAGTGCTTCCTAATGTTTTTTTCAGTAGGTTTGGCCACAGAAGTGACCCTGGTGACAGGGATAGCACTGTGCCAGGGTCTTCTCTGCTCTCATGTGTAGGCTTGGTAGCCTTGTACAGACAGATAGGCCTGACACTTCTGGAGCCTTTAAGCCCACAAATACATCACTGTCCACTGATAAGCTGCCCCTTGTGTCTCTGGTTCCTCACAGAAACAGCAGATGCAACTTTCTCTTGACTATAAAGTACAGGTGAATTGCTGCATCTGGCAGTTTTCTCCTGGCTGCCATCTTGGGGAGCTCTGCCTTGTTTTGTGTGAGGCTGCAGTTGTGTACCAGCAGACAGGATAGTTCTTGTAGCCATCTTCAAAGGGCTTTGACAAGAAGCATTAGCTGCAGGCAAGATGAATTGTCCTGATAGACTGTGAGTAGCCACTGGACTGCAAATTTGGGTGTCTGTACTAAAACCTCTTGTCATTATTCCTCTTGTACCAGTACTATGATCACCCTGAAATGGTTCACACAGGTTTTTATAAGTGTTTGAACTTATTCTGCTAACCACATGAGGTAACTGGGTGGTGGAGGATGGCTTGCTGCAGCTGAAATAGGAAAAAAAAATCACCTCATTGCTAACCATGTTCTCTCCCTTCAACAGTGCATATATCAGAAGATAGTAGCTATTTGAGAGGAGTTGTTTCTTTAAGTACCGGCAGTAGAAACGTATGCACCAGAGAAGTGAAATGGCCACTGGGGATATGGAGCAGATTATTGTGTTTTGGCATTTTCTTTAGATCTTGGAATAACTGCAGAAATGTTAATTTTGAAGTATTGTTTAACAGACTCCTGAGAAAAAACAGAATGACCAGCGGAATAGAAAAAGGAAAGCAGAAGCGTATGAGACCAGTCAAGGTAATTCATTCTCCTGACCCTGCTGCAGGATTTCTGAACGGTTGGTAATTTGTGCACATTTTGCACAGTCAGTGTCCTAGGAAACTAATGGCTCTTCTCAAGGGTGTGTCAGGCAGCTTGTTATAAACTACTCCATGATGGTGTAGTTCTCTTCTGGGAGCCTTGTTATCCTCACTGGCAGGAAAATACTCGTCTTCAGCTTATATGCACAAACTATTGCAATTTTATGGGACAAACTGCCCAAAGGCTTAATATGGCTTCTCTTAAGTGTTGTTTTGGTCCTGCATCACTACGTATGCAGCAGCCAGACTTCAAAATACAGGCTGTACTCTCTTCCTTGCTTTTTGAGACGTATGCCTGCCTTGTTCGAGTAAGTTCTCACCATAACAAATAGAGAACAAACTGTGCTCACGTATAAAGCAGGCAGTACTGTCTCAGAGTACTAAGAAAAACCCTGAGTGTTCAAGTCCATGTTCAGATTTTCTAGCAAATGGGCATAGGGGCAGATTTCCATTTCTTTTATTCTTGAAGAAGAAAGTAACGAGGATTGTGTTGACAGAACTGCTTTGATAATATTATAATAAGAGAAAAGGGCTAAGTTTTAATGAGCTGGTATTAAGCCACCACTAATTATCTCTCTAACTCTTAGAGAAATACTTGTGAGAGATCTAATATGCAGTAATTTACCTGAAGGCAGAGGAGTAAAAGTACCCTTTGCTCTGTCTTTATCTTTAAGGAAATTTTGCACAACCTAGGCAACATTCAGTGACTTAGTGCTTTCCAAGTACTTTAGGAAGTGCAAATGCTGTTTTGATTGGATTTGACATGTTTGGAATTGAGAGTTAATTGTCAACTGTAAACCCTCCCAACAGCACAAGAGAGCTGTAACCCTGGGGCAGTCTTTTGTTGTGCAGAAGCTTTTGTTGTGATAGGTGTCGCACCTTTCTACAGGGAAAGCACTGGCAAAATACAGGAGTAGTTTTTCAGAATGGCATCATAACTTCTCTACTTGAAAATATCAACTCTAATTTTCTTCCTTTGTTTTCCTTTTCAGGAAAAGGCACTCCTAGAGGACATAAAATTAGTGATTATTTTGAGGTAAGCATCTTTACATTATTTGAGGAATCTGCTTAAATTCATGGCATGCAAAATCTGTAGATGAATGTCTGCAATGTGACTTCTGTGACTTGATCCACCATTTTCAAAAATACCTCGGAGTCGTTGATTGAAGATGTTAACCTGATAAGCTCAAATCTGATTAGGTAGAGGAAGTGAGATCTTTGGAAGTTGTTTTTTAAGTTTTCTTGAACAGTTGATAAAGCAAGTTTTTAAAAGAGCAGCCACATAAGCTCATGCTGGAGGTTGATCTCCATTGGAACCTGGATCTCAGATGAGGATATCTCTTGGTGTGCAAACCTGTTTTGATACAGGTCTGGTGCTGCAAAAGAACCTACCTGTAAAGTCCTCTTGATTTGAGTGGGAAGTTGTTTACAGGGTTCCCTCCTTAGAAAAGCCTGGCATGGGAGGCTGGCACCACACAGGAGATGGAGACTCCTCCCCAAAACTGTGATGGACATTCTAAAAATCAATATTCCTTTTATTGCATAGTCTCCAAAGTTTTTCTGGGCTTGCACAATGCAGAGCTCTAGCTTTTCTCTTTACTTTGTTCTTTATTTTACTGAGTAACTTGAAGTCAGAAATTGAGTGCTTATTAGCACTTACTCTTTTCCTGGCTAAAATTTTTTCATAAGTGTGGTACACTGTGTGGTGCAGGATCATAAAAATTTCTGTACCAGCTAGGCCAGTTGCTCAGCTGCTCACCTGTCCTGTCTTTAACAGTGACTGGCACAGATCCTTTGGTGGACATGTATGGTTCTTCTCACTTCTGTGGTGCACAGTTAGACACATCTCCTCATAAGGAATAGTTACTTCCTAATTCTATCCAGTAAATAACTGATCTATATCGAAGTGTGCAGGTGTATATCTTTTTGTGTTAAGGTGAAAAATGTACTCAGTGCACATGTGAATGTTTGAAGTGCTTACTTTTGCTTTTGTTCTTGAAAACAGTGCATGAAATGTTAAGGTTTTCCTCTTAGCTCATCTTCTGTTTGTTTAAATGAGTCCATAGCACAACTCTTACCTTTTAAGATGAATGTGTTTCTTCTGCCTCTGTTAAATTTGCTATGATGTAATATCTGTGTGGAATTAGTGCTGATCAGATCTGTTCCTTTGACCAGTTTGCTGGGGGAAGCGGCCCAGGAACCAGTCCCGGTAGAAGTGTGCCGCCTGTCGCCAGATCCTCACCACAGCATTCCTTATCCAACCCCTTGCCGGTAAGTGTTCTCCCGGGGGACAGAGCTGGTGGCGTGGCATTGATGAGGTTGGTGGCCATGCTTCAGACAGTTGATAAAAGGTTCTGAACGGGAAAGAAGTGTGTCTTGGTGAGTGATTTGGCTTATTCTCTGTTCAGTTCGTTCTTTTTAAATCTGAAACTGGGTTCTGGCAGCAAAGTCAGATGTCCAGGACCCTGTAACAGTGGCTGGTCCAGTTGTAACTAATATGAATATCTGAGCTTAAGGCATGCAAGATCAATGTTCTTACCATGCTGTGTGGTTACAGGTAGATTGCTGTCCTTAAGAAAAGGTGGAACTGACACGTTAATTATCTTGTATTCCATTGTAGCTCATGAACTTCTCCATCGAGTTGGGATTATGTTGTGTGTTTGTATAGCACTAGTACAATGATATTCCGATCTTGGTTGGACCCTTTGGCTATCCTGAAAAACATGCCTACCATAATTATATTGGGAAGGTCTTTTGCTTCTGTTCATGTGCATGTGATTTGTAAGGAGCGTTAGCAAAACCTTGCAAAGAAGTGTGAATACATGCACATCTGTTGCTATTTTTTTGTTACATAATTCCATTTTGCTGTTGCAGCATCTCTACGAGATCTGAATGTGAAGAAATAACCAGTATTTTTAGGATATTTTAGCACAGAGTAGCTACAGAAATTTCATTCAACTAGCGAAGCAATATTCAGAGGCTCTGGTGTCTGATCTCTAGTTTTGAACATTGCCTAGGTCCCTCTGTAAAAATCTTCAGCGTTTGTTGAGTGTCACAGGTGTGGAGCATTATGGGAAAGGTTAGTATTCTGAAAACCAAATGCAAAGTCTTTACTGATTACATTATTCTGCAGAGACCTTTGCACAGTCGTGAATGTGTACTGAGCTAGATCCCAACACTGAATGCTCTGCTCAGAATTCAATATATGGTACGAGATTTTCAGAGCTTTTGATGCTGCTTTAAGGAGAATGCCAGTTATGCCTCTAGATATTTTTAATGTTTACAGAACTTAAAATACATCTGATTAATTGAAGAGCCCCTCCTCCTGTCATATTAATTCACTAATACACCTCTTTAAAGAGAAGTTAATGAAAGAAATGCCATCACTGAATGTTGCAGATGTGATGTGTTAGGGACAGTTCTTTATTGCAGCACATGAGATACCGTAGGAGTGTTTATAATGGAACAAGTTGATTCTTCCTTTAGTTTTCTTCTTCTACACTTGTATGTACTGAGTAGGCAAAAGTCTAAACAGAGTATTTCTCATGAGGTGAAGACTGATGTTGCAGTTAGTTTCAGCAAGGCCAGTTTCTCCTTAGGCAGGTGCTCTTTGTGTTTCTTATCTTCTGTTCTTTACTCTTACAGCTTAACCCGTAATGGTTGCTTATTCATAACAAACTGTTGTGTGCATTTGCAAGATCTGCCCTTTTACAAACTGAATATCAATGGTTTGAGCTAAGCTCCAGAAAATGGAGAGATGAGTGAAAATTGGAGCAGATTGAGTATTTTTACCCATTACAGATGTCAGTATGGTCTAGGAAGAGAGCAGTGTTAAAATGTCTTTCGCAATGAGACAAACCTCCCCCAAACCTGTCAGTTAATCTATAACTGTGCTGGAAATTCTCTGCAATCAGAACTTGTGGAGGAATTGTAATGGCTTCAGGATCTTACTTCTTGTCTTCAAACCTCTTGACTGCTTTGAATTGCCTTGCTTCTCCTTTGATCGGAAGAATGATCTGCAGGTCTTCAGACTCTTGCAAGGTCGCTCTCGTGTACAAGCATCCTTTTGGTGAGGAAAGCACACTCTTGACATTTGTAATGTTAGCCAGAAAATACACTTCAGGTTGCAATTTAGGTTTTGAAGAAAAACTGAAGCCTGACGTGACTGTTTACTTTCTATGTGGCATGTGCCTGGCCCGGAGTTACAGCTTGGAAGGACGTGTATTATTATTACCCAGACTGCCAAGTTTTAGCAGTGTTGGGCTGGCTTTTAAAGCGAGGGCAACGAGATCCTGAGTGCTGTAATCAGTGTAGCTCAGATGATTCTTGTTCTTTTTGAACCCAGTTCCTGTATCACAGCTTGAAAATGTGTCTACTACAGGAGAAAGGAGCTGGCCTTTAAGAGATGCAATGCATCTCTTAAAAGATTTTGGAAATGCATTAGTAATTTGCTTATCTTGCAGGAAATTGGTCCCAGCTGTAATGACAGAAATGAGGTTACTGAGGTCCTAGAGATGGTTAGGTTGCTGACGTTCAGCAGTTCTGGCTCGGTTTCCTTCACCACAATAGTGAATGTATTGTGACACTGGCTGTTTTAAAATGAGTCCTTAAAAAGCACCACGTAGAGTAATTTTGAAGGCATTGACCAAAGTTGCAAGGCACTAAGATTTTTGCATGTGCATCTATTGTGCCCCAATGGCTCTAAAACACGTGTATTTACAAAGGAAGGGGGTGTGTTAACTGACAAGGAATTCTGTCCTGTGTGTTCATTTGTTATTTCTTTTTAATTGTTAACTTCATCTACTTTTTGATGTCTGCCATTGGAACAATCACTCCAGGAGTCCTGTTTGAGTTATCAGATCTTCACCATGCTGCCTCCCCATTCCTGAGCTGCTGCTTCGCTGACAACAGTTTTGGCAGAGTCAGAGAATTGCTTTAAGAAAAAAAAACAACCCAAACTTCATTGTATTTTTTTTGACTGTGTTACAGCGGCGAGTGGAGCAGCCGCTGTATGGGGTAGACGGCAGCACAGCAAAGGAACCACAGGAGGAACACTCTGCTCTGCCAACGCTGATGTCGGTGATGCTGGCGAAACAGCGGCTAGAGAATGAGCAGCTGGCACAGAGGGGAGGTGGCCTCTGTTTTACTTTTGTCTCGGTGAGCAGTTCTGAAAAGGTTTTTGAACCCCAAGGGATGTTTCTAGTTAAGGGATGGGGACTTTGAAGCTTTTCTGCTCAAAGACAGTGCTTAAGTGCAGCCTTGTTTATTGATGACCAAGTCTACCATCTTCTGGTAAGTTTATCTTCCTTGTGAAGAGCTCTAGGTCCCAAGCTTTGCTTGTTTAACAAAATGACATGAGTTTTAAGTTAATGACTCAAAATCTTACATAGATCAAAATAATAGCATCTGAGAGACTAATCTGATAGATGCAAAAAAGCAAAAGAATGAAGTTTAGACTTTCTGTGAGAAGTGTTTGTTTTGGCCTCACTTAATCTCAGCTGGCATGAATTATATTAGGCTTAAAAAAGCTTTGTCTTTCAGCAGGTTGGACCATACTTCTTGAAAGAAACTGACTCTCTTGTTTTAATGAACTAAACCTCTAGAGCATCCTTAAATCTTAACATTAAAGCATGGCCAGGCTGCACCTCCCATGTAAAGATAAGTGTGTCTGCATGGGCACTAGTGGTCATGCTGAGGAGCATATAACAATACACTAACTTTCTTTTGCAGGCCCAGCAAGGCAGCCCATCTTCTACCGGATCAGGGAACACTGAGCATTCCTGCACTTCCCAAAAACAGATTTCCATCCAGCACAAACAGTCACAGGTATAGCTCACTAGACGATACATCTCTTGGATGTGAGATTGAAGCTTGATGCAGCTTGTCTTCCACACCAGAGGATCCTGCTTGTAGTAAACATAATGTTTCCAGTGAAAAGAGCCAGTATTCACAACTCAGTCTGTAACTACTGATTGAAGTAAATCACTTTGAACTTTGGTCTTTATCCTGTAAAGGATACCGTTCAGTTGCTGCTAATCTGTTTCAGTTTGCCTAATCTGTTACTGAGGCTTTTCTGGGTCAATACTGTGGGCAGTTCTTCAGCTGTGTGCAAATGTGCTCAGGAGAGGAACCCTTAGCTCTGTCTGTTCCAGTTCTGTCGTATCCTGAATGTTCTTCCTCTCTTTGTAAGTGAAGACGTGAAGGAAACCTGAGTGATAGTTGTGAGTGCCTCTATTCAAACTCTGAGGTGTGGGTGTGCCCACACTGCTTACAGTACAAATATCCACAGTCTAGCTGGAAGTTCTTTGGCCTCTGCACAGTACACCCATGGCATAGTTTATCCTGTCAAGGTGGAATATGATCTGACAGTGCTTCTCAGCAACTTCACTGACCTGGAGTCAAGGAGAGGAATAGCTCTTTTGAGTGTGCTGCTGTCTTTTTTTGTGCCTTTTAAATTAAGATTCTTGTGGCTTTATAGCAAAATTTACTTTTAGCTGTGTCATCTTCCTCTGTTGTTTGTAAGGATGTTCAGCTTTATCTGCAATGCACCTTGCTTATTTCTTCTCCAAGCCTGCTTTTAATCTTTTTTTATTATTATTATTTTCATCTCTGATTTGTCTGTGACTGACCCTTCCCTTGAGTGATTTTCAAACAATCCGTTTTGTGTCAATCATTTTGTCACATCAGTCTGTGTCAGAGATGATTTTATTGCTGGGGGAGGTTCATTCTCCATTTCCCCAGCAGGTGGTACAAGTTCTTTGTGCATGAAGAACAGCAATTGTACCTCTGGGAATACTTCACTAGCTTAAGTCTCTGAGCTCTGTTGCGTCACTAGGGTCACATTTGTTGTCTGTATTGTTAAAATGGTCTGTGAAGATCCCTGTTCCATGGAGAATTCTTGTGTGATAGTGATGCCATAACTCAAGAACCTGCAGGAGGTAACTTTAAGATTTCAGTCTTTGCTGTCCCAACACCAGTGCTTAAAATAGTGGTCCCTCCTGGAGTGAGCAAGATGTTTTTATTCTCTCCTGTGCTTAGCACGCCCACAGGGTCCATCTTTCTTGAAAAAGGTGACGTGTTACCTGAGTGTACTTTCTGCCAATGCTGACCATCATGGTATTCTCCAGAGGTCTAGATATGTAGCATATGTTTAAGGCAAAGAATCCAGGAGGATGCTTTACTCCACAATAAGGTCACGTATACATTCTTCGTTTTCCCTTCCAAACCTGTTTGGAGCTGATAGCGTTAAAAAAAAGAAAACCTCTTCAGTGACTTCCAATTTGGATCACTTCTGGCAATGCCAAAAGCAAGTCAGCATGAGCATGATTTTTCTTAGCGTTTACAGTCAGTGCTAGGACCCTCCAAGTGCTCTGAGGCAAGGTGAGTGATGATAAAGTCACATGTAAGAGCATGCATCCTAAGGCATGACTTCATCTGACACAGTGCAAGCATGTCTCTGCATTGGGCAAAACAACATAACAGTTGCTTACTAAAGAAACTTCCTGCTGCTTGGCTGAGTGAGAGCAGCCTAGGTTTTCAACAGGCAGCCTTCTTGTTGCCTTCAGACAAAAGCCTTTGCTACACATACTTCCTGCAGGCTGTCAGAAAGTACAGACCAAGTTAAGGCAGAAGTGGGGTGACCTTCCCAGGCCCCCTCTTCGTCTTTTGGGGTTTAGGCTCATCTTGCTTGATGTGCAATGCTGGCAGGTGTTCTTTTTTGATCTTTCCCACACTGGGCACGTGTAGAGAAGCAACAGTCTGCCAAGTTTCTCTCTTACTTCATGGTGTTAGCTTCCAGGCAAGCCTGAAATTTGGAGAATGGTTATATAACGACTCCACAGGTAAGTCTCTGCTAACTCTTCTCGGAACCAGGATACTTGCCTGCTAGCCATAAATGTGAAATCTGTGTGTGCAGTCATGGAGCGAGATTCCCTTGTGTTGACTTGGGTTTTTTTTTTTAGATGTTGTGTTCGTGTACATACTGACTTCTTCCCCCACCCGTCAGTCTGAGTATTGAGTTTGAAATGTGCTATATCCTCTAACAATAAGAACATGTCTTTTGTCTTCTGTTCCTGGGTGTAACTCTCACTTCATTGCTGAAGGTGTTTGAGATCCATAAACCTTTCCAAATAGGTTTCACTCAAGAACTGTAAAGCACCTGTCCCTAGTGGACGCTAATACATCAGTTTGTCACAAAGATTTGTGCCTAATATTCCTGCTGTCAATCTGTTATAATATTAAGACCTGTGTCAAGACCACCTTAAAACCCACAAGTATTGCCTTTTGTCTAGCAAGTGGTTGTCTGTGCCCATGAAAGATCTCAGAGATTTGATATTCCAACTGAGAGGTTGGGATTTGGTGGTTTTTTTCTTAAGCCTTTTTTCTGTACAAGCTATGTTGCACTGCAGGAAAGGACAGTGAATGTCAGAGACCACCAAGGAGTGGGCAGAACTCAACTATAAAAACAAAAATTGCAGGACGTGGAGGATATTGTAGCCTGTTAAGTGTTATCAGTTTGTGTACTTCAGCACAGCTTTGTGCTAGCTGACTGAACCTCCTGTGCTGGAGGAGCCCACCATGAAATAAGAAAATGAAGAATGTTCTCCCCAGACTGCTAGGAGGCAGGGGATCAGTTCCTTCTTCTTAGACCTACCTGTTCAGATCAGAGAAGGTTGCTCTGTGATGTTACATGCTGGGTGTCTGTAATATCATCTGTTTTTCTTAAATGTTGTTTATGGTGATTTTTCCCTACAGTCTGACCTCACAATGGAAAAAATATCTGCACTAGAAAACAGTAAGAACTCTGACTTGGAGAAGAAGGAGGGGAGGATAGATGACTTATTAAGAGTAAGTATTTAAAGTGGGACAACTCTTCTAAAAGCTGCTGTTTAAAGGCACCTAGAATGCATGTGCCAGCTAGGCTGTCAAGCAGGATTTTGTATACCATTTGTAGAACCAGCATTCGCAAGGTAAAACAAATCCAGTCATCTCTTACCTGCAAGATAATTGTCTGGCTTGTAGATACTCTGTTTGGGCCTGCTTGAATCCACAGGCAGTGTAGCAGTGGCTGTGGCTATAGAGCACAGAGTTATTGTAGCTCAGGTGTTTGTGTCCTCAGCAGTGTTATTTGCCTTTCTTTGATCTGTTGCACACTTCTTGTATATTTTGCTAGCTAACCTAACATGTTTCTCTTCGGAATTATTCCCCTCTTCTAAATCTGAGGAGCTGACTCTGCTTTTTGTTTAGTAACGTGTTCAGTAGCCACTCAGTAGCCTAGGAGGGTGTATTCTGAAATGCTCATTCATGAGAGTCAGTGACGTGTATAGAGGTGAGGAGAACATCTTTTGATCAAACCTAAAGTATAAAGCCTCTCTTAACCCATTAGTATTCTTCAGTAAAAGATAAATACCTTGTTTTAATGAAGGAGTACTGATTGATTCAGCTTCATCAGCTGGAGAGGCAGCTCTTGCGAAATGCTGAAAAGGATTAGAAAACACATTGAAGAGAGAAGAGGGAAGACTCTGAGTGTGTCAGGTCTCACCACCTAAGAATTAAGACAAGCTCGTAGAGACATACACAAAAGCATATGTGGGTTTGTGGAAAACAATCCATGAAGCAGGAAATAGGGGTTTTTTGTAACTGTTTGCTATTTAATCAGAAGCCAGGCTATTGGTTGGGAGGGGGATGGTTAAGTTTAACTTTTTATCAATGAAAACAGCTGCATATAAAATCCTGTGGTACACTGCGGTGACGTTAAAAACAGCAGCTGCTCCTGTGAGCAGTCTGTATAGTGGGGCTGATGGATAGTAACTCAAACAAGAATTTAATGGAAGTGCAAAGGGAGTTACTCCGTCCTTTTCCTCTGCCAGTATTGTGACTGAAGAGGGAGGACAGTCCAAGGGTGACTAAGCAGTTTTGAGACTTGGTAGCTGTGGCAAAGTCTTAAATGTTTAAAAATAAAAAAATTCCTTATGCTTGTGCATAGTCTCTTTGTACCTTAGTTCCTTATATGTAAACCAGGGCGGGAGCACTTCCCTGTTCTAGAGAGGGGTATTAAGATTTGAGTGGGTTAAAAATGGAAGAGCTTGGCTTGGATGTTTTGATAAGAGGAACCTATTCTTCTTTTCTTATCCTGCTGTTTTGCGTTCTTTAATCTGATGCCTTGAGGTAGCTGGAGAAAATTCTTCCTAGGTGATGCTTAGTTTGGCTCTGAGTGATTTAAAGTCAAAGGCTTTTCTTCTCTTCACTTTCAGGCCAACTGCGATTTGAGACGGCAGATAGATGAACAGCAAAAGATGCTGGAGAAGTACAAGGAGCGGTTGAATAGATGTGTAACAATGAGCAAGAAGCTTCTTATAGAAAAGGTGAGCAGGGGACTTTGCACATCTCTGCAGTCACAGTTCACAACCTTGAAAACTTCTCTGTCTTCTTGTGAGCAGTGAAAACCTGCTTCTATTGCTGCAGTGATAAAAGAACTGGAATTCTGTCTTGAATTATTTCTATGCAAATAGGAATGTAATGCTGAGACTGAAATGGACCATAATATATCAGTTTGGTTACTTTTCACACTCTCAAAGAATGATCTCCCTTGCTTAAGTGAAATGGTCTGAGCTGTAAATGCAGCAGGCGTTGCTTGCTTTGGAAACTTGTACACCTGAAAAGCAACATCATCCAGCCCTGGCAATACTGGAGCAGTGTCCCATTGTGCAGTGAAATTGCCAGATATGCTCTGTGACATGGGCAAGTTGGAGATGTGTTGAGTGTTACACAAAGCAACAATTAAAGACACTGGGAAAAGTGCCAGGCTGCTGTTTACCAGCATCCAACCTGCTTCAGTGTTCAAAGATTTCCAGGTTTCCTGATGGTTAAACAATGTGGGGGTTTGATTGCTCTTTCACCTGTTGGCCAATTATATCTATTGTTTGTGGGCACTGGGTGGGCAAAACTACCAGGGTGCTGGCCAGTACGTGCAGTCTGTTTGAGCTGATCTTGTCACAGAGCTGATTGTTCTTGGCTGAATGGGACTCCCCTTTCTGGGCAGGATTTGTGACTCTGGGCTAGGTGTTCTGTACACCTGGCATGCAGATGGGTGCTGTATAGTCCCAGTGAGGAGCTTTGCAGGTTCATCTTTAATCCTGACTGACTGAAACTTTGCTACTCTCATGTCAGGCCTTGGAAATTTCCTCTCACTTACTGGAAATACTCTGTGACAGACACCACCACCAGTTTTTAGGCGTGTTGGTGAAGTAATTGAGATTGTGTCACTTCTGGGAGTGGTGCAAGTCTAAGACTGAGCTGGCTGATCACTGAATCTTAGTCTTAACTGTGATTCAATGTGAATTTTCTTCCTACGTCTCCTGTTGGAATGAACAGAGCCACAGCTGGAGTCTAGCTAGGCTATTGATACAAAAGGAGTTTTAATCATGCTGCTACACTGATTTCAGCTGGTGACAGAATGGGTGAGCTGCCTGAGCAGTAGTCATAGAATCACAGAATGGTTTGGGTGTGAAGTGACCTTAAAGCTCACCCAGTGCCACCCTCTGCCATGGGCAGGGACACCTCCCACCACACCAGGTTGCTCCAAGCCCCATCCAACCTGGCCTCGGACACTGCCAGGGAGGGGCAGCCACAGCTTCTCTAGGCACCTTGGGCCAGTCTCACCACCCTCACACCAAAGAATTTCTCCCTCAGATCCAATCTAAATCTCCCCTGTGTCAGTTTGAAACTGTTTTCCCTTGTCCTATCACTACATGCACAATAGGGAAGGAAAGGTGAGGCTGAAATGTCAGAAAGGAGGCAGTCCAACAAGTGCCTGTCAGACCAGTGTGAAGCACCAGCAACAATTTGATCAATGGGTTTCAGATAAGAAGTACTGAACAATGGAAAGTGGTAAGAATTGGTAGTGATTTAAAACACAGATATAAAGCACAGCTCTTAACTCCTGATTTATGATTTATATTTTAACACGTGTTTTGCTTTGTTTTCAGTCAAAACAGGAGAAGATGGCATGCAGAGATAAGAGCATGCAGGATCGATTGAGGCTAGGTCACTTCACAACGGTGCGGCACGGGGCGTCTTTCACTGAGCAGTGGACAGATGGCTATGCCTTCCAGAACCTCATCAAGTGAGGACAGAGTTCTCTACCTTCAGAGGCAGAGATGGAAAAACCAAGCAATTGTGTGTGGTGTCTTGCATGTCAGAATGTGAGAATGGCATGACTGGTGCATGAAAGGATCAGATAGGAACTGTGCTACTAACAATGGGGAATGTTTTCACATTGAAGTGAGAAATATGTTTCCACTTAAACCTCCAGAGACTTGAAACTGGAATCAAATTGTCTGAGTTGGCCTCTGGGTTGAAAAGCAGTAGGCTACCCCATTGGATATTATCAGTGCATCTACCTGGCAGTGCTTAGGCTGGAGGAGTGGACCGTATTCTCACATCTATCTTGAGTCAATCAATTTTATTTGCATACTTGCATACATTAGTCAAGGAAGGCTAATTAGTGTTTGGGTTTGGATTTTTTTTTTTAGAAGTAGAAAGTAGAGAAGCTTAAAAGAGGAAATCCATACTATTTAACTCTTTTTCCCCTCCTGGTAACAGTGATCAAAGGGACTACAGAAACCTGGAAAGGAAGATCAGAGACCCTTTTATGCAAGATGTTAATGGAAATATCCAGTAAATTCCCACCTGGCCTAGACCTTCAAGTAGGACTTGGCAAATTAATTGCATTAGAGAGAGCTATGTGTGATCCTTTAAAATCATATCACTTCTCTGTAGTCTGATAGGGAGGTGCAACTCTTGTTAGGTGCAGATTAAGGACTTTATAATTCCTCCTTAGTACCTGCTGCAAGACAAGGAAGAAATACTTCTGGAGTATTTACCTGCAGTCTCACTCTCTTTTAAAAAGTGAATTAAGTATGCAAATGATCAAGTCATTTAGACTTGAAATTTAAGGGTGCTTTTATCACTGTAAAATGTTTTATGATGGTCTTTTTATCTTGGAGGAGAGACTGTTTTCGTAGTGAAACTGGGAATGGTGTTGGTTGTATTTCAGAGAACTAAGGGTAGTTTAACCGTACCCCTGGAGTATAAGGGTACTTTCTCAGACAGTGCCAAACTGCAGGAATAGTTTTAACAGGGAAGTCTGAGATTTAGAACAGAGCCTTCTAGGAAAAAGTGTGTGGAAAGTTAGTGACTTACCATGGATCCCTGGGTTTTCCGTGAGGTTAGCAACTCCTTGGTTTTGGATATCCTCTGTATGAATAAAACCTTTCACTTACTGAAAGGTTTCTGTGGGCCAGGAAAAGAATTCCCTTTTATGTAAACATACGTTTAAGAAATCTGAGTCATAATGTTTGGCACAATCCCCTTTTCTCTACAAAAATATTTTGTTACCAATCTTACGAGTACAACTGATTGGAAGTTCATTTCTCTGGTCTGTTAAGAGCAGATGCTGAAGACAACTGAGTACATACCATGAGTTATCTGCTTCATGTTTGTTCTACTCTATTCTTTTCAGGCAACAGGAAAGGATAAATTCCCAACGGGAAGAAATAGAAAGACAACGAAAAATGTTAGCAAAACGGAAGCCCCCTGCAATGGGACAGACCCCTCCAGCAAGCAATGAGCAGAAGCAGCGCAAGAACAAGACCAATGGAGCAGAAAATGAAACGTAGGTTACGTGGCCTCCTTGGTGCAGTGCAAAGCTGCATGCTGGGATTAGAGCACAAAATATCTACTGGGAAATGGAATCTTGCCCTTGCCTCTAGGCTTCACTCCATGCACAAATGAATATTGTGGGATTAGCCTGGCATTCAGCAACATCTGGCTGCAGTTCTGAATAGTTTTCATTGGAGTAAAACAAGGATCATTGCTGAGTCCAGACTTTGTATGAGCTTAACTTTTTGAATGCAGTAATTTTTTCAGTATTCTTGTTGCGTCAGATTTGAAAAGTGGTGTCGTTGTCTTAAGTGTTGCAACTTCAGAATTGATTTTGGTATCACCGTGTGATCCGTGATAACTTTTTTTAATGAAAAAAAAATTGTTCACATTTAGAATCCTTTATTTCCATGTACTTTCTAGTGGGGCTTTTCAAATAATTAATTTGGTGTACTGAAGAAAAAAGATGCTGTCTATAAAGACAGTGCATTAAGCATTGACTGTATCTCCAAAGCAGTCCTTTGCAGATACCTGAGTCAGGGAAGTTGAAAGGTAGTTGAAGTGCTACTCTTTCTTCTTACAGAAGACTTCTTTTTTTCCCCCCCTACCTCTTTTGAATTTCCTGATGCTCTAAGAGTCCCAATGTTCTTAGAGAGGAAAGCTGTGTCTCACAAGAAGTTTAGAACATTGTTTTTTGGGAAGTTTTTGTGAGTTGGAAAGATGTGAAGTGAGAGACTTTCCCCCAGCTTCTTCCAGTTTCCTTTACAGTCTTCATTTTATTGCTGTTGGCTAATACAGTGACTCTCAATGACACTTTCCTTTTTGCACTATTAAATCTGCTGGGTGTGACTTGACCTCAAAGTTCCTGGAGCCCTTTGAATTCTTGGTCTTGATCTTTAAAAGTGCATGTGAAGCAAAAGTTCCCACTGCCTTTTGCAATCATGGCAGAGGTGGCATGTGACTGGGTGAATTGTGATATTCAGGGTGCTCTCAGCACCCAGGGCGGTGTCCCCAGGTAGGATGCTGGTGCCTGCTGGTCAGGTGTATTGTATTGGAGGACAATGTGTGCTTTCTGCAGATAAGTAGCTTGAACAGAGACATTTACCCCTTGTTCTGGCCAAGTGAGGTTAAAAACAGCTAAATGAAGTTTTAAAGCTGTCAGCATTTGAGTTTGGAGAAGTAAATTGAATGTCTGTGCATTGCTTTCATTGTGGTAACCTTTCACATCTGAGGGACAGGATGACTCTTTACCCATTTCTGTAGGGATGATTTTGCCCAGCAGACTGGTCCAAGCATAGCGTGACTTAACTCTGCAGACATGGCAGCACGGGTCTTGATGTGCCTGAAATCATGATAATGTCTGTGATACCCAGTGAGCTTCGGCTGATGTTGTGAACCTGCCTTGATGCAGTCTTGTTTTACCTGGGTTTCCTAGGAAGCCTTTTTGTGCTACCAGGTCTTTTTCTCTGTGCTTCTTGCCCGTTCATCATGCTTCACCAAGATATTTCAGGGTTTTATCTTTGTGGTTTGGAAGAGCTTCTTGTGGGGTTCTTGATAAAAATTTCTTGCCAGCATGTGGATGTGGTTCACATGAAGTGTTTTAGCTTATGAAAACATTGTTTTTGCAAGTCAGCTGAATCAACTGTACTGACTGACTACTTGCTTAATCAGTAATTATCCTGTAAATGCATTTGTTGGACCAGTGTGTATCAGGTACAGAATGTTCTGATTTGTGGAGGAAGGCTTTTCCCTGTGGAATTCTCGCAGAGGCTGTCTTTTAAGCAAGCTGAATATAAATGTTTCTGAAAGTTGAATGAGAAGTGGCCAGCCAAACTCCTTCATTTGATTTTTTTAGTTCCTCTTTTGTTCATGGTTGTTGCTGTGTCTTAAAAAGGGAGAGGAAGGTCCTATGATGCAAATTTAGGCACGAGCTTTCCTGAAACTAGTGTCTAGCCTTTAAGAAAAAGCTTTTCATTCAGGAAGATTAAGCTGCTGGGGCTTTTTGAGGTTTGTTAGGGCAGCTTGGGCAACCTTAGAGTATTCAGCTGCACTAGCAATAGTGTATTTCAAGCGTGTTTCTGTGAAACAGGGCAGTGTTTGTCTTAGAGCCTCCTTGATTTTTGTAATGCTCGCTGCTAACGGGCAGCTATTTTGGGCAAAGTTAGCCTGGTGGTACTCATTACATCTCTTGCTTAATGAGTAAACTGTTAGTGTTTAGCTCTGTATTTCATTTGTGCACAAGAATTTGTGGAAAGCCTGTTGCTGGTTTCATTACAAAGAAAAATTTGAAAGTGAATCGGTAAAGCAAACTTTAAATGGAAAAATAAGATGTGGAATACTTGTGCTTCAGTGTTCCATATTTAGGTTATGGCTTCCACTAGCCTAAACAGGTATTAGACTTGGATTTGAAATTAATAACATGCTTTATCAAGGTTTAAGCTTTTGGTCTCCTTTAAATTGACTATAAGAAAGAAAAAATAGATTGCAGAGTTCACCTAAAGAATTTCTGCAGGCTGTTGCCATACTCTGTGTAGCTGTCACTTCCACTGGTGATGGGTATCCTGCAGACTGTTTGCTTTCTCACGTGCACTGAAACCCTAATGCATTGGATCTGTCTCTTCAATGCAGGTTAACGTTAGCAGAATACCACGAACAGGAAGAAATCTTCAAGCTCCGACTAGGTCATCTTAAAAAGGTAAGAGCTAACTGCAGAAAAGGCGTTTAGGTAGGGTTTTGATTCAGTGTCCTATGAACAATAGAATTTCTCTGTAGAGGTCACTACTGTTTGATAATTGAGAGGTTTTTGTTCCTCAAAGGGGATGGCTGGGATTTTGTAAGATTCTATTTTTTTCCCGAAGGCAGTGATGGTCAGAAAAGGTGTTTTTTGCTTCAATAAATAGATTTCTGTGCCCTTATGGTTATGATTTCATGCAGGAAGTTCCACTGTTTTGGTGCACCTTATTCTGTCACTATGACCTGCTTAGTGCTGGGCTCTCTATGTGTCTAATATGGAACAATGCGAAGAAGCAGACCAAGGGAAGAAAATTATAAGAACATAAAAAAAACCTGCAACCAACATCAACTTTCCCATTTTTTTTCAATATCAAGTAACCAGTATTATCAGTAACAATCCAATAAAATCTCCTGGACTTTTGATTTAGGTGCTAATGCACATTTGTTTTCAGATACATTGGTACAGTAGGAACTGTACCTGCAGGTGAGGTTATATTTAGATAGGCTGTTGGTTACCTTCAAAGTGATTGCAGTATCCTATAAATAAGTTTTCTGGGACACTTCAACAGATGGAGTACTGAAAAAAAATCAGTTGTCTTCTGCCATTTCCTGGTTAGCTGTGATCTCTGCTAAGGCCAGGGTTTTCTTTGCCCTATGAAACAAAGAGGAAGCGTGCAAATACATTGCTGGAGTTCCCCTTCTTTTCTCAGGTGGTGCCTGAGCTCTACACTTAGTTTTGTCCTGTAACCTTGACAAGTTGAATGCAAAGCCTCATTAATGCTACTGTACTCCTTGTTATTTTCAGTGGCAAGGAAAAGTTAATGCACGCATGGAATCTGCTGGCACTCTGCCCATTGTGTTTCATTGACCTGTGAGTGAAGATAAGTGATAGGGGCAGGAGTATGCTAAAGGCATCCTTGCTCTACAGCTTCCGCATTGCTGACGTGGATTAATTGAAGGTCCATGTCTGCTGGCATGTAGTATGCAACCCTGGAACAGAGGAATCCATTTGGAAACGGACCTTAATAGAAAATGAAGTAATGTTCTGGGATTGTGGCATTGTCTGAAGCTGTGCTTATCCTTCTCCACTTTTGGAAACTGGCTGATTCTTTATGCCTAAAAATAGAACAAGTCGAGAAGGGAAGGAACAGAGTCACAAGACAAAGGGGTAGCTATGTCCCTCGAGTCATGTGTACCAAATACTGCTCAAGGCGCACGTTTTAATTGAGTTTTGCCACCCTGTCCACAGTGGTGTGAATTCTAGTGTCGTGTTTGAGGGCATGAGAACTTCCAACTCCACAAAGAGTATATCCAAACTTCCACATGGCACTAACTTACACTCTGACCTGTTCTACCACTTACTGCTAATAGGACCAAATGTTGTTCTTTCACATTCTCCATCCTCTCCGGATGCTGCCCCATCCCCATGTGGCATCATGACATCCCTGTTCCTTACTTCTGAGGGCTCTCCTCTTTCTCTTGTCCCAGAGACTGAGTTCCTACACAAACAGCTGCATAGCACTTAATCAGGGAAGGATTAGGACCAAAGCAACAACATTGGTTAATTACAGAAAATGTTAAAAACAAGGAGGTGTGAAGATATGTCTGCTCTTGTCTGTGTGTAGGTGTAAACAAAACTGCCCAGTCAGTTTTCATTCCTGCCACCTTCCACCTGACTCTTAGTTGTCTATGACCATCTGTCTAATCTCCTAAACAACTTCTTTGCCAATAGCTTCTTCATAAGTGGGATTATATTTGTGTTTCTGTGAATCAGGCGGACGTGCTAACTGCACTATCATACACAGTATTGTGTTTTCCTTTTGGTTTTTCCTTCTGCAGGAAGAAGCAGAGATCCAGGCAGAGTTGGAACGGCTAGAGAGGGTTAGAAATCTACATATCAGGGAATTGAAAAGGATACACAATGAAGATAATTCACAGTAAGCGCATGGGATTCAGGGACAAGAAATTATAACAATTTTTTATTAGTCCCCTTTGTAATGGGAAACACTTGATGTTTTTTAAATTGGTGTAACAACTTAATATGTCACTCGACTGTGAAGCAGCACAGTGATATAACTTGAAGTTAATGTAAGATAGAGGCTTCCAAGTGCATCAAGATACTATTATATAGTCTTTCATCAGTGCAAAGTGATCAAATAGTATCAAATCTATCAGTCCTTAACAGTTTTAATATTTTTCTGTATTAATATAATTTTCTAAGATAAGTAGTAGCTGTACTTTATTGTGCAGTAGATTGCATTACTTCTGTCAGCGTTCTTAAACTGTGTCTTTCTCACCAGATTTAAAGACCATCCAACGCTAAATGATAGATATTTGTTGCTACATCTTCTGGGTAGAGGTGGCTTCAGTGAAGTATATAAGGTAAATTTGAAGTGGCAATCTGTGGTGTAATCTGAATCTGCAGTGAAATATTGCAGTAAGCAGAATTTTTACACTTGTTTTCTCAATGGTGTGTGTGATTGTGGAGGGAAGAAGGGAGGACAAAGCATCTCGCTTGCTTTAGACAGCAGGCTTGAGATTTTTCAGTTCTGTCCTTGTCCTCAGAGGTCAGGTTTCCTGCAAATGCATCTTTCAAGAAAATGTTGCACCAAGTCTGCAAGTTTTGTCAGGACAGAAAAGCAAACCACTTGTTTCTTCAAGTGCTATACACATATACCTTAAGTAGCAAGGTTTTATTGAGTATGGCGAAGCAAGTCTGAATGTTGCTGTAAAAAAGAGAAAATAGCTCAAATATAGAGAGCAAAGTCTTCATTTCCTGGGGGTAGAAGGCTTTTTTTCTTGTGTTTTCATTTTACACTCTGAAGTAGCAGACTGTGTGTGTGTGTAGTCTTGGAACCTCCTCGGAACTGAGAATCACTTGGGTGTCAGCACTCTTGAGTGGCCAAGACCTGTTATACTTCGGTGCTTGCTATTTGACCATCATGCTTAAAGCCTTTCCCATCTGTACCCAGTAGCTGTTAATTCATGTTGAATTTGGCTATAATGAAAATAACTATGCCAAGACAAGGGGGTATGAATGCTTCGTACCTGACTGAACTTAGGAGTTGTAGCTGTTACTAAAACAAATAAATGTTTAGTCCTTCTCCAGGGTCTTGGCCAATCTATTAAGCATTAGGAGTTAAGTATACAACTTTTGAGTTGGACACAGTTTATCATTGCTGCTTACACTAAGATTTTGCCCAATCCTATAAATGATTAGCTGTTGCTGCTCTCAGACAAGGTAGAAGATTTCTGTGTTTCTCCAAGAGCATATTTGCAGTGGTCTGTTCTTTAAAGGCTGCTTAAATAGCAAGAAACTGGAGGGGAAAAAAGCAGCACAAGATTTACACGGTTCTGCTGTTGAATTCTCCAGCTTCTAAATAAGCTGAAACACTGTGCTTCAAGATGGAGAGCTGAGCTACCGATGTGAAACAAAGTATTGAAAATCCTCTGTATGGTTTGGATTTCTTTAACTGAGTGTAGAAAATGAGTTGGGTGGCTCCGGGGGAATAATGTCAGGGTCTTTCCCAGTGTGATTAACTGTCTATATTTTGGTAATTTGGCCTTTCTGATGCCATTGTAGCTCTGGTAAAATGTCAGAATAAATGCGGCATTAGTTAGAGCCCACGGGGAAGGTCAGATCAAAGCACAGAGTATTCAATTGTTTTCAGAGTTGCTTGGTTTCATTAGTGAATCTAATTACATCAAAATGTGGGTTTGCTCTTCACTCAGTATGTCGTAATGCTTATTTCCTGGGTGGGGATAT
Organism: Aegotheles bennettii; assembly: GCA_013398125.1. Lineage (NCBI taxonomy): Eukaryota > Metazoa > Chordata > Aves > Caprimulgiformes > Aegothelidae > Aegotheles > Aegotheles bennettii. The sequence goes on from VZRW01000170.1 coordinate 32,836, forward strand.
TGGTTTGTTAGAGCTTGTCTGCTTCTGCAGTATTAACTTGAAGTTGTGATTCCTACTGATTTTCAGCTCTTCTCTCTGCAGGCATTTGATTTAACGGAACAGAGATACGTAGCTGTGAAAATACACCAGTTAAATAAAAACTGGAGAGATGAGAAGAAAGAAAACTATCACAAGTAAGTAAGGCTGTAAAGCAGACAGCCGCATTTCCAAACTTCTCCTGTACTTGGTTATCCAGTGCCTGTGAACAAGCTGCTGTTTTCTTCCTGTGTTTTTCCACATTTCAAAAGCCACTCTCTGTCCCAGTAGCTACTTGCAAAAGTTATGGTCAGATTAGAAATGTTTTGTATAAGCACTACGGCACAAGGCTTTAAAGTGCCAGCAGTGCTCTATGAAGAAAGCATTAAAATGACTTCTCTTCTCTGAAATGTCTGAGCTCTGCTCTTGTGGGAAACACTTGTTCTTGCCCATCTTCCACGTACACACCTGTACTGGGTTGCCTGAAAGCCTTCCCCTTCCCTTTGTCTCCTAGAATACTTAATGCTTTCACAGGTGGTATATATAGGTATGCTATGGCCATTTTGGTGTTGGTAACACTTGCTCCCTAAGGTTATGGATTAGAAAGTTCTACAGAATGGCAGCCAAGCCTTCTCGACAGACCTTCAAAGATAAAGCTGTGGTCTTAATTCCCCAACAAGTCACTGGGACAAACTAAGCTGAATTTGAAGCCTGGAAGTTGGGCTGTTGAGCATCACGGAATTTTTCCAGAACTTGCTGATTTTTGTATTCAGCTATCTTGGATCCTTTAACGATTTATTATGAGGTTATTCTGTTTTGGCAAGCAGTACCCTTAATCAAGACTAGTTATTTTGTAGTATTGCCAGTGTTTGAGATGCACTCAGATTCTGTGGTTCTCAAGAACTGTTCTGTGCAGTTTTCTTGCCTTTTCTTAAGCTGTCTGAATAATGTGCATGGGTTTGATTGAAGTTGGACTGCTGTGTGGTATGTCTGGTTTCGCTATCTGCAGAACTTAGAATTAAGTCACTTGTATGACTAATGCTCAGACTTTGCTATTTTCAGACATGCATGTAGAGAGTACAGAATTCACAAAGAACTGGATCATCCTCGAATAGTTAAGCTATACGACTACTTTTCGCTGGATACTGACTCGTAAGTTACGTTTGCTGCTTGACTTGGTTTGACCCAGTCACTGGAGACAAAGGATTTGGTCTCTTAAAACTTTCCAAGAGAGTGCAGAGAATGTCTGCACCAATGTTAGAGAGTGTACTGCAGAGATGTTTGAGGCAGTTTCAACATACATGGGTTTTCTGGAGACATTAGCTCGCAGAGCAATGTGCCATATTATGTCAGGTGTCGTGCTTTACTAGTAAACCCTACTCCTTGTTTGCCTGGCAAATGCCCTAGCTGATACAACTTTCGACTTCTGGATCTAGCACTTAATGGGGGATCTCTGACCTTTGTACTGTTGAGCATTGAGGCCTGTGATCCTGGTAGCTTATTTTTAGAAAGGGATTAATAGGCTGGAGGATTCTTAATTGAATATATTGACCAAATAGGTGAGTCTTACAGACAAACAATAACAAAGTGTTGTGGTTTCTATCGGGTGCCTTAATTACAACAACTACTGTTTTGCCTTCAGGTTTTGTACAGTGTTAGAATACTGTGAGGGAAATGATCTGGACTTCTACCTGAAACAGCACAAGTTAATGTCGGAGAAAGAGGCGCGATCCATTATCATGCAGATTGTGAATGCTTTAAAATACCTAAATGAAATCAAACCTCCCATCATACACTATGACCTTAAACCAGGTATGCCATGCTGCTAGCTGACGTGCTTAAGGATGCTAACTAAACATAATGGGTGATAAGTAACATGGGGAAGTTTTCTTTGGTCAGACAGCAAAAAGGAGACAGGGCTGTCTGGGAAAACTAACTTGAAACAAGAAAAAAATAACTAAAATGCATAGAACATGCTGTTGAAAAGAGTATTGTCTCCCAGAATTGCAACATAAGCCAAGAAAGCAACATTCCAGAAAAAGTAGCCTCCTTGTTCAGAACAAGTCCTTGAACCACCAAGTGTCTGTCTTTGGTTTCTTAATGTCCTGCTTGTATTCTGCTGCTGAGCTTCTGTTATTGCTTCATTGAGGTTCCCACAATTACTGCTGTGCTTCGTGCTCCCATTCTTCTGGCTTATTCTTTCTGTAATCATCTGCCTGAAGATTTGGTGGCAGAAGCTAGCTTGGAAGTGTTTGGTTTTTGATATTATGTGGCAGCTCACAAAGCTGAGGATGTAGTCAAACTGCTCTGCCTTTGAATTCAGTAACATCTGCTGTGTAGAGGGTCCTCTCCAAATGTTGTCACAGATTTCCCTGTATCATTGGACAGAGTCATGAGGGAAAGAATAGAAGTGCCCTCTTTTGGGGTGATGTGTGTTGGCTGCATAGCTTTTTCCTAGTCCAGTAAAATTCAGCCACCTCTTCCAGCAGTTACCCCTGGCTGGTCTCCCTGTACTGGTGGCACTTCATCAGCATTGTGTAACTGGTATGTGATGTGGTTTATTGCATCAGCAGAAGGAATCTGTACAGGAGGTGGTGCTGTTGCTCTAGTTCTACTGACCCTGTTTCTTCCCCCAGCTAGTGACTGTTCCCATGTTGTCTGAGCGTGCTGCAGAGCTCTGCCTACAGTTGTCTAAAGCTGTGATTCATCCACTGCCATCACGCACGATTCTGCTGCTTTATTGTAGGCTTTGAGAAAAATAGTGATGATCTGACTTCTTGTTCCTTGATGGATTGTAAAAGACTGTTGCCTAAGCAGTAATTGTCCTTTTTGAGCTTAGAAAGCCACTGGAGAGCTCTGCCAGGAAGGAGAGAGTTTCTGGCTGTTGGCAGGCCAGGGCAAGTCAGGACTTCTGGGCAGAATGAGTCATGACTGTGTATGTGTACTTCTCTCCTTAATCCTTCTTTCTGACCTGCCCTTCCAACGGGACCTTTGGGAGGGGTCAAAACAGCACAGCTCATTTGGCTAACAGGGCTCTGAATCAGGAGGCTCCAAGTAGTGTCGGGCCACTGGGTCATTCAAGGATGGGCAGATCCGTTCTAGCTCTTGGTGGGAAGTGAGTTGTCTCTGGAGCTCATGGTATTGAGTGTTAAAACATCTGCCCCAAGCTGCTAGAGCTCACTGTGTAGGTTCCTTCTCCTCTCGTGCGAAGTGCCAGAGTTTTATTTTATTCTTTTTTTTCTATTTTTTCTTTATTCAATTTTATTCTTGGCTTTTTCCTGCTTGATGTGGAGCCTAAGGGGCTGTTTCTTTCCTCTGTCTAGGTAACATTCTTCTAGTCAATGGTACTGCATGTGGAGAGATAAAAATCACAGATTTTGGACTTTCCAAAATCATGGATGATGACAGCTACAACTCTGTTGATGGCATGGAACTGACATCGCAGGGGGCTGGTACTTACTGGTAAGCGTTGCCTGGGGCACTTGCAAGTTACAGATCAAGACCAGTTTATAAACAGCTTTGGATCTATGTCAGCTCTGTATGTGCTGCCGTTGTCTGTGACAGCTTGAGACACTGGAGGTTTGAGACCCTGGAAACTGCTCTTGTTATCACACGGCTCCTTTTGAGGCTGGCAGCTTCTTACTTTTCAGTGGGTTAGTGTTCATACATTTGCAAACCATCTCTTATCCAAAGGGCTTGGTGTAAAACTGCATAAGCTGCATGCTGCTGAGATAGCGAGCTCTGGAGTGGAGCTTGGCTGCTATTTCACAGTCCATAATGGCACTAACAGTTTAAGAAAGGAGGAGGAGAATAACAGTGCCTATTTGGAAATTCAGTACATCAGGGAGATGGAAGAAGTATTCCAGTGAAATGAGGAGGTGCAAATCCATAGTGAGGTCTTACAAAAGATGTAAATCTCACAGTGCTGTCTACAGCCAGAGCTTCACTTTCAAGTGTCACGTGAAAGATGTTTTCAGCAATACTTTATCCTCAGTGCTGAGTGTTGTCACTGCATCTGTGGCTGAGAGCAGGACCTGCGGTGAGTGCCACTGAGCATGATTCTTAGATGTTACCCAAGCTGCAGACTGTCACTACGGGCAACAGTTGTACAGGAACATTTGTTAAAGCATTCTGTATTGTACGGTTTTGTTCTGTTCCTAAAAATGAAGCTAGCTGTAGTTTGAGCAAGGCTGAGTATCTAACTAGGACGTGGCATCTGGGGTTGTATTTCTAGAAATATGTATTTTGGCTGTGTGTTTCTATTGTGGAATTGTTGGCCAAGCCCTTTTTAACAACAAATACCAGTTCTGAAGATAAAAGAAAATGAGATTATTTTACATGCTCTGGTGAAAAGAAATTGACTGTGCTGACTAGCTGAGAGCATGAATGTCTGGAGAGACTTTGGGATTGCTGTTCCCAGAAGGGATATGCATTGGTGATCTTGGCCCAAAGATGCACAGGTCCTTCAAGTCCCAAGCCAGTATCTGATCACAGAAGCTTGTTCCTTCCTTTCTAAATAAAACCATTGAAGTATTTGGAGATGGAGCACATAACGTGTTGTCGCTTCCTTCTAATCAGGTATTTGCCACCAGAATGTTTTGTGGTTGGGAAAGAACCTCCAAAGATTTCAAATAAAGTTGATGTCTGGTCAGTGGGAGTCATCTTCTATCAGTGTCTCTATGGCAGAAAGGTAAGAAGGCATTTAACTCCTTTCCTAGTGGTGATTCCCAAACTTTTTGGGAGGCAGCCCTGGCTTCTGCTTCCTTCTCCCCAGGCTTAGAAGGCACTTCTCCTTGCCATCAGTTCCAAGACAGAGTCCATGCTAATGGAGTGGGGAGAATTTACTAGGCTGTTTTTTGATCTAGATGGCATTTCCTTCAGGACCAATGTTCTGCAGAACATCTCTTTCCACTGAGCATGTTCCCACTGAGGCCACTGTGGGCATGTGCATCATTCAGGGCCAGACACCCGTCGTTCTTGGTCTGGCATTGTTTTGGGATGCTTTTCAATGTGCTAACTCTTTGTTGAGCCTGGTACTGCTTGATGGCTGCAAATGTTTTAGGAAAAAAGTAGGTATGAAGACCTATGCTAGAAGTTTTTAGAATGGCTTTTGGAAGGGAATAGTCTGGATCAGGACAAGGTGATTTGTCCTGAGAAAAGGTAGTTTGTTTTATGACAACAGAAGAAATAAGTTGGAGCAGGAAAAGGACTCTATCAACTCTTATTTTCACGAGTCCTTGGTAACCAGTTGTTGTGAAAGCCTGGGCTGACAAACACACTGTGTTGTCAGTCAGATAAATGGTGGAACCAGCCCAGCAAAGACTGTTCTGGGTGAATCTCCTGTTAGCTTAGATAGATGAAGGCCCCCTTGGCACATGCTGAAGCTGACCTACGAGGTCTGGAAACAGGCAGAGATTCCTCCTGTCTGGGCTGGAGGCACCCCAAACATATTCCAGCTTGGTCCCTTTTGTTCAGTTCAAGCATGGGAGCAATGTGTCCTGCCCATCTGGCTGGAATCTGTAGCACCTTCACAACATTCATGGGCTTCTTGCCCAGAAAAATGCTGATGTCAAGTGATGATAAACAGTAGTGCTATGAGCTTTTTAAGGCCTGTCATCAACCTTTAACCACTGTCTTCCTTTTTTTTGGTAGCCCTTTGGTCACAACCAGTCACAACAAGATATTCTGCAGGAGAACACAATTCTGAAAGCTACCGAGGTGCAGTTCCCTCCAAAGCCAGTAGTCACACCAGAAGCAAAGGTAAATCTTGCAGCAAGTTTGATAGCACTGTGTATGTCAGTTCCTTCTTGGTTCCCCTAAAACCAGTAGGAGTTTTGTGTTTAATGCACCCCTGCAGAGTGGTCAGTGGCATGGTAGTTGCTAGGCTGAGGATTGAAGAGTGCTGCACATGTCTGTGTTTTCTCCTGATAAAAGATGAGCTTCTGGTGTTAGGAGCTGGGCTGTCTCTGTGGTCACTGGGGAAGGGATTTCAGTGCTGGGTTGTCAAGTTGGCCGCACTCTCAGAGAGTTATCTGACAAAGAAATCTTCCTGTTTCTCTCTGTCTAGTAATTTTTTTTGCCTTTGTGGTATCTGCAGGCATTTATCAGACGTTGTTTGGCCTACCGAAAGGAGGATCGGATAGATGTCCAGCAGCTGGCCTGTGATCCATACTTGCTGCCTCACATCCGTAAATCTGTATCCACAAGCAGCCCAGCTGGAGCTGCAATTGCATCAACCTCTGGATCATCCAATAACAGCTCTTCAAACTGAGACAGAGTAATAGGCCAAAAACTGCTTGAGAAACCGGCAAAAAGACTTTCAGAATCAGCTTTGGAATAGAGGAATCTGCAAGGGTCTCAAGAAACCTGTACCAGGTGCTTTTTTTCTCTTGCTTTTTTCCATCCATAGAGCATGACAACATCAACTCTCATCAAGAAAACCTTCGGCATCTAGGCCAAGCCATGTGGATAGGAGATGGCTTGAGGTTTATCCAGTAAATGACCACAAAAGGGTGGCTGCTCTGAGCAAGGAGGGGAAACTCAAGAAAATACAAAAAGACATGGTTCCATGTACTGTGAACTTCTGAACATGCAGCCTTGGGGAATCCAGGATGCCGTGTGTGCTTCATATGAAGAATGTGGACTTTGGAAAAAGACTGGGCTAGTCCAGTGTTGATATTTAAACATTGTTCTTTTTCTTTTAATAAAGTTTAGGTAACATCTCCTGAAAAGCTCGAAGCACCAAGGTTCAGCTGGGGATGGTATATGACTCTTTGCCCTTTGGAGGGGAAAAAAGTTGATCCTGCCTGTTCATGGCACTAGAGTTAGTGTTTTACCCCTAATTAATTTCAGTTTTTTAAAAATAACAATTTTTTGGAAGAAAACAGTTTTCTGGTCTCAAAGTGAAACCCGTATTAGCAGGTTCATGGCAGTGTCCATTCTGCGGATGGTGCAGCTTTCTGCTCCCTTGAGGTGGCCTCTTAGGAGTAAAATTCACCTTCTCAGGAGGGCAGTGAAGCCCATGGGAGAACAGGCCTGCGCAGATCTCCTGTGATCAGAGTGGATCACAGCTCAGACTGCCACAAGATTTTCCACTGCTGCTTCATAGCTCTCAACAACGGTTGCACCTTTTTAATTTATTTGAAGTGCTGTTCTTTTTGAAAACACACCCTGACGTGTTCACGACGTGCTCTCTGCTCTCGTGAGCATGATCTCTGCTGACTGTTCAAATGGCAGGCAGTGAACGGGAAGGAATAGGAGCTCAGCTCAGTGGATCACAGGTGTGATCTGTGCTCACGCAGTACTGTACGTATCTTGTTCACGTTACAAGAATCTGAAGCTGAAGACTTGTCTGCTCTTCTCAATTAGGTGACTTGGCAGCAGAGCTTTCCCTCTCCCTTAATGCTTTTCTTTTAAAATTTGCTGACTTTCCTAACTTGCTGCCATCGCTGCATCTGATTTCAAATGAGAGGGAATGAGATAATATTTTAGAAGGGAGCAAACACCCTAATTATTATTCTGTTTCTCCCTCTGCAATCTTTCTGGAGGGGTCTTGCACCTTCAGCTGGAGTCTACCTGCTGTGAAACGCAAGCCTCTTGTCCCCTCTCTGCCCCCTTTTACCCCACATTGAAGGAAAACTGAAAACACAACACAAAAAGCACAGCACTTGAACATGTGGCAGCCAGGTTGGAGTGCTCCTAACATGTGGCAGGAGTTCATAGCCAGAAATATTTAAAGATGCAGTGTTCGAGAGCAAGGGTTGTCTCGGGAAGGAGCTGAGCAGTGCACTGCTGCAATTCAGGGTGGTGTTTCAAAAACAAATCGCCCTGTGCATGCTTCCTGACCCAACCCCCAGACCGCTGTGGTGTGGCCTGGCCTCTGTGCGGCACCTCCAGGGTTGATCCTGCTGCTCCAGCAGCGTTGGGGGCTGTTTGGGTCGCTTGGTACCCAAACGGCGTTCTCAGGGCAAGCGATGTTCTCCATCACGTGCTTTTGGAGAGAACTGCCACTTGTCTGCCTTACTGTAAGCCATCGTTTGCGAGTAGTACACTTAAACCTGATCAGGAACCTGTGGTTAACTGAAAAATGGAGGAATCTGTTGAAATTAAGCAATGGACCTGGGGAGTGGAGAACTCGGCCGCTTAGATTTTTTTTCTACTATTTTTGTAGTGACTCTTGGGCTTTTAATTGGATGTACTCACTTGCAGCTGCATTAAGGTGGTCTCTAAACTGTAGTGTTTTAAACGAAGAGAAGAAATACTGCATCTTTAAATCCTCAGCCATAATTTCTCAGCCCTTTCCATCCCTGCTGGTCTAGTCCAGAAGTTAACTGTTTAGCAAGCAGCACTTTGACGCGTCTATTCGGCCACTGTCAGGTGAAATCAGGGTTGATGCTTCATCCCACTTGGTGAAACTGATGATTTGATGTCTGTCCACATCGGGGAGAATTCTAAAAGGGTTTTTTCTATCCCGGTCCCGTTGTTTCTTGGACATACAGTGTGTGCTATCTCTGTGGGTGTGATTAGTTTTGTGTCAGATGCATTTATTCCTGCTGTGCGACACCCATCCAGGGGCCTGGGGACAGCGTTGGCCTTTCTCAGGGCTGATAGCAGTGAAGAACCCTGGTAGAATTCAGGCTGCAACACCTTCCTTGTTAATATGGGTTTCACTTCCAATAACAGACCCTATTGCCACACTGTTCATTTACTTAAAGAAAAGTGTATGAAGAATTTGTAACTTAAACCAGGCCAGACTGTTTTGGCTCTACCCAACAGATGAGACATGGATATTAAAATAAGTTTTAAGAAACTGATTTGCTTGGCTCTTACTGTTTTGCTCTTCGTAGTGTTGGCACGAGCTCTCTTGCAGTGGCTGCATGGGGGTGACATGGGACAAGATGAGGAAGGATGAAGGAAGATGCGTTCAGCAGCTCAGAGCAATGAGATCTCTGCGTCAGAGGGGGGAATCACTGAAAATTACTGAGTCTTGTTTAATTACTGGCATTGATCTTGTTCTGGAACATCGAGACAGACATCTGAGGTGGGTTTGTCTCATTTCTACTAGAGTGGCAGCTGCCTTAAGGAGTTTGGGACACACAAACCATGTTTTTTGTTGATGAAAATTTGTGTTGAACTCCCCTGCTGTGGCTGGCTGTGCCAAGAGCTGGTGGCCACTGCTTGTGGGCCACTCCCCAGCCCATGGGCACCCAAGGCTCCACGTTCATGGAGTCATCAAATTGATTTGGTTGGAAAAGACTTTAAAGATCATCAAGTCCCAACCATTAACTCGGCACTGCCAAGTCCAGTCACCCAGAGTAACTGCTGTGCAGTGATGGGAAACTCTGCTCCTTTAATTTCTTAGGGCTGAGCCTCGTCAGCTTTAAAAACACACAATAGGAAATGAAAAGGGACCTTGGCAGCTGAAGACGTCGCATCTGCTTGTATCTGGACTAACAGCCAGGAGTGCCAGTCCACAGGCCCAGCTCCTCTGCAGGCATCTCCTGAGCATGGTGGTACCCGCCTCCTCCGCGGGAAGTGTCGCGAGGGATGAGGGTTCCTCTGCAAACCTGACGTCACCCTGAAGTTCAAGTCAGCTTTCGGCTGAGCACGGGTGAAACCGAACACCCAGAGCAGCTCCGCTCCCTCCCTGCTGCTGCAAGTGATTATTTTTTGGCCCCCTGTGCCAGTTTGGATGATGGGACGCAGCTTGGGGCCAGGGGAGACGGCAGCACAAGCGAATACACAAGCACCCTGCAGCAGTGGCCAGGGCTCTGGGCCAGGTAGCCACCCCATGGGCATGGTGTGCCCGGGAGCAGGGATGGATGCAGGATTACACGGTCAGCTTGACGCCAGCAGGAACAAGACTGGCAGAGGGGCTGCCTTGCTGGATGCTTCGCCTCCTGCGTTAGCGGCTGGGGTTGTGCTATGAAATGAGCTTCCTTCTGCCAGATGGGTCAGTCCCAGTTTATTTTGTGACCTGGCAAACCATTGACACGAGGTTTGCTACCGCTGCCAGTGTCTCCCCGGGGTTTGCTGCTGGAGGATGTTATTTTCCGGGTGCTACACAAGCCTGGCTCCAGCAGCCTTGACTTAAACCTTCCCACCCTCAGCACGGAGGGGGGGAGGGGGTTCACAGTGCATAGAAGCAGGATCTGGCACAGCCCCGACCCCCACTCAGCCCAGGGTTGCCTTTTCTACCAAATGCCAATGAATCTTTGCACCAAGATGCTGAATTTCCCCCACTGCACGTGGCTGTCCCCATGGTCTCTGCTTTGCCTTGGCCCTGGCATTGCCCTCAGGGGCATTGCCCTGGGTGGGGGTGAGAGGTCAAGCAAACACGGAGCAGCTTGGCTTCCCCTTGCCACGTTCACACCCAAGAACAGGCGTTTGGACCACAAGGATGGTATTGTCCATGCTGAGGGGGGAGTGGGGGCTGAGACACACTGATTTCATGCACTAACTGCGTGGGGGCATGGAGGACAGGAAAAGCCACTGGCGTCTGCTGTCTGGTGAGGAGCCGTGTGCTGCTGCCAGCGCCATGCGCTCCTCTGTGCTCCCAGCCCTGCATCTTGCCCTGGGATGGATTCCCACAGCCTTTCTTCTCCCTCCATCCTTCAGGTGTGGCCCAGTGTTTCTATTGCTTTGTTGCTCTTCATTTCCAAACGTCGGTCAGCTGCTGGGGAGGCTCAGTGGCTTGAGCTGATCCAATAAAGCCTGGAAATACAGGTTAGCCACCACCTGCCCCACCAGTGCGGGATGAGCCCCACAAAAAAATTATGAAAACCACCAGCCTGTGGATAGCCCTGGCCCAGAGCTGCTCTCCCATCTGCTGTTACTTGGGCTGCATGGATGGGACAGAGGAGTGCAGTGGTCCAGCTGGAGCTAAAATGGGATGGATGGAGCTGGAAGGCATGGTGTGGGGAGCAGCAGGGTGAAGATGGGGAGACTTGGCCTCCCGTGCAGGCCAGGCCTCCCATCCCTGCTGGAGCAGCCTCAGGGAATGCTGGTGGCAGGTTTATAAGTGTTTGGCTCCAGTTTGCATTCACGGGAAGAAAAAAACCAGAGCTCTGCTCAGCCCTGTCCTCTCTTGACCGAAGCTGCTGGCTGCGTGGGAGCCACGAGCACACGCTGGCCAGGGTTCACGGGACACGGGCTGCCGTGTCGGCAACCTCCTCGCTCTTGGCCTGGCTCTGCATCGAGATCAGGGCTCAAAACCTGCTTTGTTCAGCATTGGCTCATCCTGGCTCCTGGTAATCCTGAAAATCCACCCGCTCGCACCCAAGCCCCGGAGACCAACCAGGATCGATGCCAAAACCCCTTCAGCACTGAAAGGAGGTGGCAAGGGGCAGAGGTGTCTGTGCCTATGAGATAAGGCAGTGGCAGAGGTGGAAAAGAAGCATCTGGGGCAGACTGTGTGGCTGCTGGACCACTCTGCTCCTGCTGGAAAGGGCCCTGGGACAGGGTGGGATCCCTGGTCCCATCCCCAGTTCCGGCAGGAGGAAGATGCTGGTGGGGATGTGCTGTCCTTCACCACTCTCCAGCTGCCTTCCCTCCCCACTCTGCAGCCCAGCTCTGCTAAGCTGCTCTTGAGTCATGCGGAGAAAGTGTTTTTCTAAAAGGCAGATTTCTTGCACATGGCTGGAATTCCTCTGTCCCTTTCCAGGAGCCCTGTGGAGGAAGGAGAGGCAGCGGGCTCAGAGGGCAGCGCTGCTCCCCGGGCAGCCCCCGGCCTCGTCTCGCCCCCGCGGCGGAAGGGCAGGGATCTCTGCGCTGGCCCTCCCAGGGCTGGAGAGCCCTGAAATTCCTCGTGGCAGCTCTGAGCGAGCACATCTGGTTTTCATAAATTATTTGCAGCTTGAACTTGCCTGACTTTTAAGGGCTGCAGAAGAGAGAGCAGCAAAGAACCCTGAGAGCCTCAAGTGTGGAGCACCCACAAAGGGACCCCCTGTGCAGTGCTGGGGACCAGGGGGGTTTGGGGAGAGGGTCTCAGGGTCTGACTGAGCCCCTGGGGGGACCCCAGCACCTGGCAAAACCCCGTCTGCTCCTTGCAGGAGCTGAGGGGATGGTCAGTTTGGAAGCAGGGAAACATCCCTTCTTTTTGGCCAGGATCCTTCTGCCGGCAGCTGGGTGTCGAGCGAAGCTGGGGCTGATGTTGGAGATGGTGTTTGTGTGCTCAGGCAAGGAGCAGGGGGAGCAAACTGCAGGATCCCTCCCTGCCACCCCCACGCTCAGCAGAGCCCTGGCATCAGCATTGAGCCCCCTCTCCCAGTGCTTGAACCCTTCAGCATGGGAAAACCAAACCCCTGTGAGCATCAGCACCACCCGGGGACCCCCTGGCCACCAAGACCCCCGGGGCCATGGAGGAGCTGAGCCCCCACACGGTGACCCCAGGCTCATCCTTGCAGGGAAGGATAAGGATGCAAATGCAAACCAGAGATGAGGCCCCTGGAGTTCTGTGCTGGGGGACGTGCCAAGCCCCACGTCCCAGTGAGGAGGGTGCCCAGGACCCCTCGCTGCCTGCAGGGCCCGCTGGGTTTGGGGGGAGCCCCCTCCATCACTGGGCCCAGGGCTGCCCTGGCCGTCTCTGACAGCACGGGGAGGGCGAAGTGGCCTTGCCCTGCTGCCGGTGTGGGGGAGAGAGGAGGCAGCAGCTGCCAGGACGGCCTCTTCCCTCAGCAGTGACCTCAGCCACGGTGCCTGCCGGGGGGGGTTGATCTTGGCCGGGCCGGTCCCGCGCGGGGGCCAGGATGAGGCCGCGGGGCTGAGCTCCCGGCAGGGCCTGGCAGGTGCTGCCGCTCCCTGGCTGCCATCGCCGCAGCCCAAGGCACCCACAGCCCCTCCATGGCCGCTGGCTTGGCTCTGCTGGAGCCCCCCAGTCGTGCAGAAATCCACGGGGTGGGGGGAACAGCCTTGGAAGAGCACAATGGAGCAGGATGTGCAGGCTGGCACCCCCGTGAGTGTCCTCTAAACCAGCCCCTTTGGACCTGCCCATCCTCAGAGGTGGCCGATGGGTTGGTGCAGATCCTTCCTACAGAGCATCCCCCCTCAAGCCTGGTGCTACAGACGCTGCTCTCGTGGTCCGTGGGTGCCCCAATCCTGTTCTCTAACACCTCTGTCACAAGAAAACACCGAGCGCGCCCCGTGCCAGCCCCAAATTCAATAACTTCGGGTGCCACCCGAAGGGCTGGGTCCCACAGCTCATTAATGACATTCATTTTCTAGCCTGTGGGAAGCTGAGCATCCTCCGTTGACCTGTTTTCTGCCGATGCTCCTGACCAGGGCAGATCTGCAGCCAAAGGTGGGTGAGTGACACTAATCCATCTCCAGGGCAGCTTTCACTTGAGCTGTGGTTTCACCCTGTCCCACCGCATCCCCTCCACTGTGACCAACCCCATACACTCTGTTGCTTCGTCCAAAAAAAAAGCATTTAATGTATTTTTCCAACTAGGGCACGGATACACATGCTCCGACTGCAGGAACTGGCTCCAGACACTGAATGTCCCAAGCCCTGGGTAAGCCTGGACAAGCCCATGGCAAGAAGCTCTCCCAAGAGCGTGGCCGTCGGCGCAGTCGGCCGTCCCCTGCACGCGGCCGTGTCCTCTCGTCTGCCAGCAACTCGTTAGGGCCAGAGAGGTCAGACAGCTTGGAAACCTCCCAGGGGAAGGGAAAAATGCATTTCCTCCCTCTCTGCTCCGATGGGTAGCAACTCAACTGGTACTAATCCAGATTAGGAGAGTAGGTAAGGAGCTGTTGGCCTGTGTTGGAGTAATTAATTATAAGGAAGTGCTAATTCTCTTCTAATCACACACAATATAAGGCTTCCACAACATGGGATGAACCAGCCCAGGAGGCAGCTATGCTCCATGGGATTCAAAGCCTTTTGGCTCTGCCGTGTCCCCTCCTTCGGATGGGATTGGTCTCCTAAGAAAGGGACATCAAGTTTGTCCTGGATGGGTAGAGGGACCCATTCGTGGGACTTCACAGCTCCATCGTGTCCAGCTGCCGGCACCTTGGGTGGGTGGTGTCCCCCAGAAGTGGGCTCCATGGTTTAGGGATGGGAGTGAGGACCTGGGCTCCTCCCCTCCTCTCCTGCACTCACTCCCCACGGGCAGCCCCCAGTGCTCATACGGCCATGGAGGGTGAGCGAGGTGCTGCCTCAATTAAAAAATAATCCCTGCCTTAAAAAAACCCAACAGCCCAGATGCTGATGTGCTTAATTGGGGCCCCCCCGAGGGTTTGTATCCCCAAAGCCCATCCTGGCACTGCTCCGCAGGTCCTTCCTGCCTTGCTGGGAAACAACGCATTCATTTATTTTCACAAGAATGGCCAAACACCACGTGGCCAGCACACATGTCCCCCTGTGTGGTGTCCTCTCAGGGCCAGGTCCTGCTCCCCGCTCGAGGGAGCGCTGCCAGCGTCTCAGCCTGGCTAAAACCATCATCCCACTGGAGTTCTGCATGGCAGGGGCTATGTGGGGAGGTCTGACGTGCCCCCCTCCCCCCCGCACTGCCCAAATCCCCAGAGAGCTCAGGTCTTGGATGTGGGATATATGGGATGCTCCCACGGGATGGGCACTGCTGGTGCAACCAAATCTTTGCACCCTGCTGTGCCTGTTCCCACTTCCCTGCTCAAAAGCTCCAGGAATGGAGGAGGAGCACATCTCCAGGATGATGCCCAGGTGAGTCGCTGCCTCAGCAGTGCCCGGCTGCCCCATGGGGACATTTTTCCTCCCAGATTTCAGGGATTTGGGGGTTTTTTTCAGCTCAAGCAAATCGCAATGCTCAATGTCCTCCAGGTGCCTCGGGGTGCCCTGGTGCCTCCAGCCAGACCTGAGAGAAGGAGTGAGCAGCTGTGCTGCTTTGGTGTGATGGTTTGTAAGGTGTGAGTGGTTTCTGGCACCCCTGAGCAGGACCCAGCCGTGCCTGCTGCTCCCATAGCACCCAGCCTCCACCTCTACCCAGGAACATCCAGCCCCACAGCCCTGTGAAGGTGGGGAAATGCCGATTTCCAGCATTTTCCATGTACACTGCCTTCTTTGCATGGCTTTCAGGGGGCAGGGCAGCCCTGCCTGGAGGGGGGGTGTAAAAAAAAAAATAAAAATAAAAAAATTAGAAGTTTTTAAGAGCTTTTCATATTCAGGTCTCAGGTATGGGATATATCCACATCAGATACTGTGTGATGCTCCTCAGCAGAGTACCAGGAAGCTTCCCGGAAGGATGAGGCCACTGTGGGCAGGGTGGTGGAAGGTGGAATGAGCTGTGCCTGACCTCAGCACCCTCCAGGTGAGACGGGAGCTGCCCAGCTCGATGCCGCAGGGATGGATGGAGGAGGACTCAGCTGGGTTGGCTCGGCAGTGCTGTTCTTGGGATAAAACAACCCCTCCAACCACCCCGAGGGGCAGCGCAAGACACAGCAGCAGCTCGCAGCCGCCCTTGGCTGCTCTCGCCGTGGGGGTGGGCTCCCGCGCTGCGGTCCCGGGCAGGGGAAGGTGCTCGTTCGTGGTACGGCGAGACCCGACACGGGGCTGGTGGCACCTTGGGCATCTCCCACGCACCCTCCGGGCACCTCGGGGCCACTCGGGCTGCAGGGGGATGCGTGCAGCCCCTCGGCGGGGGCAGCCGGTCCTTCCCGGGGGGGCAGGGATGCACGGGCCGGGCTGGGCTGAGCTCCTGCCGACCCCCTCCTTCCCCTCAAGCTCCC
>VZRW01000170.1:49676-73210 GCA_013398125.1 Aegotheles bennettii
GCAGCGGGGAGCCGGGGGCGGCCGCCGGCCCGCAACGCTCTGCAACGCCCCGCGGCCCCGCTCCGGCCTTTTGTCTGCCCAGGGAGGGCAGTTGGCGGAGGGGGAGGTCGGGGAAGGGCCGAAGTGTTTTGTTGGAGGTCTCCTCCCTCTCCCATCCTTGACCCCCACCTCTCCCGACGCGTTAATCCTATAGAAAAGTGCCCCGCGGGCTGGGGGCCCGGGTGGGTATTTGCAGGATTCCTTTTTGGTTGGTTTTGGGGGGGTTTTTGGTGACTTCTCATCAGAATCTGAGCGGGTCGTTGTATTATTTTTTAAAAACCTTCTGAAGACACCATGTGCTGGACGCCTGAGGCTCCTTGGATGGCCCAGGAATTGCCATTTGAGACACGTTTTACCCCAGGACAGAAGTGCAGAAGTGAGGAATGGCTACTGTGGCTTCCTTGGGTTCTTTCTGGCCCTATTGAGAAAACTTTTTTCTTTCTTTTTTTTAAAAAAAAGAGCAAAATTGGCTACTTTGCCTGAACAATAACAACCCTAAGCCCTTGGCTGATTTTATTGGAGTGCGTTTAGCAAATGCAAAGCAGATTTGGGAATAGCAGAATGGGAGGGCACCATGCCCCTCCTCCCTCCTTGCCCCCTTTTCCCCCTCTCCCCCCAGCCCAGCAGCCCCCAGGGCTGAGTGTCACCAGGGGCAGACTCCTGGGTGCTGTCACGTTGGGGTGTGATGGTGTTGGGTGATGGTCCTGGACCAGGCGATGGGTCCAGCCTGGGATCGCAGGCACGTGGCTGGGAGAAACTGCTGGTCTAAGAGATGGAGGAGGGAGGAGGCCATGGGGAAGGAGACCCCCGTACCTCAGGATGTTCAGGAGAGCCATGCCAGGGTTTGCTGTTGGTTGGAGACATCTCAGCTGAACCCTCAACTTTCTGCTGCTGAGTTCCTGTTAAACGTCTCCAGAATTTCCTTGAGGGCCATAAATTCCTCCTTTGCGGGTTTTAAGGGGGCTGCTTGATTCCACCAGGGTTTAGCTACCCGTGAGGGCCGATTCTGGCTGGAAAAATGTAGGTGGGATCCAGGTCTGTTGAGTCGTCCTCGCCCCTGTGAGCCTGAGGACAGAGGCACCTCTGTCCTGGCGGTTCGTGGCAGCGCGGTGGCAGCCGACCCTGTGCCGGCGCGGGGCGAGGAACAAGGCGGCTTTGAGCTGCCTCCAGCCCACGGTGCTGTGCTGCTCCTGCTGAGCGTCCTGCTGGAGAGTGGGTGCCAACACCCTCGGTTCTTCCTCCCATCCCATCCCATCCCATCCCATCCCATCCCATCCCCAATTTTCCGCTGCTCTCCCGAGCATCGTCCCTGACTCAGACCTGGCACACGAAGGGGACAGGGGACCCTACTGGAGGAGGTGCCACATTTGAGGTCCCTGATCCAGGCTGGCTTTGCAGCTCGGAAAGGATCCTCGCAGGGATTCTGGGATCAGGCTGGGTTCATTCCAAGTGTCCCTTGAGCCGAGTGCTCTTTGCAAGGACGCTCTTGGCGGGGGCTTCAAGCAGACAGCGTTGTTTTCCCTGGGGAGCCGACGCTTCCTTGAGGGGTTTGTGCCAAATCCTCGCCTCTGGGGCGGCTGGGAAGCTGGAGCAGGGCTTTTGGCAGGTTTGTGGCTCCTCAGAGGGATATCACTGCCAGCTGCTTCATCTCTGCTTGAACACCCACGCGCCTGTCTGGGGGAAACTGAGGCAGCAGCTCCCGTCCCACCATGGCTGGTCCCTGTGTCAGTGTGGGGACATGGCCATGCTGGTGCTTTGGATCAGGTTCCCCAGCTCCACATGGGACCAGGAGCTGCTGCCTGGGCTTTGTGGTGATGGGAGGGGACCAAAGGGACCCAGGGAAGAGTTTACAGCCTGTAAAGCAAACGGTGGCATGAAGCTCCCTCCCTGCTTCCCTCTTTGCAATGGAAACCGCTCGTTGCACGGCAAATGCAGCTCCAAGAGATGATAACTTGATCTTCTTTGGAATATTTGGGAGCAGGGAAGGGGAACGGAGGTGTTGGGTTTGCTGCTAAAAGCTCAGCAGCTCGATGGCTGGCAGGGGACAGCTGGGGACCACGCAGCCCCAGCCCTGGCCAGGGATGGGGCCAGGGAGGGCTGGCTGCTTGCGCAAGAGCTGCGAGAAGGGGAAGCAAAAGAGATTCAGCCTTCGGTGCAAAACTCAACCCCCCTTCCCAAAGCCACCCGGGGGGATGTGGTGGCCCTGGGAGGTTTCCTGTGTGAAGGTGACTCCTGGGACACCTCGCTGGCACACAGGGAGGAGTTTTCCAGCGTGAGGTCCTGGTGATGGTTAAAGCCACGTTGTGGGTTTCTCTCTTCCACTTTATTTCTGGCTGGATTTTATACCCTTCCCTGCAGGGCAGAGGCACGCTCCTGCCTTCCCTCTGCCTTAAATATTCTCCAGGGAAGCTTCTTGCCGTGAAATCAAAGCAAATGGCTGCTGAGGGGGGATAATTGCTGTCTGCTAATTCATCTTTTCTGGCTGATAAATCTGTAGCAGCAGGGTCTGACTCTGGTGCCTCGGCGGGTGCCCGGGGAAGGGCAGCAAAGGGCCCTTGGCCACGTCGGTGGTTCTGCTGGAGGTCCTGGTGCTGCTCCTCAGAGCATCTCACCCTGCTCGGCCCCATCTCGGGTGGGACAGGGGGTGTGTGCAGCGGACGCCCTCACAGCCCATCCTGACCCAGCCATCTCCTCAGAGTGTTCTTTTTTTAAGCAATTTGTGAAGTTTTGTCCCTCATGTGCTGCTGAGGAGCAGGCTTTTAATTAATTTGAACTGTGCTGAGACCACGGAGCATCGACATTTTTCTCATTCTTAAGATTACTCGGAGCCCAAGAGAGACCCACACAGATGCTCTCCTTCTTAAAGGACCCATCTTTAATTAATTAAGGATTAGAAAACTATTAGGGGATTGACTTCCAAATTCTTGGGAGTGTTCTTTAGCCTGGGAGCAAAGGTTTGGGCATTTGCAGGGGGCACAGGGTGTTTTTCAAGCTCCCTTCATCCCCATCCCAGTGAGAGCCCAGTCCTGCCCTGTGCCTTGTGCTGTCCCAACAGGGACATAAATGGGATTTTCTGTGTAAAGCAGCACATTGGCAGGGTGCTGGTGAGACCAGGAATGGGGAGATCAAGGCCTTTCCTCCACCTGAATCCAGACACAACGACCTTGGACTCTGCAGGGAACAGCCCCATTTACCCCGGTCTTGCCCTTGAGTGCTGGGCACGAGGCAAGCCAAGAGCACCTGGGGAGAAAAGCTTTGTGTTAAACAGCATTTTAATTAAAAAAAAAAAGAAGCTGTGGGATATTGGGAGCTGATCCTTGCTGTGCAGATGTGCTTGGTCTTGGTGAAATGGGGAATCTCCTGTCCTGAGACACCAACGGCACCGCTCGGGGTGTTGGTGTCAGGAATGGTGCTGGAGAAACAAGGGAGGAAAAAAATCTTTGGATTTTTTGATTTTGCTTCATTTTTTTTGGAGTTTCTTCAGTAGTTTTGAAAAATTTGGTAGTTTTCAGCCAGCTCTGCTAGAACCACATCTATGGGGACGTGTGTCAGGGCTGTCCCACACGTTACATCACGCCCTGGATGTGGCCATGAATGCGCTGGCCAGGGGGGCTCCGTGCTGCTGGTGGGAGATGCTTCAGGGTAAAAACAATGGAGGTGGTTGGACAAGCTGGGGCCAGGGGTGTTCCCCTGGGACATGGCCAGGATTTTGTGGCTGGGTAAGATGTTTGTGGGACATGGTTTAATGGTTAGGAATGTGATGGGATAAAGGTTGGACTTGATGACCCTGGAGGTCCCTTCCAACCAGAATGATTCTGTGATTCTATGATTCTATGACAGGACATTCATGGGGAGCCCACCCACCATGTCCCAGGGGGATCATCTGGCTGGTGGCATCTTGGGGACCCCCGTCCTTTGCTACTCCTGCTGTGCTCTCAGTGGGTCCCTCACACTCCTCCATGCCTGGCTGGAGCCCATTAGATGGGTGACTTTGCCTTCCTCTCCCTGTGTTCCTGGGAAGTTGGCAAACCTGGGATTTCCACCTCTGGATGTGCAACAGCCACCATGGGGCTGGATCCTGGGGAGGACCTGGGAAAAACTGACATCCTTCCACCCTTTACTGGGGACAGGAGGGCAGTCACTGGGGTTCCTGGCTCCGTTGTCCCCTGCCACAGCTGTGAGGGGGTCACTTGAGCATCCCCTGGGCAACATCCCCTGTGGAAAACATCTGGGCTTCCATTTGTCTGTGTCCCGGACAGGGTGCGAGGGGAATGGGCTTTGTAATGTCTTCAGGGGGGCTGAGAGGTGGTGTGTGGAGCCCATCCAAACCCTTGGCGAGGCAGCAGAGGGAGCAGGGTGGTAGGTGGCCTTGGTGGCTGCAGCCAAGTAAGGAGCTGGTCTGCACAGCTCCCACCATACAAACAGCAGCTCCTCTCTGCGCCCTGGACGAGCCAAGAGCGGTTGCTCAGCTCCAAGTGCAGGTCCGGCTGCTCCCTCCCCTCAGCCAGGCCATCAGGAGCTTCGCTTCCTCCCCTGTGACAGGAGAGCTGCTCCTTATTCCCTCAGGTTTATTTTTAAAATACAAAACAAAGCAACAACCTCCCTCTCTTATTCTGGTGCTTGGCTCAGAGCACCTGGAGCCACTTTTGGCCCAGTCTGTCCCCAGCTGAGCCCCGGGGTGACCCTGTGGGACATAGAATCATAGAATCATTCTGGTTGGAAGGGACCTCCAGGGTCATCAAGTCCAGCCTTTATCCCATCACATTCCAGACCATCAGACCATGGCCTCAAGTGCCTCATCAACCCGTTTGTTGAACAACCCCAGGGACGGTGACTCCACCACCTCCCTGGGCAGCCCATTCCAGTGCCCAACCACCCTCCCAGTAAAGAACTTCTTCCTAATCTCCAACCTAAACTTCCCCTGATGGAACTTGAGGCCATTTCCTCTCGTCCTGTCATCAGCAATTGGGGAGAAGAGACTGACATCAGGCAGCATCACTGGTTTGGTGCAAACCTCTTCATTGAGGAGCATCAAAGGTGCAGGGTTGGTGTCTGCCGTGGCTTCCCAAGCAGGCAGGGGTGATGGTGGTGGCACCTCCTGAGCCAGAAGCTCATGGTGTGCCCTGGGGCTGCTGACGCCAGCTGCATTTCCTTCCCTGTCATTTTTAATCTGAAGTTCCTCTTTAAGGGGTGGTGTAGAGTTTGTGGATGACCAAAAGCAGCTCAGGGGGGAGGTGGAGCAGCAATGCCCTCCCTGCAGGCTGGGGCTGCTCTCCTACCCCATGGTGGATGGCAGGAGGGATGTTGGGAGCTCCCATGAGTACAGCTGCTGCTTTTCTTATCACCATTTCCCCTTCCCAGCCCTCGGAGGGACACACAGGCTCCTTCCTTCAGCCTAAAATTGCTGCTCTTATGGCAACAGTCATGCTTCTGCTCTTCTCCATGCCAAGACCTTGGGGATGGCATCAACCACGCCTGGACTGGCTGCTGGGGTGCGGGTGCCAGCAGTGGTCATGCTGGGCTTTGCTGAGAGATTCTTTCCAGGAAGAGGGCTTTTCTTCCAGGGAAATGCAGCATTCAGTAATATGTGATTGAAGATGGGGCTGAAGGCTTCTCTGTGCCTCTGCAGCACCCATCAGTGGAGCTGACTGGGTGCAGCGCTGTGGTGCAGCCCTGGGGTCCTGTGCTCCCAAACATCACCGCAGGGTGCGTTTTCAGGCTGGATCTCTCCCCATCCTGGTATTTCCCTCCCTTCCTGCAGGGCTGGGCGAGCTCAGCCGGGTGGAGGCTTGTTCAGTTGGGTGAAACCTTCCTGTGTTCCACGAGCAACACTTCTTGGTTCTTTTTTGGTTTATTTTTATTTCAGGGGGTTTTGCTTCTCTGTTGCTGCTCTTCCCCCTGAGCCCGGTGCATCCCCACTGTGCTTATTGGGAATGAGCCTCCTCTTCCCATAGCTTCTCCCATTGGTGCAGTGTGGATTTCAGAGCTCACCCTTGGGCAGCAATAACGGGCTGAAAAGCCAGTGGTTTGGAGCAGGTGGTTGGGGCTGCTGTGCCCTGGTTTTTAGGAGATGAGAGCACATAAAGCCAGGAGGTTCAGGCTGAAAGGAGGCTTCTTCGTGCACCATGGTGGGCTTCTTGCTGCAGGATGCTACGGGTAAAGCTTTTGTATGGGCTCCCAAATCCCAAGGAAGGTGTTCATCAGAGGGTTTGCTTTCCTTGCGTGGGGGTCTGCAGCTCCTGTGGATCTCCTGGGTGTTGGAGCCCTGCTGGAGCCCGGTTTGCTGCCATGGCTGGGGCACCACGGTGTGCCTGGAGGATTTGCTGCTGGTGCTGGGTGGTTTGGAGCACAAAAACCTTTGAGGAAGGGATCATCCCCCCTGCTCTGTGCATGCTCAGCCTCCCACACAAGTGGGCTTGGAGCTGGATTTTTTTGGGACGCCCCAAATGAAGGTCAATCCCAACGAGAGCAGTGAGCAGGGAGCACCTTTGCAGGGCAGCTGCAGGATGGGGCTGAGCCCCAGTGCAGCCCCAGAGCTGCTGTGAAGGGCTCTGCCATCAGTGGGTGCCACGAGCAGCCTCGCAGAAGAGCCAAGGGGGTGGTGGGGTGTGGGCACAGAGCAGAGTGGCACTGCCATGGTGGGGCCAGCATTCCTTTTCCACTGGAATTGCGGGCAGAGCCCTGGGCTGGGATAGCCAGGGCCAGGGTCCAGCTGTATTTGCTTCAGTTTGCTCCCAGCATTTCTTGCCAGTGATGAGAGGGTGACAAATGAACGGCGCAGGGGTGCTCTGGGTGGCCTGGCATGGGTGGCCAGGCTGGGATGGGACGTGCTCGGGGCAGGGTGATCTCGAGGGCATTCACCCGTGCCGTGGTGCTTTCTGCAGTTGCCACCACCGATGGCCACCTCTGTCCCCTTGAGCCTCTCTGTCCCTCTCTCATCTAGTGCTGCCCACGTTCCCCAAGATTGTAGGTTGTGAAGCTTTCCTTATTTGCTGTGGTAAAGCTGTTGTGGGAAGGGTTGAGCCAAGTTCCCTTCAGTTCAGACTCTGCTGGCTAAAAACTTGCTATTTTTAATCAAAAAAAAAACCCAAACCCAAAACCTGGAGCCAGTCATGGGGTGTAAAAACTCCCTTGAGGGCTGCCCTGAAGGATCTCAGCTTCTCCATCTCTGCAGTGTCCAGCCACTGGTGCCAAGGCTGATTTCCCAGTGCTGGAGCGTGAGCATCCTGGTATTCCCACCATGGGAGAGGGAATATTCTTGCAGGCAGAGCTGGTGTCTCCCTTGCAGCCCCAGCTCCCTGCTGTCCCCACCATGGCTGGTTTCCATGTGTGTAGCAGGAAGCTGGAGGCAACATCCAGGTGTCTGCATGGCTGGGACAAGGCACATCCTTGCTGAAAGCCTGGGGTTTTGCTTTGCTTTCGTGGTTCCTCTGCAGAGGAGGAGGAGCAGGACACGATGGAGTAGAGCTGACCCTGCTGGAGAGATGTGGGATGCAGGGGAAGGCACTGGGTGTGCAAGCAGCTCCTCTGTGGGGCAGGGAGGGGGCTCTGCTGGTATTTGCTGGGGTTGGGTTTCCATAGCTGGAGGGTGGTTGGGAAGCTCTGCTGGTGGGGTTTTGAGTCCACGAGTGGGTGCAGAAACCCGAGGAGCATCTCTGGAGGGAGTCACCTGTAGCTGTGCCATGGCTGCAGAGGGCAGTGCAGGACTGGGGGCTCTGGAAGGGCCAGGGACGTTCCTGGTCCCTCTGGGATGCTCCTCTGGAGCTGCCTCCTGCCAGGGTTGGGTTTGCTCTGTGGGATACCAGGTTGGAAGAAGGGATTAATGGATATAAACTGGCTCTATCCCACCCAAGTCCCGTTTTCCCTCCTCATCAGCAGCTGGGTGGGAGCAGGGAGAGCTCACTCAGGCACATTTTGGTGCTGAGCATTGATGGTGGAGCTGGAACTGGCCTCAGCCAGGCTGGTGCTCAGTGGCACAGTGGCCACATTTTGGAGATCTCTCTGCAAAGGGAGGGCAGGAGCTGGTGGGGGAGAGCTCAGATTTGGCAGAAGCAAAGGGCAAAAAAAGACTGGCAGTCCCCTGGGGAGCTGTGTCCTCCAGAGGTGTTGAACCCCATCGGGCTCGGCCGTGCTGGGGTCAGGGGGGCTGGAAGCTCCTTTGAGTCCATCAGGGACCAGACCAAGCGCTGGTGCTGATGCTGTGGACACCGATGGGGTCAAGTCAGCCCCGAATTCCCTGTAAATAAGTGAAACCAGAGCATGTTTTGGGTGAAGCACAGCATGTGCCTTTGGTTGTCCCCCCAGCTCCAGCCTCACCTGGAGCAGCTCCTGCCGTCGGTGCACAGTGGGTCTGGCAAGGGGAGAAGGTGGAAATGCTGGGAGGGGTGAGGGCTGAGCTGATGCTGAACCTTTCCCACTCCCCCAGGGCTCGTCAGGGACCGAGGGGCACATTTTGTGCCCTCCTCTGCCTGCTTCGGGCACAGAGACCGTGGGCTGAGCTGCCTGTGGGGTGCGGGGGCAGCCCGAAACCCTTAGCCTGTCATTTCCTACCTCCAGCTCTTCTCTTTTTAGAGTAAAATGATATTTTGTGCTTTTTCAGCCTGCTCTGGTCTGGACACCTCCCCCTGAGCACTGTGCCATGCCTGGCTGCTGTCGAGCGTTGCCCCCTGTGGTGCCACATGGCCCTGAGCACCCTGATGCTGGCTCCTGGGCTTCTCCAATGCCTGCAGAATGCCTTCTCCAATTTGTCCTGCAGAGCTGGGCTGGCAGATGAGCAGGGAAGGGTGTCCCATTGCTGACCCCTGCTGCTGACAGCCATAGCCATGCTCGTGGTGGAGCAGCTTTTTCTATCCCTAGCACCCAAGTGCTGGGGTTTGGCTCGTTGTGACACAGCCTTTAACCCAGGGAGACCTTGTCCTGCCCAAGCGTTGATACTGGAGTCCATTGGGTCACGTCACTGGTGCTGCATCACCCCAGAAGTGCTTAAAGACCCCCCCATGTCCTCGGTGCTGGGGGTGGATTGCAGCACCCCTTGGTGGGAAGGGGAGAGCAATGAGCTGGGTGATGCCATAGGTGGTGCTGGAAGGGTGAGATGGGTGTTTGGTGCAGGGACGAGCTGGTCTCCTGGTGTCCAGGTCAGGATCCAGCCACAGGTCCAGTTGGGGAAACACCATCAACCAGTTTAAAGGACCTGAGCTTCAACCAGCCAGAAGTAGCCCTGCCTGAATTTTTGGCTTATTTCCTCATTTGCCATGAGTTGAAAAATATTTCACCAGAGGGCTGTGCTGCCATTCAATGAGACCTTGATAGGCTGGAGAGTTGGGCGGGGAGAAACTTAATGAAATTCAACAAGAGCAGGGGCAGAGTTTTGCATCTGGGGAAGAACAACCCCATGCACCAGTACAGGCTGGGGGCTGACCTGCTGGAGAGCAGTGTAGGAGAAAGGGACCTGCGGGTCCTGGTGGACAGGAGGATGACCATGAGCCAGCAATGTGCCCTTGTGGCCAAGAAGGCCAATGGCATCCTGGGGTGCATTAGAAAGGGGGTGGTCAGTAGGTCAAGAGAGGTTCTCCTCCCCCTCTATTCTGCCTTGGTGAGGCCACACCTGGAGTATTGTGTCCAGTTCTGGGCCCCACAGTTCAAGAAGGACAGGGAACTATGTAAATGTAAACCATGTAAATATCAGGAAGAACTTNGTGGAACATCTCCCTTGTGAGGAAAGGCTGAGGGAGCTGGGGCTCTTTAGCTTGGAGAAAAGGAGACTGAGGGGGGACCTCATCCATGGTTACAAATCTGTAAAGGGTGAGGGGCAGGACGATGGAGCCAAGCTTTTTACAGTGACGTCCAATGATAGGACAAGGGGCAATGGATGCAAACTGGAGCATAGGAGGTTCCGTGTGAATCTCAGGAGAAACTTTTTCACTGTGAGAGTGCCAGAGCACTGGACCAGGCTGCCCAGAGAGGGTGTGGAGTCTCCTTGGCTGGAGACATTCAAACCCTGCCTGGATGCGTTCCTGTGTGATGGACTCTAGGTGACCCTGCTCTGGCAGGGGGGTTGGACTGGATGAGCTTTCGAGGTCCCTTCCAACCCCTAGGATTCTGGGATCCTGGGATTCTCTGAGAAATTAAAAATTTCTTCTTCCAGTCATTGCCCTTTTCCTGTCGCAAGGTTGGGCAGTAGAGGAGGAACCCAGAGGAGCAGGAGGTCCCCTGTGGTCCCCAGGAGACAGGGTGCTCTGCTCTGCTGTTGCTCCTCTGTAAACAGAAAGGATTTTGTTTGGTCCCCAGTGCTCTAAAGCCACTGCTCTCTGGTGATCACCATGTGGGGCTTCGCTTTTGTTATATTTGAGGTCATCACTGATGTCACCTCATCTGGGGAACATCATCACTGGTGTCACCTCAGCTGGGGAATGGCCCTTTTAAATCATTTGTCTTCTGGAAGCTCTGAAATGAAACGGGGGTGTCTTTCTTCCTCCATTTCTGCCTTAATTTCAGAGACAAGGCAGGAAGGTTCCCTGAGCCAAGATGTTTGTTGCTCGACTGTGGAGCTGCCTGTAACAACATGGCTGGGACAGGGTGAGGTTGTGGGGGAATAGGAAATGAAAACCTTTTCAGCCCCCAAAAAAATCATACAATGGCAAAAAACCAAAGCAAACCAAAGCTAAATATAGCAGGGCCCGAGAGTTCGCTCTGATTTCTGGTGGATGCTTGTGGCTGGGAGAAAATGGGTCGCTTTTAGAACAAAAAAAACCCCAGAAGTTGGCTTTTTGCTGGGGCGTGGGGACAAGAAGTGGCTGCGCGGAGCCCCGGGGGCGGCTTTTTGGCTTAGAAACGTGGGTTTGAGGAAATAAAGCATCTTTTGGAAACGACACGTCAGCTGGAGCAATGGCTCCCAGTGCAATGTCCTGGGTTTACTGGTTTATACAGGTTGGGGTGGCCCTCGGTGGTGCTGGGGGTCGGGAATTGCCGTGTGGACACTGGGTTGAGATCACCCTTTTATCTCTTGGGAGCTGTGCCAGCACTTTATCTGCTGGCAGCAATTCCCCATGCTCTGCTCCTGCCTCCCAGCACCCGGACTGGGATTTCAGAGGGTCCCCATGCGACGTTTGGTGTTTGCTGGGACTGTGCCCGCAGGAGCGGTGGCTGCACAGCCATGGTTCTCCATCAAACCATGGGAGACCTCTCCCCGAAGTTCTTGCAGTTGAACAGGTCCCCAAATACACATCAAATGCTGGATGCTCTGTATTTCCCTGCGTGTTTTTCTCCACCCCAGGGCAGATGGGCAGTGCTGAAGCCGTTGGCGTGGGCTCCTCTGGCGTGGGGCTCCTGGTGATGCTGCAGCTGGGTGCTGCTGGTGGGAACTCAGTTTTGAATGGTGCTGGTGGTGCTGTTAGAGTGGGTGAGCCCTTTGCACCAGCTCCAGTGCCCAAAACCTGCTTGCTGATGCTTCACTGGGATGCCACTCGGTGCAAGCACCCACCTGTGTCACCCTGCCTGGAGCCCATCATCCCGAGGACAGGCACCAGGGCACACCCCAGGGTCCCCTCTGCAGGGAAGCAGAATATAGAGAAGCAGATGCCATGTGTATAGAATCATAGAATCACAGAATCATTCTGGTTGGAAGGGACCTCCAGGGTCATCAAGTCCAACCTTTATCCCATCAGACTCCTGACCATTAGATGTAGGGATGCACCCCAAAACTTCACGTGCACGGAAGGGAGCTGGGGTGCTCTGGCAGGGCTGGAGGCTGGGTGTGGCACGATGCTGAATCCCCAGCGATGCTTTAACCCTTTTCCCTTGTTTTCTCCCCAGACTCCAGAGTCTTCCTCATCCACAACGCGGGCGCGCAGGGCTGCCTGGAGACCAAGGACTCGCTGGTGAGATTGGCCAAGGGCTGCAACGCCAGCGCCCCTGCCCAGCAGTGGAAATGGGTCTCGCGGAATCGCCTCTTCAACGTGGGGGCCATGCAGTGCCTGGGGGTGTCGTGGCACGGGGCCAACGCCACGGTGGGGCTGCACCCCTTGGCCACCTATGAGTGCGACCGCGAGTCCGTCAACATGCGCTGGAGCTGCCGTGGCCTCGGGGAGCAGCTCTCCCAGCACCTCAGCACCCGCCCGGGCAACTCCTCCCTGGACAGGGGGGACCAGGCACGTGGCTCTCAGTGGAGGACGTACGGCACCGAGGAGGATCTGTGCTCCGTGCCATACTCAGGTAACACCTCCTTTTGCATCAGTATTATCCCATATGTTATAAACTACTTGGAGGCGTGTAACAATTCATCAGGTTTATTAGGCAATAGAAAGCAAGCAAACAGCACTGGGTGTGCAGGGAGTCACTGCTCCACCAATACACACCCTTTGATCAACACTCTACTCAGTATCTAGGTGGTTCCATGTTACCTATTTAGTACGTTACCCAACACGCCTGTACATATTCATGACCTATCCCCGCTTCATAATATAATAACTATTATATAGTTATATAATTCATATATAACTTCATATATAATTTAAAAGTCATTTTCATGTTATTATGCCTGCGCAGGGCTTCCTGGTGGTCGTGGGCAGGGGTCTCCAGGGATGAAGTCAGAGTCTTCCTCGGTCTTGCACTTTTCACCTCTTCGGGCTGAGCATGCTCCCTAGTTTCTTAGCCACAGTCCAGTCACCAGGCTGGTTCCCACTGGTTTGGGGGCCCAAGAAGTAGACAATGTTTATGATTTCTGCCCTTTATCAGTAGTGCTGTATCCTCCCTTTCTGCCTTGACAAAGATAATAAATTCCAAGCGAGCAGTATGCATTGATTAATCAGCAGCTCTCCACAGATCATTCTTTAACCCATTCCTTAACTCCTAATTCCCTTACATCAATTTTAGTGTGCCATGTCAGGTTCTGTAACTGCAGAACATCTGTGTCTAGCTCTGTTTACACTCTGTTAGCTCATCATTCTCCTCTTGCCAGCCTCAAGTCGTAACAGCCTTTTCCACAGTTACGTTTAATTGACACGAATCATTCTTTAGCTCATAGCACATAATATTATCTAATATTATCCCAAACCAACCCTAAAACCTGAGCTGAGGCCATGGTCAAGTCCTGCGTGGGGGGCTTGGCTTCAAAACCAGGCAGGATCAAGGCAATGGGGAGCAGACAGACTCTGGGCACCCCCAACCTGCATCCCTCACCTCAAATCTCCTTCCAGCCTCCCCATAGACACAGCCTCAAGCAAGGGCTCCTCTTTTTCCCACAGAGATTTACACCATCCAGGGCAACTCACACGGGAAGCCGTGCACTATCCCCTTCAAGTATGACAACCAGTGGTTCCACGAGTGCACCAGCACGGGGCGGGAGGACGGCCACCTCTGGTGTGCCACCACCCAGGACTACGGCAAGGATGAGCGATGGGGCTTCTGCCCCATAAAGAGTAAGTGGGGGGGATGCACACCATGGGGAAAAGCAGAAACCTCATGCTCATCCCTCCCCAGGGCTTTCCAGCCTTTCCCCTTCCCTCCTGGCTCATCCCTCCTCCCACAAGCAGCTGGAGCAACCCCACTGTTTCTCGTGACCTGTTTTTTGGGGGTCATTGGAGATGTAGATGGGGCTGGATTGGGTGCTCACCCTGCCCATCCCTGCAGGCAACGATTGTGAGACCTTCTGGGACAAGGACCACCTCACCAACAGCTGCTACCAGTTCAACTTCCAGTCAACTCTGTCATGGCGGGAGGCCTGGAATAGCTGTGAGCAGCAAGGGGCCAACCTGCTCAGCATCACTGAGATCCACGAGCAGACCTACATCAATGGTGAGATGCTGGCAGCACCCCCATCCTCCTCACCCAGGGTACAGCTGGTGGCACTGTTGCCATTGCCAATGCCAGGTTGCTCTGCCTGCCCCAGGTGGTTGGTGTTGGAATGGTGACAGACTGGGGTGGTGTTGGGGCTGGAGGGACTCATCCTGCCCCTCTGGCTTGCTCGGTCCCAGGGCTGCTGACAGGGTACAGCTCCACGCTCTGGATTGGGCTCAACGACCTGGACATCAATGGAGGCTGGCAGTGGTCAGACAACTCGCCCCTCAAGTACCTCAACTGGGAGAGCGGTGAGCAGTGGGGTTATGGTGGTGATGGGGGAGCTGGGGAACAATCTGTGACCACTGGAGATGGCCCCATGGCAGGGGAGGTGGCCCAGGCTGCCGGGGGGTGTCCCCTCACTTCCTGGAGATGGAGATCCCCATTGGTGACCCTGCCAGCTCCTCAGCAGCGTGTCCTCTCCTCACCTCACTTTCCAGACCAGCCAGACAACCCCAGTGAGGAGAACTGCGGGGTGATCCGCACCGAGTCCTCGGGGGGGTGGCAGAACCGGGACTGCGGCATCGCCCTCCCCTACGTCTGCAAGAAGAAGCCCAACGCCACCGCTGACCCCTTCCTGACGGGTGAGCAGGGGATTGAGCAGCACTGGGAAGTGGGAATGCTGCATCCCAGCCGAGGGTGCTCCCATCCTGGCACGGTCAGGGAACACTGCCCAAGTGTCAGAACAGCCCGTGGAGATGCTCACGGTGTCCCCACCTTGCTGATGTCCTGTGAGTGAGCTCCCAGGGGGTGCCTAGATATGGAAAAAGTCCTCCCTGAGGAGCATCCGTGGAGGAGCAGTTGGTGCAATGACAGGTTGGGCAGTAGAGGAGGAACCCAGAGGAGCAGGAGGTCCCCTGTGGTCCCCAGGAGACAGGGTGCTCTGCTCTGCTGTTGCTCCTCTGTAAACAGAAAGGATTTTGTTTGGTCCCCAGTGCTCTAAAGCCACTGCTGCCCACACCTTGCCATTGTGTGTTACATTTTGGCCATAGCTTTCCCACCATCACTTTGGCTTGGTCTCCTGAGCATCCCATGGGACTGTGGTTCACTCCCTGCCAAGGAGCGGGTTGGAGAGCAGGACAGGAGTCCTCAGACTGCCTTGTGTCCTGCCAGACTCGTGGTCGGAGGTGAAGGTGGACTGTGAGCCCAGCTGGCAGCCCTTCCAGTCCAACTGCTACCGCCTGGTGGGAGAGAAGAAGAGCTGGCAGGAGGCGAAGAAGACCTGCCTGCGGAGCGGGGGGGACCTGGTCAGCATCCACACCCTTTCCGAGCTGGAGTTTGTCACCAAGCAGATCAAGCAAGGTAAGGGAGAGCCTGCTGTGCCCACAGCACCATTCCCATCTGGTTTTGGGGTCCATGGAAAGGTCAAGTCTGTGTGATGGAGGCTGTGAGGATGGAAGTCCTGCCTACAGCATCCCAGGTTTCTTTTTGCTGTTCAGATATAATTATCTGGGTTGAAGTCTCCCATGTTGGGATGTGTCAGAGCTGGGATGGTACTTGGGGGGCTTCAACCTAAGCAACTGTGTGGTGGTACAGAGGAGCACCCGTGGCACCATCCTTCAGACCCTGCTTGTGCCACCCCTCATTGGGGTCACCCTTGGGTGGGTTTTGCTGTTCCCATACACACACAGCCCCTCCAGCCCGTGGGCTGTCCCTGCTCCTGGCTGGGGATGCTGGAGGACCCAGACTCCAGCAGGGACCAGGGGAGGGGCTGCGGACTGGAGGGAATTAATGCTGAGAGAGGCAGGAGCTGTAGGAGGGTGGAGGAAGGAGGGGGGCAGAGGGATGTGCTGGCATTCCCAGAAGGGTGAGATGGGAGGGAATGGTTGAAAACCAGTAGCTTGCTGGACCTGAGCCCACGGGTCTGGACTTTGACCATTCTGCTGCTGCCAGCACCTCTCTGAGAACTTCTGGCAGATGTCCCTGTTCCCCCCTCTGTGGGCCTGTCCTCAGGGGCAGGAGCTGCCCTGCCCTCTCCTGCCTGCCCTGCCCTGCCCTCTCCTGCCCCGGGAATGGCTGGGGAAGGAGGCTGAGCCTTGCAGGTGCTTTGCAGAGACACGGTCCCATCACAGGAGCTCATGTCAGGGTGGGGTTTCTGTAAGATTTCAGCTGGGCAGAGGGAATTTCACCCTGATCCTCCTGTCTTGGCAGATGTGGAAGAGCTCTGGATTGGCCTAAATGACCTCAAGCTGCAGATGAACTTTGAGTGGTCGGATGGGACACCCGTGAGGTTCACCTACTGGCACCCTTTTGAGCCCAACAACTTCCGTGACAGCCTGGAAGATTGTGTCACCATCTGGGGACCGGTGAGAGCCCGGGGGGTTCATCCCACACCTCCCCAGAGGGCACTGCAGCATCCTCATGGCTAGGGAAGGGGAACCTCGGGGAGCATCTCCAGCTGGGCTTGAACACATCCCATCCTGGCTGTTGGGATGGGAGGGATCCAGCACAGCATCCTCTGGGATCTGATGTAGGGAAGGAAAGTCTGTGGACCCAGTGTGGGGGTGGATGGGCTGGGGGATTCCCCAGGCTGTCAGCTGGGCTCAGTCCTGCTCTTCTCCACCTTGTGCAGGAAGGGAGGTGGAATGACAGCCCGTGCAACCAGACCCTGCCATCCATCTGCAAGAAGCCCGGCCGGGTGAGCCAGGAGAAGGAGGAGGATGACCATGGGTGCCGAAAGGTGAGGGGGACCTGGGGTGGGAGCTTGTGGCTACTCCACAACTCTGACTGATGCTCAGGGCTTCAGGGTCTCAGGGAACTTCTCCCCAAAGCCATTTCAGAGCTGGGGGTCTGTGCCTGGGGCTCCCAGCACGTCAGAGCATCCCGGGGCTGCTGAGCCCTTTGCTTCTGTGGTTGCGTGAGGCTGCGGGAAGGAACTGGGACAAAACACATCTCCATCATCCAAGATCCTCCCCCTTGGGCTGGCTTGGTTGCCAGCAGGGATGTTCTTTTTTTTTCCCCCCCCTTGCCTCTCCCTGTGCCAAAGCCAGCAGCAAAGCTTCTCCGAGCAGGAGCCCAGCAGGATGGAGGCAGGATATGGGCATTCTGGGGACATGGCCACCAAACTCTGCCCCAGTTTCCCCAGCTGGGCTGAGGCCACCCCATTCCCAATGCTTGCTGGGAAGTTGCTTTTGTGCCTTTTTGCAAAGTCTTTGAGCAGCAACCTGGCACTGCTGCTGCTCTTGAACATCTCCCAGCGTTTCAGAGGAGCCAGCGCGTGCTCGCACTTGGACTGGCAAACAGCTCCTCTGGGCCAGCTCCCAGAGGTGCTGCTGGGCTCCTCCCAGGGCTTTTACCGCCCCTCGGGGGGAGCTGGCACACCAGGCCACATTCAGTGTCAGCGGGTGCTGGGGATGAGGCACTGGGTGTCAATGTGCCACCACCACCCATCCTGCTTGTCCCCACAGCAGCCTTATAGGATGTCCCCATGCAGATTTAATGCCCTCCTCCCTCTCCAGCCACATTGTTAACCCAGCTCTGGGTGCTTGGCAGAGATAAACCCACTAGGAAACAAACTGGAAGTGAGAAAAGAACCGAGGAAAAGCTTTTCCCATCCTTCCTTCCCTCTTCATCCTCGTTTGCCACCTGGCTGCAGACACTGCTGGAGAAGAGACTGCATCTTGCTCAAGGGATTGGCCCCCGTCCTCTCCAACCACTGTGCTGGTTTTCTTAGTGGCTTTGCTGCTTTTTCTCCCCTTTTCCAA
This sequence comes from Aegotheles bennettii, assembly GCA_013398125.1. NCBI lineage: Eukaryota > Metazoa > Chordata > Aves > Caprimulgiformes > Aegothelidae > Aegotheles > Aegotheles bennettii. Next base: position 67,253 of record VZRW01000170.1, read on the forward strand.
ACCCCTTTATGTCTGGAACAGCTGGGGTTGGAGGTTTGGGTGATGGGAGAGGCAAGAGGTGCAGAGGCACGCCGGGATAGGAAGCTGGAGGCAGCAGTTGGGGTTGATGGTCCCATCCTGGCCCCTTTTTGGATCACAGGGGCTTTCTGTGCTGCTCAGTGCCTGGGGGAGCATCCATGTGGTTTTAGTGATGCTGAAGCCCAGGGCTGCCTGGGGACCCCTCTGGGGCCATCTGGACCCCTCTGGAGACATCAGGGACCTGCACTGTCCCATGCTGGGCCCCATTCTTGGCTGCTTGGGGATGTCCCTGCTCTTCCTGGTGGGACCCAGCTGGTGGTCCATAGCTGGGGTTGATAACTTTGGGGAAGGGCTGCAGGAGCAGGGACTTGGGGGAAAAAAATGGGGCTTGGGATCATTTTCCTCTTGACCTTCCAAAGCTGCTCTGCTGCTTCTCTCCAGACTGTGGTGGTGGTGCTGCAGATGTGTCCCCCACTGTCCTTTCAGTGCCTGGGACCCAGGGGTAAAACCATGGTGATGTTTCCTACCACGACAGGAGAGTCCCTGAGCCTGGGGCCACTCACCCCCCCACTGAGCCCCTTCACCCTTCCCACCCCAGCATGCTCTTCCATCACAACCCCCACATCCCTTCCCATGGTGCTGCTGCCTGCCCCGGGGCCACCCTGCTCCCTGCTCTGGCAGAAAACAGGCACTATTGTGTCTCCGGCCCCGGAGAGGCTCCAACATCAACAAGGTGGGGGATTGAAGCAGGCTGTGGTGGGACTCACTCTGGGTTCAGCCCCGTGGTGTATAGAGGAGGATTGTGTTCCCTTCCCCACGCCCCGGCCGGGGCTGGATGCTGGCAGCCAGAGCCATTTCCCCTGCTTTGAAGCTGCCTGGGTGTTTGTTTTCCTTGCAGCCACGTCCTCTGGGGCTGGGGGCTTGGTAGAGCTCAGAGTTGAGCGGGGTCAAGCTGGGGCGGCCGGGGACGGGAGACCTCCCAGGAGAAGGTGGAGATGGTGACAGGGATGTGGGACATTGTCATCATCCCCTGTCCTTCTTGGGAGGGCTGGGGCGAGCAGTGATGGATGTCCTCTGTCACCCATCCCCAGGGCTGGAAGTGGCACAGCCCCTCCTGCTTCTGGCTGGGCGAGGACCGCGTCCCCTACAGCGACGCCCGCAAGATGTGCTCCGACTACAGCTCCACGCTGGTCACCATCACTAACAGGTCAGCACCACGCTGGTGGTGGTGGGTCTGCCCCAGAATGAACCCCCCCGGGGGGATCACAGAATCCCAGAATCCTAGGGGTTGGAAGGGACCTCGAAAGCTCATCCAGTCCAACCCCCCTGCCAGAGCAGGGTCACCTAGAGTCCATCACACAGGAACACATCCAGGTGGGGTTTGAATGTCTCCAGCCAAGGAGACTCCACAGCCTCTCTGGGCAGCCTGGTCCAGTGCTCTGGCACTCTCACAGGAAAGAAGTTCTTCCTGAGATTCACATGGAACCTCCTGTGCTCCAGTTTGCATCCATTGCCCCTTGTCCTATCATTAGTCATTACTGACAAAAGCCTGGCTCCATCGTCCTGACCCTCACCCTTTACATATTTGTAACCATGGATGAGGTCCCCCCTCAGTCTCCTTTTCTCCAAGCTAAAGAGCCCCAGCTCCCTCAGCCTCTCCTCACAAGGGAGATGTTCCACTCCCTTCATCATCTCTGTGGCTCTGCGCTGGACTCTCTCAAGCAGTTCCATGTCCTTCTTGAACTGTGGGGCCCAGAACTGGACACAGGACTCCAGATGTGGCCTCACCAAGGCAGAATAGAGGGGGAGGAGAACCTCTCTTGACCTACTGACCACCCCCTTTCTAATGCACCCCAGGATGCCATTGGCCTTCTTGGCCACAAGGGCACATTGATGTGACCCTGCATATGGGATTTGCACGTAAGGGCTGGAGCATCCCGGGCTGCTCAGCATCTCAGGTCGCAGCATGGCCCACTCTCACCACCCCTCCAGGTTCGAGCAGGCATATGTCAGCAGCCTCATCTACGGCTGGGACGGGGAGTATTTTTGGACAGCACTGCAGGACATCAACGAGACGGGCGCTTTCCGCTGGCTGAGCGGCGACGAGGTCATGTACACCCACTGGAACCGTGACCAGCCCGGTAAGGGGGTGCCCATGGCTGGGCTGGGGATGTCCCCTCCACTTGTGGTGGGTGCTGGCTCTGCCATCCAACAGGGTCCAACCCTAAGGCTGGCATCCTCCCCGCTCCCGTGAGCGCTCCAGGTTACAACAAGGGTGGCTGCGTGGCCCTGGCCACCGGCAGCTCCGTGGGGCTGTGGGAGGTGAAGAACTGCAGCACCTTCAAGGCCAAGTACATCTGCCGGCAGAACCTGGGCACCCCGGTCAACCCCGAGCTGCCCAATCCCTACCCCACGCCCAACCTCTCCGCCGCCTGTCCCCCGGGATGGAGCTCCGACTCCAAGCTCCGGCACTGCTACAAGGTGAGGGGTGCTGGGGGGGTCTGGCACCCAAAGCCATTGTGGGGGTGCAGCTGCCTCCCCACCAGTGCGGGGGGATGAAGGAACAGGTTTTGGTGCTTGCAAAGGGCAGCGCAGACCCCACGAGCCTGGTTCGGGCTGGAGGGTGGTGGGATCATGCCCTGGGATGCTGGTGCCTGCAGGGTAGGGATGATGCTCTGCTCCTCTCCTGGTGCTGAGCCCCCTCTGCTGCCGGTCCCTCCCTCCTCAGGTGTTCAACTTCGAGAAGCTGCAAGAGAAGAAGACGTGGATTGGAGCACAGGAGTTTTGCCGGGAGCTGGGGGCTCAGCTGCTCAGCCTGGGCAGCTACGAGGAGGAGCACTTCGTCGCCAACACCCTCAACAAGATTTTTGGGTGAGGAGCTGGCTGCACCCACAGTGTCCCACTGTGCTTGGCACAAGCTCACCCCCATCCCCGTGCTCTGGCACGCACGGACATGACTCTGCAAGGGTGAATGTGTGTACAGAAAGTCTCACTTGGGGTGGGTCCACCAGAGAGGGGGTGCAGGAGGAGTGCAGGAAATTCAGTGCAATTTGGGGATGGAGCTTGGGTTTAAAACGGTTTCAGCCCTGAGCCGGTGTGCCCGTTACCTGAGCTGCTGCCTTTGGGTGTCATGGGGACAGAGGCTTTGGAAATGAACAAAAACAAGGCCAGATTATAAATATATATTTGTATATATAGTGAAGACATTCTTTGCTGTGAGGATGGGGAGACCCTGGCCCAGGGTGCCCAGAGAAGCTGTGGCTGCCCCTCCCTGGCAGTGTCCAAGGCCAGGTTGGACGGGGCTTGGAGCACCCTGGTGTGGTGGGAGGTGTCCCTGCCCATGGCAGGGGGTGACACTGGATGAGCTTTAAGGTCACTTCCAACCCAAACCAGCCTGGGATTGTGTCTGTATAAATCTGAAGCCCTCTGGTCTGGAGGGGGGGTGAGTTCTCACCCTTCCCCTTGGTTCCCTGCAGGGAGTCGGAGCCAGAGCTCCACGAGCAGCACTGGTTCTGGATCGGCCTGAACCGGCGAGACCCCGCGGGGGACAGGAGCTGGAAGTGGAGCGATGGGCTGGGGGTGAGTGTGGGGGGATTGCAGCAGTGGGAATGAATCCCCTTGGCGTTTGGGGTGCAGGAGGGGAGGGAGCACATCTGGCGCTGGTGGAAATGCCCAACACCGCCCGTCTCTCTCGACCCCCAGTTTTTCTACCACAACTTTGACCGCAGTAACTACGACGACGATGACATCCGGACCTGTGCAGTGCTGGACCTGGCCTCCCTGCAGTGGATGCCGATGCAGTGCGGAGCCCAGCTGGACTGGATTTGCAAACTGCCCAAAGGTACCTGGCAAAGGGGCTCCCAAACCCCCTTCAGCTTCCAATAACCTGGCTGCGGGATGGTGGGGCGGGTGCAGGAGCACCCTCTGCCACCTCCCTTCCGAAGGTGGTGCTTTTGTGGGAGGGTGAGTCATAATCCAGGGGCTGGGAGAGGCAGGAGAGCTGCTCCCCATCCTGGGGGAATTCGGGAAGGCATCTCGCCCTCGCATCCCACAGGCAGTTTGAGGGCAGGCATCAGCGGGAGCATCCCAAGCCCCTGCATCCCAGCCCCTGCAACCCAGCCCCTGCAACCCAGCCCCGCATCCCGCTGACAGCCTCTCCTTGCCCTTCCCTCAGGTGCTGATGTGAAGGAGCCGGAGATCACGACTGAAGGTGTGTTGGCCATGGCCATGTGTCCTTCCAGTGTACGCTGTCCTCCCTGGGCATCTGCCACCCTGGCGTGGTCCTTGCGGGTCATCCCTGCAGCGTTACGTGGAGAAGATGGATCCTTGTAGGGTGGTGGGAGGGAGGGGAGCCCTGGGGAGCATCCTGCTGCCTCTTGCTGCATGGCATGGCTGCAGGTGCTGCCTGCAGGGACTGGGCAGGATCCCAGTCTCGTCTCAGCATCATCTCAGCACCTGCACCTCATCTGGGTGCTGACAGGGAGAGGGGCAAAAGCAAAGCAGTCCAACCCATGGAGGACCAAGGGATGGGGCGGCGGGCACTGGTGGCTGCCACAGGGGGTGGCACAGCCATGGTGTGACACCGGTCCCTGCCTGCAGGCAGCAAAGAGTGGGTGAAGTACCAGGAGGCCGAGTACAGGTTCTCTGAGGACCACTTGACGTGGGTGCAGGCACAGCGCATCTGCAGCTGGGTCCAGGCAGAGCTGGCATCGGTGCACGATGAGGCTGAGCTGCACTTTCTGGGCCAGAACCTGAAGAAGGTAACGGGGGACCTTCCCCAGACTGCTCCCTTCCCAGCTTCTTCCATCCTTTGCTGGAGGGACATTATCTGGGGACATCCTGGCTCTGCTGGGGTCATGATGGGTCTGGAGCGGTGGTGGCAGGTCCTGGTGGCCAGGTGCGGGCTTGGGGCTCGGAGAGGTGATGCTGTTTGCAGGGGTGCTGTCTGGTCCCCGTGCCCAGGGTGGCTGTGGCTGTCCCCAAGGACACCCAGTCCCTGCAGGGCACTGACATGTCCTCTCCGGGCATGCAGTTCTCCAGGGGCCAGGAGCAGCACTGGTGGATTGGGCTGCACACCTACGAGAACGACGGGAGGTTCAAGTAAGTGAGAGCGTGAGCCACCGCGTCCCCGTGCCACCATCCCCAGCCTGCAGAGCACCATGGCTCAGCACCTCCATCTTGGGGCCATCCTGGGGTGCTGGGATGGAGGTTCCTCACCCAAGAGAGGGCAGTGGTGGGGTATGCTCCCAGTTTGGGTGTGCAACTGGTCCCGTTCACCAAGTCACCTCTGGGCCTTGTGTTCGTGCTGGTGCCTCTCCCAGGTGGTCTGATGGGTCCCTCCTCAACTTTGTCTCCTGGGCGCCGGGCAAGCCCCGGCCCACCAACAAGGACAAGAAGTGTGTGTACATGACAGCGAGCAGAGGTGAGGGGCTCTGGGGGGGCTGGGGGTGCACCCCTCCCCCAGTGCAGCAGGGGGGTCACAGCCAGGCTGTCCCTCCCTGCAGAGGACTGGGGGGACCAGAAGTGCCTGACGGCGCTGCCCTACATCTGCAAGCGGAGCAACGGGACGGCCCCAAGGCCTTCACCCCCCCCAATGCCCACTCCCGCGAGCGGGGGCTGTCCCCGAGGCTGGATCCCCTTCCTCAGCAAGGTACCGAGGGGACAGGCAGGGCATGGCCACCTACTGCCCCCTCCCCAACCAGGGCAGAGCAGGGGGGTGGGTGGAAACGTGCAGGTGTTTGGGGTTGCACGCACAGGGATGGATGCGGGAGAGGGGAGGTGCTGGGGTAAGAGGCCATGGTCTGATGGTCTAATGGTTAGGGATGGGATGGATGATGGGATGGGATGGATGATGGGATGGGATGGATGATGGGATGGGATGGATGATGGAATGGGATGGATGATGGGATGGATGATGGGATGGGATGGATGATGGGATGG
>VZRW01000170.1:74539-148209 GCA_013398125.1 Aegotheles bennettii
AGCTTGGGGAGACCACCTTGACTTGGGGTGGGGGGTCCCTGGTCCCAACTGTTCCTGCAGAGACCCCAAACCTGTGCACACCAGCCTGGCTTGGTGTGTCCCATAGGGACGTGCATCCTGATGGATGGCCCCAAGGTGGGGATGGCACTGGGGTGTCACTGCTCATCACCCTTGGGGACGTGGCCTCTCTGCCCTCCCCGGTTGCACCGAGATGTCCCCAGGTGCACGTTGGTGATGCACAGTGCTGCCAGGGACACCCCAGCTTGAGAGGGGAGGGATGGATGAAGAAATGACCCCCAGCATACAAGAGTGTCCTCCGTGCCCTCTGACCATGTCTCTTTGCTCCCCCAGACCCGTCCCTGAGCCCTGCGCGGACGCTGTACCCCCCGTCGCCTACCGGCACCCTCTTTTACCACAACAGCACTTACCGCATCCTGCAGAAACCCCTCAGGTGGCATGAGGCTCTGCTGCTCTGCGAGACCCTCAACGCCACCCTGGTCACCATCCTCGACCCCTACAGCCAGGCTTTCCTCACCCAGGCCGTCAGCAGCCTGCGGGCTCCGCTCTGGATTGGGTTGGCCAACAACGAGGTGAGGGAAGGGGGCAGATGTCTGGGGCAGAGCTCTCCAGAGGGTTGAGGAAGCTCTCCAGAGGGTTGAGGAAGCCCCCTCCAGCTTCTTCTTCCCTTGGTTCTCCAGGGAGGCCGGAGCTACTCATGGCTGACAGAGGAGAACCTCTTCTACACCAACTGGCGGGACGGGGAGCCCCAGCAGGTCACCGGCTGCTCCTACATGGACGTGGATGGGAGCTGGCGCACGGCCAGCTGTGACACCAAGCTGCAAGGGGGCATCTGCCAGCTCCGAGCAGGTGCTGACTGGGGGGGGACATGGGGGCTCAGCGTAGGGTGGGCCGGGTGGGGAGCAACCAAGGGTTGGAGATGGCATCCCAGCAGGGCTGTTCTGGAACTCTGTGCACATCCCTGTGGGGCTGGGTGCCCAAACGTGCTGTGGGACCGTGACACCCTGTGTGTCCCCACCCACCCCCAATGCCCTGTGTGCTCCCCAGGTGCCCCCCGCACACACAGGTGGAGCTACAGTGGCAGCTGTCCCAAATCGCTGGAGGATTCGTCCTGGATCCCCTTCCGGGACCACTGCTACACCTTCCACATGGAGATCACCCTGGGGCAGAAGGACGCCATGAGGAGGTGCCAGAAAGGTATGGGGGTGTGTGGTGGTGGTGGAGGGGGGTGACACACCCTGGAAATGACAGAGGGTGGGGTGCCTCTATGCCCATGTCCAGCTTTGGTCAGCCACCATCTCCTCCTTGATGTTACACGTTGGGGTTTGTGGGTGGTTCCTCAGCTTTGTTCTCTCAGGTACTGCTGCTCCCAAGCTCCATCTTCTGAGGTCTGGGCTCTTCCCTGACATTTTTTCCTCTACAGTGGGTGGCACGGTGTTGTCTATCCAGGATGAGATGGAGAATGTCTTTGTGTGGGAGCACCTCCAGGCGTATGAGGGTCCATCCAAGGGTGCCTGGCTGGGCATGACCTTCAACCCCAAAGGTATGAAGGAAGGAATGAGGTTTTAGATATTCCTCCAGGCATCACTATGAACTCCCACCAGGTCTGAGGTGAGCAGAGGAAGCCGTTGGTGGTGACAGTGGTCAGGGGGGCTCATGCCATGGTGTGACCAGGATTCGGTGCCTCAGACTCTGCTGGAGGTGCCATGTGTGTCCTTCTCTGGCTTGGTGGGATGGGAGTGATGGCTTTGAAGCATAGAGCCTCCTCCAAGACACTGGAGCCTGCAGGTTCAGGAACGTGCCTTGGAGCCCCTGGTCCTCTCCATTGCCCCATCACACCTCCCCATCACACCTCCCCATCACACCTCCTTGTGCTTTCTGAACTGGGGCAAAGATGGGGCGTCCCCTTTAGCCTCCCCAGACCTAGTTCCTCATTTCCCAGGTGGCACCTTGGTTTGGCATGACAACACTGCTGTCAACTACTCCAACTGGGGCCAGCACGACACGGGGCCCAGCATGCTCAGCCAGAACAGCTGCTACTGGATCCAGAGCAGCAACGGCGTGTGGCGCCTGGGCTCCTGCACCAACGTCACCATGGGGGTCATCTGCAAGATCCCCCGAGGTAGGAGCCTGAGACACCTGGGCTGATGTGGGCTGAGCTGGGGGTCTGGGCAGGGTGCTGCAGCTCTTACCTGCTGGCAGCATGAACCACGTTTTGGGTGGTTCTGATGTTGGGGGGTTGTAGGGGCTGTGCTGGGGTCTGCAGGTCCCCGGTGGGCTCAGTGGTTGGCTGTGCATGGCTCAGTGACTGGGTCAGCACCTCTGGGCTGGGTGAGACTGGTGGGGTGGTGGTGGTGGGGCCGAACCAGAGGACCCTTGTAGCTGTGCACTGCCCAGTGTCTGTGCGGTGCAGCACTGGGAGCAGTGGAGGATGCAGGGCTGGTGGTGCCAGTGCTGGGAAGAGGGGAGTGGGTCATGGCCATGCGCTCACCTGTCTGTGTTGCTGTTGCAGTGGAGGAGAGCAGCTTTTCCAAGTCAGGTGAGTGGCACTGTCAGCTCGGGCACAGCACTGGGACCAGAAACTGGCGCGGGGGGGTATAAATAATCAGAGAAATGGTGTTCGTGGGTGGGAAATCCCATCTCCAGGTGGCTTTGGCCCTGGGTTGGGACTCCCCAGCAGCAGGAGCTGTCCCTCTGTGGAGGAGTGTGTCCAGCCAGCCCTTTGCCAGGTGCTCCTGCCCTTTGCCAGGCGCTCCTGCCCTTTGCCAGGCTCTCCTGCCCTTGCCCATGCTTCCTGGCCAGGCTGTGGGGTAGACAGCACATCTGGTGAGCTGGTGAGATCCCAGAAACCCAGCCCAGATGTTCACGTGCATGAGGAGGGACCCAGAGAGGCTGCCCAACCCCAGGAGCATCCACAGTTGCACCAAACCAAACTCCAGTCCTGTCCCACTGTGACCCATCACGCCCCAGTGCCACCGTCTTGGCTGGAGACCCACCAGCCAAAGCCCCTGTGGTGGGACAAGACTGCAGACTGCCTTTCAATGGCCTTTCCCCCTCCCTCCCTCCTGCAGCTCTGCCCGAGAACACGACGGCCATCGCGGTGGTGGTGCTGTCGACGCTGGCGCTGTGCGCCGTGCTGGCCATCGCCCTCTACCTGTACAGGCGGCGGCGGAGCGCGGAGCGCGGCGCCTTCGAGAGCGCCCGCTACAGCCGCACCACTTCCAACCCCAGCGAGTCCGCCGAGAAGAACATCCTGGTGTCGGACATGGAGATGAACGAGCAGCAGGACTAACGGCAGGGGGGACGCTGGGGACGGGGACCTGGGGAGGGAGGAGGAGGACGGAGAGCATCACACACGCTATCCCCGCGGCGCACGGGGCAGGGGTGGCAGCGGGACCCTTGCAGCAGGGCAGGGAGAGGGGCTGGGGTTGGGGTCCGGCCGGGCAGGTGAGTGGAGGGAGCTGGGGTCCCTCCTGCCCCACGGGTCACTGCTGCCACTTCCAGGCTTGTCCCCAGCTGCCGGGAGTTTGCCTGCAGCAGCCGTGGAGGCAGTTTCAGGGCTAAAAAGTTTAGAGGAAAGCTGCCCCCCCCCCCAGTTCAAGAGCTTGCTGGGGGGGTGAACAGGCTCTGAGACACCTTCCCCTTGGGAGAAGGCAAGAGCGGGTGTTCAGGGCCCTGCAACGGGCTCGTTCCCCCCAGGAACCGAGCTGGTGTCCGAGAAGACATCCTCCTGGGCAAGAGGTCTCTACAGCCGATCTACCTCCCCCCCGCGCACAGCGGCCAGGGCCGTGCCAGCCCCCGTCCCCACCGCCGTGCTGCTCCTCTCCTCCTCCTCAGCCTCATCCCCCGCCTCCGGCAGAAAGCAGCGGAGATGCCTTCACAGCGACCCACGCGTGGAACCCCCCGGCATCAGCGATGGGACCCCCTCTCCTGCCTGGCACATCCCCAGAGCTGCGTCCAGCCCCCTGGGGTGGGCAGCCAGAGCCTGCCCAGCTCTCTGTTCCTTTGGGGGGCGTGTGTGTCCCCCCCAGATAACTGCATGGGATAGCACCAGAGCACACCGCTGGCCGGCTCATCCCACCGGGAGCATCCTCGGCACCCTGGGCTCCGCGGGAGGAGCTGGGTGCTGTGGCACGAGGTGCTGCTGGAGAGCTGGGGTCATGGCTGAGCAGGGACAGTGGTGCAGGGCTGGGGTCACTTCACTTGCCCACTGGTTGCCTTTGGGCCAGAAGGACGAGCGCCAGGGCTGCCGGGTGGGGAGCAATTTGGAAGCTTTGGTGGTTACGTTGGAAGTTTGGTGGTTGGTTGGTTTTTGGGTTTTTTTTAAGGAAACGATAGCTTTTTTTGCTATACTGTATTGAGTGCGTGCTGAATATATACGTTCTTTCACACAGCTGGCTGGGGTGTTTGTGGTTGCCTGTTCCACGTGTAGGGTGCAGAGGAGGAGGAGGAGGAGGAAGGCGGCGCGGGGCTCAGCCCTGCCTGGTGCTGGGCAGGAAGGAGCAGGGTGCCCCGGGACTGAGCCTTCCCCAGCAGCTGCCTGCAGCAGCATCCCGGGTGCTGGGCTCGGTACAGAGGATGCCTGGAGTCAGCACAAGACATTTGGGCCCCAAGGGCGGTTCCCTGCTGGGAATGGGACCCAAGGAGCCCCTTAGACCTCTGGATTGGGGCAGCACAGACCCTGCAGAGATGTTGCATTTAGCCCTTTGCCTCCGAGGCTCGACTTGAGTTTTGTTGTTGTTGCAATGACAACGGGAATTAGCTAATTTCTGTTTCTCTCTCCTTTTTGACATCTGTGTGGATTTTAAAATCTTGTTGTTTTCACTTAAGCTGGACATTAAGTGTTTAAGAAACTGTTGGGGGGTGGGATGGGAAAACAAGGTATCTTTGGGGGTTTTGTTTACTTTTTGGCAGTGTCCAAAAGCCACCACAATGTTTCAGGGCGAGCAGGAATCTGGAGCACACGGAGCTGCCCTGGCTCTGTTTTTCTCTCTTGGCTTTCTCTGCATTTATTTCCTGAGGTCCTTTCTGGTTTGGAGCTGTTGGTTTTTATCCACGGGCCCGTGGTTTTCCTCCTCACCCTCTGCAGACACTGATAGACTGAGCAGCAAGCTTGGAGTGCCCTGACATCCCTGCTGCAGGGATGCTTGGAGTAGCAGGAGGGATGCTGAGCTGGGAGCTGCTGGTGGGGATGGAGGTCCTGGATTAACTTCTCCTGGATGAGCAGAACTGTTAGGAAGTCCTAAAAAATAAAGGTTGAGGTTAGGATTGGTGGGAAGGAGTGGGCAAAGAGTGGTGCTGAGATTGAGGGGTACGGCCAGGCAGGGTTGGGGCTCATTTGGAGAGGTGCATGAAGCCCTGGGCAAGGTGGGTGCAGGGAACATGGGGGTATGGCCGGGATGGTGGTGAGTTCTTGGTGCTGGAACAAAACCCTGTGTCATGGAAAAGCACGGACTGATGGGGGTTAGGAAGGAGGTCCCGTAGCTGTGCAGGAGGCATCACCCCTGGCTTTCACACAGCCCTACCTGGGAGCACCTTGTTTTAAGAGATTTTCTTTCTTTCTTTTTTTGTTCTCCTAGATTAATTTTGTTCTCTTTCCTTTTTCTTCACTTTCAAGAAAAGAAATCTGTACAGTCTAGGGGAAATTTTGTATGAGGAGAGGTTTGTCAGCAGTCATCAGGATTATGGGAAAAATGCATATATGGATAAGTGGTATCTCCTATCACCATTAGAATAATGTGAATAATTGCTTACAAGGACCCTGTCAATTATATATATATATAAAATATATATATAGTTTTGCGTTTTTTTACTCTCTGTGGTTTGTAAGATCCTTTTAGAAGCTTGGAAATAAAATTTCCTTCCCCACCTACTTTCTTCCCCCTTTTTTTTTTTANTTTGTTCTCTTTCCTTTTTCTTCACTTTCAAGAAAAGAAATCTGTACAGTCTAGGGGAAATTTTGTATGAGGAGAGGTTTGTCAGCAGTCATCAGGATTATGGGAAAAATGCATATATGGATAAGTGGTATCTCCTATCACCATTAGAATAATGTGAATAATTGCTTACAAGGACCCTGTCAATTATATATATATATAAAATATATATATAGTTTTGCGTTTTTTTACTCTCTGTGGTTTGTAAGATCCTTTTAGAAGCTTGGAAATAAAATTTCCTTCCCCACCTACTTTCTTCCCCCTTTTTTTTTTTATTTTCCTTTTATTTGGGAAAAACTTGTCTTTCCCTGTGTCCCTAACAAGCAGAAATTACACCTACTTGTCTCTAGGGGAGGAGGCTCAGAGGCTGCCCAGGTGAGTTGGGGGTGTTGTGTTATTAAGTCCTGGCATTGCTTGGCTGTGTGTCCCATGGGAATGGTAGCTCTCCTGTGCCAGTTGTTCAGAAGAGTCAGCTGGAGGAAGAAGATGAAGGAGAATGGGCAATGTTTACTTATGGATGACTCCTGAGTTCAAGGAAGATGCTGGGTTGAGCAGGGTCCTGGGAAAGCACCGAAATTTCTGTTTCTCACCAAGGGTTGGGAGATGGGGCTGTAATCCAGCTGAACCTGCTCCATCCCATAGCCCTTACTGGAGTGATGGACACTGGACGTGAGCACCATAGCACCAAACACTGACCAGGCTGTGACATTCCTGGGTGCTGCTGCTGGAAGGCAGCGTTTTCACTCAGGAGGCTTCCCCCTGCTCACACCACCTTTGCTCAGGGGGCTCTTTCCTTGCCTCCCTCTGCTTCAGGGCTTCCCCCCATCCCTTCAGTATCCAGGGGCTGCCTGCACCCACTGCCCCCCTCCCTGGGGCCCAGACCCGGAGCTCTCCCTGCTCCCCCACCGTGCCAATGTGGTTGGGAGAAGTGAGATCTCAACAAGGTTTCCCTCAGGTTTTCTGGGGCCATTGGGTTTTGCCTTTCATTTGGTGAAGAGCCCGGAGCAGGTGCTTGGAGCAGAAGCTCTCAGGATGTCTTTGAAGGACCAGATGATTTTTCTCATCTTTTGTTTTTCACCCGAGAGGTGAAAGAAGCTGGGGGGGGGAGTCAGCAAGAGTCACTCTGTTGGATTGCAGACAGCAGTGGGAATAATGCTGAGTGCCAGCAGTGCAGTGGGGAAAGGGTGCTTGAGTTCATCCTGGTTCTGGATCTCTGAGGGTGCTCGTTCAATGCTCTCAGGATGACCTTGACTGCAATTCAGGTATGTGGTTTCTCTCCAAAGGAAGCCCAGTGAAACTTGCACTGCTGATTTTAAGCAGTGAAGCACAAAATGCACTTTTTTTGGTTTAAATTTTAATTTAAAATAAATGCAGTCTTTGGAGAAAATGGTAGTTTGCAGTAACCAAAGGCCCTTTCCCACGGAGATGAGGAGTCTCTGCTGTTTATCCGCTCTTCCAAAGTTGCATGGAGCACACCCATTTCAAGGGAGTCATTAGAAAATTCCATGATGTCTGGTTCAGGCTGGGTTCATCTGGAGAAGGATGCGAAATAGCCTCGTTATTTTAATCCCCTGTAATTTCCTTACTGCCTCCTTAGGCATCAGACAGAGGGCAGGGGACCCCTCTGAAGCAGGCAACTGGGACACTAAAATTAGCCATTGGCAGGTGCTTCTCACCAGCCCCTGGGCTGCAGGCTGGTGTGAGGGTTTTGAAGAGAACATTGGTTTTATTTTCAGAAGGAATTTATAGTGTGCCTGAGAAGTGCAGCACACCACACCTAGGCTTCAAGGTGGGCTCCATCTGATAAATCCACCTCAGCCCGAGCTGCTGGCATAGCCTGAGGCTCCTGAGGCAGCTCTGGGTCACTCACTGGGCACCAGTAGGTCTAAACTGGGTCAGGTGAATGGTGACTTGAAGTGCCCTGTTCTCTCACATAAAGGCTGGGGTGTCTAGGTGTGCAGGATCCTGCCCAAGCAGCCAATTCCCTTGATTTTGCCTGCACTGATAGGAAAAAGCAGACCTAAACTGCTCAGGACTTGCTCACCATCTACTTCTAGTCCTGCGCTGAGATGGTCCCAGTATCCAGAGTGTGTGGGAAGTGCTCAGATAGGTTTGGGAGCCTTACAGAACACAGCGTGGAGGCAGTTGTGCCATGCTTGGCTCTTCCAAAGACTCGCCGGCTGCTTTGACCATGAGCTATAGCAAGTGGTGTGCACAGAAAGGTGAGGAGTCCATCGGGCTGAGCCTGCTCTTTGCCACTCAGATCTGGTGCAGCAAAGGTGAGAATTCAGTGTTAAACGTTCAGGAGAAAGAAAGTGCTCAGTGGCTGTAGCCATCAAGGATCGAGGCTTCTCAGAGCCGCAGATGTGTACGGGCTGTGACTGGTGGACACGGCCTCTTGAAAGCAAATTGCAGTTAGCAGCTGTTTTCATTTCACCCCATGGTAAAAACCACTACTCTGAAAAGAACCGGTTTGTGCAAAACGAGTAACCACAAGATCTTTGTTGCCTTATTCCCAGAATCCAGGCGTAAGGCTGACTCAGAAGTTACTAATCTTTGCCGGATCGAGAAGGAATGCAATGTTCTGTGAATACAGTGTCTGCTTAGTAAGTAGTTTGTTGCAGGGATGACAAATATGCTAGGTCTGCACTCAGGGTGGTTATTGGTCATATTATGCATAGTTCACGTTTAATAATTCCCTTCTAATTCATGCAGTTAGTATGTAGCTTGTAAGGACCAACTTGGAGAGCAGTGGGCACAGCCACACGTGGATCAGGTTTCCAGTGACAGGCAATAGCCAGCACAGTATTAGCAAGCAGCACGGGGGATATTATGAGCCTTAAAGCTTGCAAAATTATACCCTCTCATCACACAGTAAAAAGAATTGTAATTTATTAAGTGATGTGTTTCGAGTTTCTGTGGAATTGAGAAGTTAGGAAATGCATTAACCAGACAAGAATTCAGAAGGTTCGTGTACAACTCTGAGCATAGCTGAAAAGAATTTATACAGTAAATTTGTACCCATCAATCCAATTTTTTTCTAAGATACAAATACTCCAGACTTCTTGCTGTACAGTACAGTGAAGCCTTCAGGCTGCTTCCTATCTTCACTTCCAAACAACAGCCACATTTTGTAGTTGCTTTGCATGGGTTCAACTCAGTGTCTGGATGTCAGCATTCGAGTTAAGGGCTGAGTGGTTTTCTTCTGCCTTCATCCTCCCCTCTAAAACAAAGGAAAGATCCTCTTTGTTCAGGCCATGTTAAAGAAAGAGAGCATTAAATACACAAACTTTACCTAAAGTTCATCCCACTCAAGCTGAAGGCAACGCACTTGATGTTGTCATATGCCTTCAATCAACAGAAGCAAAACTGCTTTGGCCCTTTTGGCTGCAAGCTGTGTACAGGATCACGTCACTTTAGAAACTCAAGCTCTAATCAGAAGAAACCTCAGAAGCAAAGGATGTCAGTATTATACGTGACTCAAAACACACAGTGAAGGAACCACAGGCATCTCCGTAGCCTGTGATTTTTAAAGGATAAAGAAGGTCAGCTAAAAACCCAACTTACCGACCAACTGTTTCCAATTAGGTGAGGCAGGTTTAGGACATCATCAATAGAAATGCCATGTTGACTTCACTACCTTGAGCTATGGTCTTTTAAGGTGATTAGCAGTTGGTGTTTGGACTTTTGAAGACATCAGTAGGACTACGAAAAGGACTGTGTGATATAAACACACTTGTTTTGGCTTTAATTAAAGTAGGGGAAAAGCAGAGGCACAAAAACCAATGAAAAGGGTACTTGATACAAAGGCTTCTTGGTGGAATTTCAACCTCATGAGAGTTGCATCTGTTTTTCTCAGAGTCAGGATCTGTAAATTAAGAAAGAAGGGTATTTTAGGATACCTTTCTTCATCAACAAGAATACTCACTGAACAAGATGGAATGGCATTGCTTTCTCTTAAGCTTGGAAGAAGAGAACAATCACTGAGTAATTCCTTGATTGCCAATTATCTGCTCTCAGAGGCACCCGTGCAATCCCTTCTGAACTCGGTTTTGCTGCCCATCTGAGGCTACAACAGCTTCCCCAACATTCAGAAGATATTTATTGATTGATGTAGCCTTCAGAGTTATACAGTCTGAATTACTGTGGGAAAGTATGGTAAGGCAGAAGGTATGGGCTCTCCTCCTCGCCCGTAAACATCTTCTAAACACCGTGGAAATCACTGAAGTTCACAGTGCCTCAGCATATTTTTTCCTAAAATGGGAATTTTGTAATTCTTACCATACTGTTACAACTTTCAACACGTGGAAAACCTTGTCAGGTTGCAAATCAGGCAAAAACTGCCAAGTCCTGCTTTCTTAGGTTACCCCAGTAACTTCTTGGTACCTTATTTATTGAAAGTACAGCTAAAATTTTCCTCTTTTGATGGGCTTGTCAAATCTACAGTATTTGAATTGTTATTTAACTGTTAATTATGGTGTGAGAAGTAAATCTAGTCTGTTCATGGGGATGTGTTTTGTCTAGGGAACAAACTGCTGGCACAATGGCCATATGGGGGCTGATGTAAAACACAGGACACGTGCAAGAAGGTCTCTTTAGAAGTGACACTGTATTACGAATTAATTAAAATGCCTGATTCAAAGCATGATTTTATATTCTAAGGAGTGTGTCAACATAAGCAAGGAAATTGCTGTTTCTCAGTGCTTGAGGTTGTTCAGCTCTGAGGGGGCACTCGGAGGCGATGTGCCAGGAGTGCAAAAGGCAAATCCTGCTGAGGATGAGGAATTCCTCACTGCTGGAGCTCACAGGCCTCATAGAGCCTGGGAAAGCCTCAGCTGTAATTAGCCTGGCAGTTCCTAGGTGTCAGTGTGGCCCTATCTGACAGAACTGAACGAGCTCTCCCTTTGCAAAACCCCATGGAAGTGGAATCGAGTCCAACAAAGAAACAAAACTCGCTCCAGCTGAGAGAGGTTTGCTATGAGGAGATTGGCTGTGTTATAAACACAAGACCTGAAATCTCCCTCTAGAACGAAATAACTCCTTTGGCATTTAGCATTGTTCCCAGGCATTACAAGTCCTTTAAATCCTGTTTACGTGTAGCATTTTTCCTGTAACTGGCATGTTGGAATTCCAGAGGAACCTTCCCTTAGCAGCAGCAGCAGGATTTCATACCTCAGCAGCAGCTCCTCAGTAAATGGACCTGCAAGGCAACAAATACCTGTCATTCACGACTAGAATGTCTATTAAAAACATGCATTCTCATTTTTCTGTTCACTAATCCCAGGCAATGAATTGTAATGGGACATGGAAGGTGAAGGAAAAGTGGCTGGCTTGGCTGAAGAAGGCAATTGCATCTCTGGAGGATATTAACATGCTAAGGTTAATAAATGGTTGACCAGAGAAAGTTTCCTTACCCTTTTCTTTTAATTTTATTTCTACCTTTGAGAGAAATACAAGTCCTTCCTATTGGCTGAGGGACAGGAGTCCCTGCTCCGTAATGCAACTCAGCAAGTATTTACATCAGAAACGGGGAGTTAATATCTTCTTAGCCAATAATCATTGCCTGCACAACTTATCTAAGTATGAGGTTTACTTGGTTTCAATACCTATTGCAAAGTCAGGGTTGAGACAAAGAAAAATATCTTTGTAATGGAAAATGGATAAAATATCTCTCTAATGGGTGGTTTAACTTCCAGGTCAAGGTTGTGGCTAGAAAATTTGGAGGCAGTAGTTTTACAATTACAAGGCAAAGAACAAATGTAAACTGAGTTACTCTCAGCTATGGGAATGGAATGGTCCCTAATTTACCGTGTGATAGCAAGTAAGTACAAATAAGCTCAAATAAGTATCTTAACTACTTTTTAGAATTGTTCACATGTTCTCATTAATTCACTACAAAAGACCCCATCATTCACAGAAGTTATCCCAGGGATATTGCTGGAAGCACTGTAGGATTGAAGAAGACTTTTATTTATCATGACTAACAGTCACATTCAGGGAAAAAGCTGCCAGGCAATAGTTTGAAAGGGTGAGGGAAGGGGGCACAGACTGAAATGTTTTGTTGGAGAACAAAGACTGTTTCAGACGGCTGAAGACATATTTTTTTAATCAGTAGTCCTAGCACCTCTTTAAAATTCCTGTCTGGAACGTTTCACTAAGGTAAAAAAAAATAAATTGGGGATTTTTTTATTTTTTTTTAAAGTAGGAGTCCCAATGTCTTTCTGCTATCCCTGAGCTCAGCAGCCACCTAAAATCCAATAGCTTCCTGTGGTTCTAGATCTTGAACCCTGAAAGAGCAGAAACAAATGCAGGAAACTTTCCTGGAGGACGAGGCTTCACTTACTGTTGGTTCAGACACTGAATCTCGTGTGGAAAACTGCTCCAGGCTCCTCCTCAACATTTGCTGTAGACATGCTCTCTGCCATCCCAGGGACCAGCTGAGTGAGTAAGCACTCGACTGTCTAACCCGCAGAATCCAAGATGATTTTGCAAGTAAAAGCAAAGCATTTTCTTATAGTTTGTGATTACATCTTCACAAATAATCCAGTCCCTTGCCCTGTTTTATGTATGTCAGTGTCTTGCTGTTAGCATCTCTTAAAACTGGATGGGTGTGGAGAATTTCCTGATCAGCTCAAAGGAAAGAAAACACAGTGACTTTGTTGAGGCAAAACTAGATGAAAACACAAGGCTTTATTAAATGAATAAAGTCTTTAACAAGATGCCAGCCTTCTTTTTACATGTTCCAGAAAAAAAGCTCATAAATGCTGGTAAAGGCAATTTAACATCTTATTGAATCAAATAATGAGGGGGAGTGCTAGCACACCAAATGCGTAACAAATCGAGTTTTACTGCAATAGACTTTTAAAGAATTAAAGGACTAAAGCCCAACAGCCAGAACTTGTACACGGTGGGGTTTTTCTTTTTTCTTTTCATTGATAATTGTTTTTGTGGGGAACTTCAATTACATATTGTGTAAATTTTCCTAATTTCTGAAACTTGCATTTCCTGATTTTTTTTTCCTCCCACTTTTTGATGTTTAATGTGTCTCTTTTATATCCAAGTCCCTCTTGCCAATTCCTGAGATCTCGCATATTTAATGAGAACAATTAAACAAGAATTTTGTAGAAGTGAGTTTTAAGCTCCAAAGCTTGCTTTCATATTCCTCTGCTTTAGGCTGCCTTGAGCAGTAGGAGAAAGGCAACCAAGATTAATCAGGCTTTCCCATTTTAACACTGATTAGACATATGATTTAATATAGCTAGAAAAAGCAAAGAGGATGCTTTTTTAAAAAATGAAATTTTTTAAGCACAGAAATGCTTAAAAACAGGACAAATGAGGAAATTAATAAGTAAGATAGAGCCAAGCTTTGGATTATTCTCACTATCAAAATAACTTGTAAACACGACTCTGATTTGCCATTAGGTTTTACTCACCTGTATTTTACTTTATTTTTGAAAAGACTTGTTTCAGTGAAGCAGCTAGTCCTAAACCAAGAAAATCTAAGGCTGTAGCTTCCTTTTTATGATTTCTACTCTTTTTTTTAAAAAAAATTGTTGTCTTCTAAGGTAAAATTTATACATGAGGAAAAACTACCAGACCCTGAGAGATTTGTATGGATTTAATCATGATTTTGCACCAATATCACTCAAACTTTCAGAGGTAGGATTGAACTCTGAGCTAGGAGTAATGCCTTCTTCTGAGCTACATGTGGGAGCAAGCTTGGCATCTGGACTGGGTATTTTTCATTTCCAAGTCCAATCCAAATTGAGACTTGGGAGAGCTGCACGAACGTGGCATCGTGCCGATGCAACCTGTGTGGTCGTTCAGCTAAAGGTCTTTTGCTTTTCACTGCAGGATGGCAAAGCCTCTGTCATGCCTTTGAACTCAGAGTGACACTGAGGGGGGTGTGGGGGAGTGGACAGGGTTTTTTTCAAAGCCCAAAGGTCTCATATAGCCAGAGGCTCATGTGTTTCACTTGTTGTTCCTCATCCAAACCATATTAACACGGACCTGCGTGGGAGGGAAGGTTAAGCAGTGCCAGCAGCCCAACAGCAGAAGAGCACTGATGGTAAATGTTTGAAAAAGCAGACTCAAACATTCATTAATTGTCCATCACTGACGCAGCACGTTCTACCTCTGTGCCACCTTTGGGGGACTGCTCATTTATTTTTCCTGCTATAATCTATTTACATTGAGTGGGCTCATTCAGCTATCAAAATGCACACACACTTCAAAAAATGAATGTGCATGGTTCGGTATCAAAATGTTTGAATGACTAACTAATGAATGATTGTGAAAAGCTTCAGGGACCTGTTCCCGTGGATCTCTGTTTTAATTATTCTCTCTGAAGTGTTTGTTTGAAAATAGTTTCTCGTTCGTGTTTGCCTGTTGCTGATAGACTCCTTTATGAGGTTTTTACAGGGCCATCTGTAACCTCTGGCTGCTGCAGCGTTGGATCATTTGACACTAAAGCTGTCACTCCAGTGCCTGAAGGTTTTAGGAAAATGATGGCAAATAAAAATTTTCAGCATTTTGTACTATTTATCCTACTTGTGGTAAATGTCCCACATCAGATGAGCTTGATTTGTATTACAGGAGCTGGAGCTGGACTAATTTAGAGCACATTTGACCATGTAATGCTGGGCCATTAACAAATAATTGAGGTTGCACAGACAGCAGACTCATTCTAGCTGTAATTCTGTCCTGCTACTGCGCCATGCCAGAGACAGACCCACAGAGCAGATTTCATACTTCATTCTGTCACTTGTTGTGTGACTTGGTGTCTCACACCTGAACCCAAATTTTTAGAAGTTGAAAATTTTGCTTATGAGTTTAGGGGACACTTTGATTCCCCTTTTACAGTAACCAGCACAAACCACTATGACTGTGATCCATCTGCTCCACTTGATGTCTGCAGCATAAGTATTTATATATAACCTACTCATACCTTTTAAAAGACCAGGGTCTCTACTGTGACCAGTTTCAGTCATCTTTCACAAGGTAAGCTGAACCATATTTACAATAGAATATTTCTGCCTCTCAGACTTGCCTTTTTCTCTACTGAGACTATAACAAAACTGTGGCCAACTGATGTTGATTTTGTACCGGGGATGCCTAAAATGAGCAGAGATTGATCTCCCTTCTTTTGCCCAATTTTTGGAAGCGTTGAATTCTTTGCTGCCTTCCACTGGAACTGTGGCTGCGCTCAGCTTTCTGAATGGCAAAAGAAAGTTTTAAAAATATATCTTCTGACAGTCAAAATGAGAGGTAGCTTGTGGAAATGCCAGGTCCTGGTGCATCACAGACAGGTGGTTTCTGTGCTACAGCTGAAAGTATTATTTTACTTTTTGTTTTCTCATCTAGACATGGTTTGTCATGAGAAAACTGTGGGGTTGCTTGGTTCTTCGGCTTTTTTTTAGTTGTTTTGTTTTGTCTTGTCTTGTTTTTAATGATGTTCAGCCATAGCTAAGCCAGAAATACCCACTAATTGTAAGGGCAAACCTATCATAACAATAAAAGAAAAATTATTCTTATCACTATGTCAGTATTGTTTTAGACTGGATGTTTCAAAATGGCAAGACTAGAAAGGAATCACAAGAATCCAGCATCTCATAGCCTGGGTTCTAATTAAAATCCCTGCCAACCTCCAGACAGTCAGGACTGAAAATCACTATTCCTGCAGTCTCAAGATGACTGATTAAAGACTTCAGACAAACCACAAGCAGCCACTGGATCAGTTGATGTGACTTTTTTTTTTAGATCATCTCAACTACAGTCGCAATGCTCCAGTGAAAAGATGTTCTATGAATTTAAAAGCATCAAAAATGTCATTCCAGAGAGCTCAGCAAGGTACAGAACACGGGCTCAGTTTCATGTAGAGTTTGCCTGACAATTAACTGGGAAGTTTCATCTGCTGCTTTGCAATTCATAACAAGTGAAGACAAGGGAAATATCCTTTAATTTGACATGTCCATAGGACTGACCCATCGACTTGGTCACAAATGACAGCACCACAGATGTATTCTGGCTCTTCCTGTCTGCACACATGAAATGAGTGGAATAATAAAGGATCTCTCAAGACCATGGAAAGAGTATTTACCTACAGCCAAGAAAACCTTTCACGTGGGTTGAGATGCTTACCACAAGGAGGAGTGCTGGCAAAAAGGCCTCATCAAAATCCTCATTTTCACCCTTTGTTTAATTAAGATTCCTTAATGCATCACTGTTGAAACTATTGAAAGGAGTTGGGGACTATTGAAAGGAGTTGGGGACTAGTTAACATCTACCAGAGAAGCTGGTAAGGATGTGTCTCTACTCGTTTAAATTAGCACTGTGAAAAAAGTCATTATAATTCTCATTCCTCAATAGTCCCAGGTGCATTTTCCAGGCATATAATCCCATACAATCTCCAAAATCACTTGGGATCTCTTCTAAAATAGTGTTTTGATGCTATGACTGGTGAGCGGGGTGAGCACAGGTGATTTTTGTTAAGCTGCCAAAACCACTGTGAAGGTCGTTTGAATAATTGGAAGACAACAAGGCAGTGGAGTACCTTGCATTAGGATGTGGAGGAGGATATGAGGGTCAGGTGTGATTACAGCCTATATCTGTAAGGAAACCATGGAACAGAAGGTTGCTGGCTGGTTTCTGAAAAGGAAAGTCTGCTGGTTCTACGTGGATTAAAGAGTTTACTAACAGAAGAGGAAGGGTAAAGTGCTGTAACACTCAGAAGAAAGCACTGAGGATGGGACATAACTACAAGGTAAGCAGAAACACTGTTGGTTTCGCTGCTTCTCTTTCTCTGGCAAGTTTGGCCTCAGGAGTTTTGTAAATCTCTATTTGTAAAGGTGATGCAGTTCCAGATAGAGACCTGAATGTGTTAGAGTTTGTGCTGTGTTTGTATTTTCCTTCTTGGTGACCACCTTGGGCTGAGCTACACGAAGATGCTAAAAGTGACTGTGGTCTTAGGGAATGCTGCAGCAGTGATAGCCTGTCTGGTGGCTGGGATAGGCCGTATAGCTACTTATCCCTGTGTTTAATTGACCTTTCTTATATTGCATGACTCAAAAGCAGGGGCCCTGTGGCTATACATGAAGTGCATGAGTGAGAGGAGTGCAGTGCAGCCTGACCAGCATGTGGTGGGAAAGGCATGACCAAAAGGAAGGCACTGCTGTTGTGGGCATGTGAGTGATAGTTAGAGAAGCACATGTATGTTCTTGTCACCACTCAGCATGTAGGGTTTGACTTTGCATTCTGTGTCAGTACTGTAATGGGATTGGATCCTCAAGAAAGAGGATAGGATGGAGGGGGTGACCAGAATAACTGAACATGCTGTTCCTGTCCACATCTGAGAGGCCTGCAGAAGAAAAGGATGTTGCTTAGGAGCTGTATTCATTCTACCCTCAGCCTTTTTGGCTGTCTGAATCCACTTATTAACTCTGAATTATTTTCACAACTAATGTCGTATGTGATAATCTTTCTTACTAGCAATGCTCTCAGCTGTTGACCTATTGTGGGGGTTCAGCATCCTCAGAAGGGAGGGAGGTTGTTGAGGGAGCTCTCTCAGTTTTTAAGTCCTGGCCTGCAAAAATGCAGAGTTGCCAATTTTACTGAGACAATATTTTGTTAAAAAGGAAAGAATGGAGGTTTTGAACATGAGTAACTCAAAGACTGACATTTAGGCTGGCCTCAGGTATAAATAATATATATATTATATAAACAATATATATATAACTGTCCAGAATGGGACTTGGCAAGAGAAATGGGTCTATTCTAGTGAATACTAGTAAATATTGGTATAGATCCCTAGAAAGAACACAAGTGTGAAGGACTGATCTGACACAAGCAATGGAAAATACCAGGCAACAATTAAAAGGAAAAAAGATGGTGTAATTAAAACAACAGATGTACTATCCAGCAATGGGGGGTGTGCGGCTTTGGGGAGAAGGTGCCTGCAAGCTTTTGTAATCCCAATCAGCTACAATGTAGATAATAATCACTAACGTGAAAAACAAGGAGTGAATTTTCTGCATTCCTAGGCGGAAGGTCTCTAAGGAAAATCCTGGCACTGCAGGGAACCAGGTGCAGAACTACGTGGTGTCACGCTTTCCTAAAACAAACCATGAAAGAGGGATGAGCTGACACTAAAAGTGTCAGTTCTCAGTGAGATACAGCGAGAGATCTTGACCACCTGTAGGTACTGAAGATTTCACGGCTCTTGTAACTGACATAAAATAAAATGCAGCATCCTGGCTGAGTGCCACTGGGGGTAATTGATCCTGCCTCCCCAAATTTCCACTCCACTGTTCTAATTGAACACTTTTTTTTTTAAAAAAATAGTGAATCTAATCAACCCTCAGGACAAAACATTTATTTTGTCTGGCTCTTGACAAACAAGTGTTTTGTTTGCATTTTGCCTCTGTAATTAAAGTGCCAGCTGCCAGCAGTGAAACAAACTATAGAAATTAATAATTATTTCCCCTGTAAATAGATTGTACAATATTGCTGGCGTGGAAAAGTAGCCCTCATTCCAAGTCAGAGATGGCTGTATTCCACTGACTGGAGACAAAAAATGATGTGGATACCTATGTGTATTTGTGATGGGGGGAGAGGGAAAATGGCAGAGAGGAGGGATTTTGATACCTGTGGGCTTACAGAATACATACGCTGGATGCTGAGTGTAAATCCAAGCTTGAGAAAAGCTCCCTCAAGGGTACTAATAGTGTTCCTGAGAAATGCTGTCATCTCTTTGAAAATTAGAAATAGGAAGAGGCAGGACCAGCCATCCTGTGAATGGAAGAAGCATCACCCTCAACCTTGAATTCATCCTGCTCCACAGGACTTTGATCAAATCACCTTTGTTTACTGGTCTGGGGGTAGTGGTGTGTCCCTCTTATGGGCCAGGTATCCTGGTATGCCTGGGAAAGGCTGTAATTGGGTTGGTTTATTCTTTGTGCTATAGTTTTCTGTGCTCTAGCATGTTTATAAATTCTCCTCAAACTGTTCCTTTAACTGCTGCATCTTTTTCTACCCTTTTCCCCTTAAATGCCTGTATTCCTTTCGGACATCTCAAGCCATGATGTTCTTCTCCTTTAGGCTTTCAATGAGAGTCTGCCAATCTCAGCCTAAGTAAAAGGCTTTCTGTTCATATGTATTTTACAGCATAGTGGCAAATCAATTACCTAGAAAATAGTTTGCTGGTGAATGCTTCCATCAAAGTATTCTGGGAGATAATTTACTCTTTTTTTATGAGTAAGTAAGCCCTGAAGGTATGCAGATGGGGTAATATGCACTGTTTACTGCAAATAATTTGAGAAAGACACTTCTACCAGATTGTGCATCTTCTCCTAGTTGATAGGAAAGACTCTGGCACGTTGAATTATTTATTTAGATGAATAGAAATGCTGAAAAGAGCACCTAACCATATGTATTGGAAGCTTTTGGCATCACTAGGAATGCATCACAGATAATAAAAGTACAGCAGCATAATATGATATAAACCACCTCCAGAAAGCAACACAACCTATAATCTTAATTACTCTAAATACTCTAGCAAATATTCACCCTTGCAATTCATCCCATTTTTAACATGCCTGGAGGGGAAAATTGAGCCTTGCAGTTTCTCCTTGTGTGGAACGTGGAAGCACGAGGCACTGAATTATCAAGCTAGACTCCAATACAGGCATCAGTTCAAATTCTGTGCATTGCTTAAAAGCCTCACAGCTGAACTGTGTGTGCATGGTTCACATCTGAGCCTTGCTGCTTGACTGCTGGTACTAGCAAGGCTGTGTATAAGCGGGGACTGAAACTCCTACCAGGCACCCAAGGCATTTGCAAGATTTCTGGAGAAGGCAACTTCTGCACTTTGCTATTTATTTATTTACAGTTTGCATAGTGGGGTCCTGTCCATGACTTAAACTCCCCAGGGTCATGGAAACTTGACAGTAACAATGAAGTAATAGAATTTGTTCATTAAAATTCAAGAATAGTGTTTTGAAATCTTATCAAATTATTTGCTTCAGTTGCTGATCATGTTGAACTCTTTCATCAATGGTAGCATCACCTTATAATGAAATCAATACACCTGGATTGGGTAAAAGTAATTTCTCAGAAAACAGGGTATTCTTGGCTATCATTTAAAAACAAGGCATTTAGTTTCATTTTTTGGTCCCTTGTTCCTGTATTTCTTTCTTTCAAATCCTATGTTCATTTTTAAAAAAAAACAAACAAAACAAAAACCAAAACCCTAACAGGAAGATATTTGGTTCTTCTGTTGCTTAGTTTGCTAAATTCTTCAATTTGCATAATGTGTGAAGGACAAACAAGGAAATCCTTGTCTGGTCTCCTTAATCTGCTTCTCTCCTGTAATGTTGTATCTACATAACAAACAAGATTTTTTTTTTCCATTGCCATAAGGAGTTGCAGGTTTTGTCTATGCAAAGCCTCCAGATATTGGGCATTTCTGTGAAGAGCTCTGGGATTAAACAATCTGAGCCTAAAATGACTGAAGTCTCTTTGCATTTATCGAAATCTGCATAAGTAAGCATATCTCTTTCTCCCAGCTCAGCAGGTTGCAGTTGATGTTGACATTTCTCTATGCACTGAAATATTGCAAGGCAGCAATATCAAAATAGGATTATGGACTCTTATCTGAAGAGAGACAGATTCTTTCCCATGACTTGGTGATTTCTGTAATATGAATTCATGGTGAAATTGTCCACACCAGGTATCAGGTTCTGCTTGCAAAGCTCACAGGTCTTTACAGCCTCCAGATCTGCCCCTGCAATAAGGCAAAAGAAGTAAATATTTAACCTTAATCTACTTCATGCCTGTTATAAAATTGGAATAAGGAAATTTTTTATTTTAAAGGCATCTTCTACAGATTGCTATCTTACAGATTGCCATCTTTTTATTGGAGTTCTCCTGAATCATTTGAAACCGTGGCATTTTTTATACTAAACACACATAATAGTTGGGATAATTGGAATAGTCTTCTGTTAAGTTCTGCATGGCTGGATTTTTTTGTTTGCTTTTAAATGACAAAATCTGCAGCTTTTATGGAATAAAACTACAGGGATCATGAGCCACACTGATGTAAAATGCAATGATGGACTCCATGCATAAACCTCTGTTTAAGGCCTTATCAGTACTAATAAAGCCAAGGAATTGCCTGGAATTGTTTATTTGCATCTTCCTCTCATTATTTTTTAAGTGAAACTCATTTGAGTGCCATAAAATAAAGGGATACACTCCCATCTTGTAAACAAATTCTCTTTTCTTCTAAAGGAAGATGTGGAACACAAACTTCTAAAGAGGAAGAAGCCCTGATTCCATGTGGACAGGTGGCCTGCCTCAAAAAAAACTAAGAAACCCAGCCAAAAAAAAATAAAAACTAATCAGAAGCTTCTGCTTGTTAAGATTGATATCTCCTCAAACATGTTTCTTGGGAAAAGGTTCCACTTGGTTCTTCCATTGCTTAATGTATCACCACCTCTTTTTGTGTTATGGCTCCCAGGCTACCTGAGGAACCCTTTCTGAATGGGATCATGTCCCTGTATGCTGTTAACTAGCACTGCAATAATTCTTTGAGGACAGGATTTGGGGAAGGTTTGGGAAATGTGACTCACTTCCCTAAGCTGGGGGCAAGCCAGGAATTTAAATGAACAAGGCTTGGCAGGGAACCAAGTACACAGGATTTCACTGATACATCATCTGCCTTTTAAGACTGAAGAAACAAAGCTGGCATATGCTATTATCTTCCCGTCTGCAGGGTTGGCATTTTACACAATCTACACCAGGTTAGGGTGTGTGTATATAGCATATACCTACTTATATCCTTTCTGGAGGTTATTATCTGATAGTGGGTTTTTTAATTTATATTTTTAAGTGCTTACTTACAGGGAGTAAGTTGAAAATCATACAACTCGTTTAGGAACTTCAGAAGCCATAGCATACCTAAGTGCTTACCAAACACTATAGAATGCATCTTTTAAAAAATAAAATAAAAAAAAACAACAGAGCAACTTGTGTTGTGGTTACCTTCAATCTCTTGATAAAGATAGGGTCCGTATAAGTGCATTTCACAATAATCTAAATTTACAGGCTTATAACATCACCAAAAATCTACAGAATGGAACTAGAAATGGCACAGCAAGAATGTTGCTTAGAGGAAAAAAAGAAAGAAAAGCATGCTGAGGTAAGTGAGGGTGGAACCAAAAAATAATCAACAGGACAGTCCTCTAGCTAGAGGTCCCCTTCCTCAATGTTGAAATTCACCCTGCTCATATTCCTTCTCCTCTCCCTATCTGAATTCTTCCAACACTTCACACATTTAATCTCATTTTATGTTTTTTGCCATTCAAGCATTTCTCTCACCTGTAAGTCTTACACGTGCAGTTCATGATCCCTGCAAAATTTGATGTTCACCTGATACTATAATTGCTGTAGATTGGCTCATTAAATCTTTCAGTATTTAATCAAAACCAGACACTAGAAAGCAATGGTTTTGGTGATCTGCTCACTACATACTCATAGCCCCATCAAGGACATTAATATCTACTGTTATTTCAGTAAGAATGCTTGTGTTACAGAAAAATACTACCATGGTGATCAAGCTACGAGTTAAATATGTTCTGAGTAAATTTAAAGACTTTATCTTGTTCAACTCCATTAGTATGAGGGAATTAGTTGAGAGGTAAATCTGGCAGAAGCATCTCAACAGAATGCTTTATACTTTCTGAGTCTCCCTTACCTGATTTTATTTTAGCTTTGAGCCATTTCTTTATGAATTCATTCCTGATGAATGCACTGCAGGCTTCCCACACAGCCACATGGCTCTAGCAGTGGATTTGTGGAAGAACCTCCAGCAATGTGACAGATACGGCACTCATCTCCTTCCTCTTCTGAGACTTCTGCCAGGAGACTGTTAAGACATAACAGAGGAAAGAAATCAAATGCTGCTCTTGGCAAAATCTGCACTTGAATAACGGACAGTATCTTTGCACTGATGTTCAGGGATTTGGAGAGATTTTACTAAGGACCTTTTTCACACGTTGTTGACCTGAAAGTACAACATTCAACAGCTGAGAGAGAATATACACCTCAAAGCTGATAAACATTCAAAGGAGAAACCTTACAGCCTCTAAATCACCTTGATGCTTTTGTGTAATCCAAATCTGATGAGTTGCTCAGAATTATACAGCCACTGTTCTTTGAGAAGAACAAGTGTGCTTGAATATTGCTTCTCAAACGTGAGAGGAGGTATCTGCTGAATGCTCTCCTCTCTCAGCTGTGTTGGCACTGTGTGAGTTTGGAATATTTGTCCTGAGTGACTTTCTAGAAACCTTTTTAGATATGTGGTGATGCAGGAGAACTCTTGGTGAAGAGTGATGTTTTAACCAAACGGGGAAAAAAAAGCTATTTTACAAAACATTTTAATGGCTTTATATTTACAACTGATGGATGAAAACATGCAAAGTATTTGCTGATTATGAGCTCGTGCTTTTTGCATTAAATCTGATGAGCACATTGGGTTCCTATTTAATAAATAAAACGCTAAACAATAAAAAATGTTGAGCCTTGGACTGGGCTCTAGGTTACCTAATACTGTAAAAGTGAAAATACATAAATGAAAAAGCAATTTGTAATTTTTATCACTTCACACATTCAGACCTCAACCACATGGAGTTACATTTCCATCCTTAACTTTACCTACTAATACCCCTAGGTGCTACATATATAACAGCTCAGAAAACCAGACTCTTCAGGTTAATGTCACCAGCAGAATGTGGGTTTGGGTTTTTTCTTCTTTTTTCCATCCCTTTCTAGCCATGGCTTGGTTTGCCTATATGTTTTGTGTTGAGAAAGAAGGAAAAGGCCTTTGGCTGAAAGCTGCAAAAGCGGGGGACCTGTTTACCCATAAAGCTTTCAGTTTCTTTCTAGTCTGCCCTTGGTTATCTTTTCTCCTGGTTTCTGGCATGTCTCCCCCTAAATTTCTTGGTCGCAACAGGTACCATTACTAACTCAAATTAATGTTGGCAGATGAAGGAAACTCAAGAGAAGGGAGGCTTCCTGTTCTCACAGCAGGAAAGATGAGTATTTCAGTGCAAAATAGGAAAAACCTCTAGATGTTCCTTCCATCTAAATTGTTGCCTCCACATCATGTGGCACCCCTAGTTCTGGATTTCCTTAACTTTCCGAGAGAAAAGTTTCATTCTGAAACTTCTGCCTAGCTGCCTGCCATGTCCCCTGGGATAGCTGACAAACTCTCAATATGCAGACAGTTGGGTTATTTGCAGTGAAGCTGAGACCATAAATGTTTTTCCTGATAGCATCTCTGAATCTAATTGTTCCAGCAGTTTCTTGAGACAGAGTGAGCAGCTTGTTGATTACAATGAGCAGCAGGGAAACCTATTGCTCCTTCACTTGAAAGCCTCTGCAGTCAAAGAAATTACTGTATTTAGACCACAGATAGAAAATGGGACAAACAAACAAAAATAATGTTGATGAACAAAGCTGCATCTCTTAAATTGAACTTCTGATTATGGCTGGAATACATAGACAAGCTGAGCTTAAAGGGCTCAGTGCTGGTTAAATGGGATCTCTCCCAAAGAGAAGCCTTGAAAAGGAATGAAAGGGTGAGTTCTATGACTATGCCATTAGCCATGTGTACCAGTGCCCAAAGAGCACACTTGTGGTTTGTGGCGAACTCTGTCACATTGAGGAATCTATTTTTTGCCTCCAACTCCATAACAACAAAACCCGCAAATGTCCTTTACATCTCTGCCTAAGAAAGCTTGGTTAAAGCTTTGATGGTGTTTGTTAATGTTCAGGAATAAAGCGAGTGTGTGACTTGCAGAAGTATGATGCAAACACCATCTCTTTTTTGACTGGTTTCCAGTCTGGTTTTTTTGCACAGTCTTGTTGAACTCTAAGATCTACATTAACAAGAAACTGTCAAAATACCAGTTTACTTTAGTATTTGAGTGTTTAGCATGTTTGGAGGGGCTTAAGAATATTATCCTGGTCTTGATGTTACAGCACAGTCAGTTATTGGTAATTCTAATTCTAGTACATTTGTTGTTAACAATATGAATTTATTCATGAGCTTCACTAGAATACTGACAGAAAATCAATACTGCTTGTCTGCTAGGACATGTGTAGGAACATATGAAGAACATTAATAGATGCTACTAAATGATTCAGTGGCACCTAGAAAGCCAATTAATATCTACCTCCTTCCTGGAATGCATTCTGACCCACCTGGTCCTTGCTTTGTTCAATATGTAGTTTCAGAGAAACCACCTCTATGTAAGCAACAGGAATTGCATTGCCAACTTGTCTGAGGGCTTATTATTATGGGATTTTCAATTTTAAGAATTTTATTTCACTTGCTTATTGCACAGTAATGTAAACTTTCAGGGAGCACTTTGATCTGCCCCAGTTTGGATGTGAAGCTGAGCTGATTTTTTTAATGTGTCCTCTGGGGGAGGTCTGCTGCTTGTTCTAATCCTCAAGGGCACCCTGCAACAGAACTCGCTGTATGTTAACATTTATACACAAACCCATATGTTATGGTAACAAAAAAAAGAAGTTTTAGAGATTCTAATTATTATCTTACAAAAAATGTCACATAGAAGATTAGGAAGTGTGATAGATCTCATGAGATGACTGCAAGTCCTATCTTCTTGTTTAGTGCAGAAATGTAAGTTGGCTGAGTAAAACCAGTCTGCCTTGATGCTTCCTGATGGATCAGTGGCTGCTCAGCCAGGGAGAGGCAGCCCACCTTCCTGGGTCTCCTTGTGGAATTGCCTCCCGCACTACAATCCTTAAGCCACAGGGAAGATGGAACTTAGAGACAGAGAAAATAACCTCTCCAACAGACCGATTTAGTTGTGGGTTAGATCACTTGGATCCAACCCACACCATGGCTCTGGCAGATGATAACGTTGTCCTTGTTAGTGTGGAGTTACAGCCCATGGGATTCTCCCAGCTGTGCTTTATCCCTTGGCTGTTAAGTGTGTCTTTGCCTTTTATCCCAAGGAGATACTGGGACTGCTGTTCTGCTTGGGCTGTCTGCTCATTCATAAGAGCATATTTTTAAATTGCTTGGGGGCTGCTTTATCATGTTTCTTCTTGCTACATGGGTGCACTCGAATGTATTTCCAGTTTCCAATTGTAATGCAGCTTCAAAAACATATGTGCTCTCTCCATAATTGCTGTCCCATATTTTACTGTGACTGTGTCCTTCTCTCTGCTGTGTCAAGTGAACTGATTTCACTGTGCAAAACCCCGCAGAAAATTGGGAGCAACTTAAGAATTCACTAAGATATGGTACAGAAGGCAACATTTCCTGTGACATTTAGTTTTTCTTATACTTCTTTTGGTCTAGTATACACTGAAATATGGTTTATATGATAAAGAGTTCACCTCTAACTCCAGGGCATCATAAAAAAAAAAATGTAAGAGTAAACTGGGGTCATAGGAATCTCATTGGTCTTGAGAAATTTGGGTATTTCTTTCTCTTCATAAAAAAGATATTTATTCTCTAGATAGCAATTTGAGGGTCCCTGAAGTCGATGAAAGTGGTTAATCCCAAGGTGGTGACATCAAAGCAAGGAAAATGCTGTGTTATTTCCCACAGTTGCAGAAACCGAGCTCTCCTGGCCTCAAACAAGTTTTGAATGGAAAATCTAACGGGTACTCAGGACCCTCATATGGAAGATAAGATGGCTGGATTCAGTCTGTGCTCTGTATCCTGTATAAATCACTTACTATGCCTTCGCTTCTCACTCAAATGTAAATAAACAAACCCACGGGTGCTGTAAAGATAAAGTCATTGAAATGGGGGAGGCTAGTCAGAAACAAATTGTGAGGGGCAGATAAGTGAAATAATCAGGCAGGCATGCCTGCATGCATGTTAAGGATGTCAGAGAGAAATAAAAGATGAAGATAAAATATATTAGGGATGTGATGGGCCAGTAGAATATATCCTCAGCCTAATGCAGTATGAAAAGAACAGACAGGAAGGCCACGGGGCCTTTAAGATAAAATTTCCTTTGAACTACTTGTTGCTGATAAATTAAAGTTTGAGGTTTTTTCCCTACAGACAACCAGCAAGTCACATGAATAAGAATATGAGTCCATACTAATATTTAATTTTGCTTTATTTCTATGCTTCTCTCAATTTTTATCTTTTTTTTCCGTGACTGGAAGGACAGGGAAAGACAACTGGTCCTGCTCTGCAAAGGACTGCCTAAGTAAAGGCAGTACTCAGGAGACTCCACGTTGATGTAAGTGAAGCTTTGAATGGAAAGAAGGCTTCGTCCTCACATGGTTACAAGATCAGGGCACTAGTTAATTTTGACTACACTTTTCCCCCAAATGCCCGAGGCCTATTTTCTATTCTAAATTAAGTCAAAGGCATGAAATAATGCTGGTGTAAGTGAGATTACCTCAGACCTACATGAATGCACACTTAAATGGGTTTAACCTTGGTTTAAAAATACTTATTTTTGCTGAATGGTGTTTTTGAATTAGTAATATGTAGTGAATCAGACTTCAGCTAGGATCTATTCCATTTCTTCCCTAAAACTTAGAAAAACAACCACCTTCTCTTGATTATTCAATGGCATCGATTGTGTGGAGAGCCCCAGTTTAATTGTACATATCAACAACAACATCATAATAGATTTGTGTTCATGCAAGTTATTTCTCCAGTGATATAAACCTGTAAAGATGGGTCATTCCTGTAAAACTCTTTCTCTCTCTCTGTATGGGCCTGGTTTTTGTCTCCAGGGTTGTGGCTATGTTCCCACAGTTTCCCTCAAGAAGAGAGACACCATCTATCTGCCATGATACTTAGTCAATAACCTCTGTTCTATAAATATTTGAAGCTTTGAGCTTAAAAATGGAATATCGCTTTAAAAAGCAACTTGCTGGTATATACACTGCCTGGCTTTACCAAAACAATAAACTGATTAGCTAATCCTGGCAAAATTCAAGTGGTTTTCTGAGAATTTACTCATACACGTTGTTAGGTTGGAACTTGTTTAACAGCTGCTATGTAAATTGTGGAGGATTTGTTATTTTGAGAAAATTAACCATGATAAGGAAGTTTCAAAAAATTTATTTTAAGTACAAATAATTTGTTTTAAATTACCATTCTTGTCCCAAGCAACTGCACAGTTGCATGAAATATGGACTTGATATTGTTCTCATTCAAAGCTTAGTGAGCATGTCTGCAAAGCTTTGCCTGTACCCTGCAGGAACAGGGTGATCTGAAGAAATTCTTTAGCTTTTGATCCCATGTTTCACAATTAACTGAAAGGCACATCTGTGTATTCTGTGATTCCTTATTCCAAAAGTAATTTTGTGTGTCCTGAATGATACCACTAAGCCATTTCACTGAATTCACTACGACAAAGTTTACAGTTACAAGTGTAATTCCAATTTAAATTGGAATTTAAATGTGGTAGTTTAAAAATCACCTAAAAACGCAAGTGTGGACTCTATTTTGAAACTTCTTTGTTATTAAACTAATTTGTTTATATGAAGAAAATAAAGCAAAGTGAGATAAGGATGATTAAATTCAAAGCATTCATGCAGTTTTCTGGTTCTAATAATAGGACAAATGACTCAATTTCATGTACCCTGTACTCACTTTATTTAGGTCAAGTAAATTTTTCTTGACTTTATTGAAGCTAAGTTGTGTTTCGACTTCTGCTTGACTGGTATATTGTCTGTACTAGGGAATTTAAGGCCTGGTCTGTTCCCAGAAGATTTGATGACAGATCCATGTTTGCTTCCAGAACACTCATGTGTGAAGGTCTAGAAAAGAAAGAGGTGACTGAACCTCTGAGGAAAAAAAAAGGCAATACAAACAAAGCAGTATAAGAACAAATAGCAGGAAGAAAACACATGCACTGTCCATAAATAAAAACTCCCTTTCCCCTCCTCTTCTTATCTCTCCCCCACGTTGTTCAACATGTACTGAAATCAGATTTTTTTCCACATGAGGCACTTTGTTCTTCAGTTTTTTGTTTACATTTTATTCATGTTCTTTTTTGGAGTATGGGACTCTTTGCTAAACAAATCAAGGCCTTCTGATAAAAACATTTCGCAGATGACTTGCCAGTGTGGTATCACCATTGCAAGAATAAAGCTGAAAGCTCTGATTCTGTAATGTAAGAAAGTACCGGCGTGACACAAACAGATATACAAGTGAATGTTTCCAGTTAAATTTCTTAGATTTATTCACTTGCAAGGCTAATTTGGACTTGTGACCTTTTGCGTGTTAATATCATCAGGGGAACTACAATGTGAGCCATTCAAACTGAGTCATGGTGGTTCAATTACGAAACACTTCATATGTTCCTGTTCCACAAAACAATTCTGCCCTCTGTATTCCAGAGGACAGGCATGACCTTTGTCATTATGATGTTAGCATTTTTCATTTAGATGTATCCGTTTGTCAATAATACTCAGAAATTAATTCTGGCCTTTAAAAACCCCTTGTAAAGGGATACAGCATAGTAACTTTTAATGTTACTGGATGCTCAAATATGAATACAAATGTTGAATATTGAGTGCTGAAGACTGAAAGTAATTTTTAAACTAACACATCTCAACGCTCACACAATTTAAGGTAAGAATATAACAAGCTTTTGGAGATAACACAGCTGCACTCTTAGAGTAGCTACACTTGAAGCATTAAGTCTAGACTAATGTGTGAAGAAAAGCAGAATAGCTAATGTACCAGTCTTTCAACCTTTGAATTAAAAAAGCTATGTTAATCCAAAGTGAAAAATAATTGAAAATCATGTAACAAACTTTCATGCACATCCAACTTTCTATACCAGTCACAGACAAACATGTTTACATAATTTGGCTTAATATCTCTGGATACACAGAAAAAGCTGAAAGAGAAGGCATGTCACATGTTGAGACAAGGGCTTAGTGGTGGAGTCATGTAAATACTCACCAGATTATGTCTGATTACATTTACCTGCTTCATGAGCATGGCACTTATTTGGATTGTTCTAAAAAGCAGTAATTGAAAGTAAAATGCTTTTTCCAAGAGCTTGTATGAGGTAGTAACCTAACATTCTCCAATATAAGCACATCAATCTTACTTATATTAATCAAATGCTACAGGAACTCCTAAAGCCCTTTTTCTCTTGCAGATTCAGAAAGTTCATGTCTGGCTCTGGTGAAATTTTAGATCTACATTCATTCCTGGAATGGGTTTAAAAAAAAATAATTTCCTACTACATATATCTGTGTAGGGGGAGAAGAACATAAAAATTACTCAAATACAGAGACTATGCTGATAATCTTAATTTTAATGGTAGTAAAGGGTTCCTTTCTCATCTTCTTTCAGGGTGAGTTGGAACAGAATGTGCAAGAGGAGGATTCGGGTTTTGTTTATGTGTACATAGAAAGATCGAGCAAAGGGCTGTAGCATGTACCAACACATCCATTACTCATGATCTGGCAAATTCTCTGTAAATGTAATCTTCCTTTTACATTGTACAAAGAAATATTGCTGAACCTTCTATGAAAAGAAAGAAGGAAAACTCCTGTGGATGAAGATAAATGCCTAATGATCTAGCTAAAAGCCTAGATTAATAACTAGAGAGTAATGTCTTCCTGTTGGGCAGCTGTCAAAATGTGATAAATATGAAAGCATCTCAGAATTATAGTCAATATTCTTATTAATTCCTCCTGAAGTAGTCTCCTAAGATCTCTCTGATCTAATTCTGCCAAGTACTTTCCTGATTATAATTGTTTTCTGTAGTAACTTGCATGTTTTAATGAAGATTATCTCATTAAACTGTATCACAATTGTGCATTCAACATGTTGTGTTATTTGTTGGTAGTATAGCAACATTTCAATCAGAAGTAGAAAATATTTAGTCATCCAATTAGTGAACTGTTCCTGGTATATTTTTTAAAAAATGTTGAATATGACACATCTTGCAAACCTCATATTGGAAGTTTAAAGTAAAAAATACTGCAGTAAAAAGAATTTGCACACCACTATTGTTATGAATTTAGAACCTAGGAGATAAAATTTATGTGTTTTTTTTTAACGTCACAGAATTTCCATCTTTTATCATTGACAGTTGGTAGATAAGGCCGGTTTTCTGAAAAATATTCAGATAGATTTCTGTTTTTTCACTTCATTCTTGGAGTATGATTTCATTTTTTTTTTTCGAAGGAGGAAAGGATATTATGTTATTCACCAGTCACTATTTGCTGGCAGGTAGCACAGCAGTGGAGCAGATAACAGTCTAGTCTTATATCCCACAGATCCTCTACAGAGCTCAAAGTGCTGAAGTAGAAAGTGAAAGGGACTTGGAAGTTAATGCTCCATAGCAGCAGTAGAACCTAAATACAAAATAACCTTTCTGAAGTAAATAGTATTTCTGCCATTGAGCTCACAAAGTCATTGCTTTCCAACTTTGCTTTCTGATTATTTGTGCTGGGTAGCGTTGCTTTGGTTGGAGAGTATTTTGTTTGTTTTTCTGTGCAGTTTTTGTGGTCTAAATATTATAATTTAGAAAGTTAGGCATATCTTATTTAAATATTCTGAAGGATGGAGTGTTTACCACGATGTTAACAACTTGTTCAGTGATTAACTGCCTATCATAAAAACTTTGCACATTTTCTTCACATTTTATTTTTGTAACTTAAGCTTTCAACCACAGCTCTTGCTCTCTGACAAATAAAATAGCTGAGAACAGACAGCTTCTCTCTATGTAGGTTCTCCACAAAGTGGAATGCTAACCGTAGGATTAAGTCTGGCTTTAAATGTGTTGGTACCAAAGTGGGTCTTTGTTACACTCTACCATAGCTTTGCTCTTCTATTTAAACATCTCAGAAAAGTCTAGATGTTCGCTGTTGCTCGCTACTGCAGGGCCAGATGTCTCCTTCAAAGTGTTTGATTCTATTTCAAAGCTTTGGACAACACAGCTCTAGATTTGAACGGTCAGTGAGGTGCAGTAATTTATTGTAGCATGACCTACGAGTGAGGAGCAGAGCAGGGATGAAAAATTCTGAAAAGCTTCACATGCTCAGTCACTAGCTTGGGGTATAAGCTTCAGCCAATAAAGACAAATAATTGTGTTCTGTATCCTCAGATTAGAAAATAAGAACCACATTATTCAGCTTTAAAATGATTTAGATTCTTTTCTCAGGGGCATTGTAATTTCCTTTCTTTTTACCCAGATACTTCTAATGTTTGTTTAAGCTGAGATCATAAAGTGTGCATAATCTTCTAATCTCACAGTCCATTTTAACATACTTAGTTCCACTGTTTTAATTCCAATTGGCCTCCCATTTGGGATAAAAATTATAAACACTGTATTTCGGAATGTAGAACTGAGACACCAAGATCAATCTTTGTGTTAGGGGAAGATTTGTTTTAGTTTCAATCCCCTGCTGGCAACGAACAGAGCAGAACAAAAACTAGAGGGAGCTGTTGTTCACAAATAGTTCATAAACAATCTCCAGTATCGTTTATTCTGAAATAAATTAGATAACGACTCTTTTCATGGGGGAAAAACCAGTATTGTCCAAAATATGTAGTAATAGCATGGAGGGGAGGATAGATAATTAGGCAGAAATATCAACTACCTGGTGTAACAGAAACACATATATTACCTATACCAGGGAGAAAGAGAGGGAAGCAAACATGGGACAAGTGAAAGACTGAATTCATCTGTCCTGTGGCTTAAAGGTACAAATGGGCACATTTTCATTCAGTTAGCAATCCATAAAACACTCTCATCTCACTTTTGAAACAGCAGAATAAATGCCTAGACAAACACCATACATCGGAAATTAAAAATACTGAAGCTTTGTTTGATAAAGGAATGATAAACTAATAGATAGCTCCATTCATTGGGAGGCTACTGAATTAGCTTAATAACTAGAAGAAAGCTTATTTAATAAACAGAAATGTTTCTTCTGGAAATAAGTATTAAACAATGTAAACAACCTGAATCCTCACCAAACAGTTTCAAGGTTGGATAAATAGAAATATCTGGAGGGTAAACTTTGTTTCATTAAAAGCTGAGTGATGTAAAAGAATTATCACGTAGTATAATACATAAAATATGTACAAGACAAATATGTTTGTTGGCACAAAAGTCCTCTGGCATATTGAAGTAAACCATCCACATATTTTAGGGGTTATCTGGTAACACTCTTGTGAAACACAACGGTCATCAGCTCACTCTGGACCACTGTTCATTCTGTTCTAATCACAAAACAACTGTGAATTTGCTCAGTTCACCACCCTTTCCTGTGAAATACTGAGCAAACATAATGTATGTTGATACAATCTTTCAGGAAAAAAAACAACAAAACTTGACCTAGCAGATACTCCACCAAGGGGAGCTTGCTTGCTCGTTTCTCTAGCACCAAGTCCAGTTACGCTAGAAGGCTTCCTCGGAGCTCTTACTCCAACAAAAATAGCACGTGCAAATATTTCTTTACTTTCCATTTGAGAATCTATTTTCATGTATGCAAAATAGGCTTCACAGGGATTAGTGGTGTCATTATGGACTTTGCATTTTATTAAAAATTTAAAAATTATAGTATTTGAATTTTCATGCTTTAAATATCAAGAATCTGTTGGTTTTCAGTATGTACACACAACAATAAAATTGCTATGTTTGCTTTATATAAATATCCCTTATAGATGGTTGGTATTTAGCAAAGAATTTCTATAGTGAATGAAGTTTTCCTCAATATGCTGTTCTGTGCTGGGCAGGTGGCCTTAGGCTGTCCTGCACCTGAATGAAAACCAGTAACACCGCTTTACCTGGGAACCACCCACGTGAATTTAAACACAACTAAGGGACTGACCAGTGGCAAGGAAAATCTTCTAGGTAAATAGTCATTTTGGGTTCACTTTTGTAATTATTGGTTGCCGCTCGAAGACAAAAACTAAACAAGCAACACTCTAAGAAATCGTGGCTTATCAAGTGCAGCTTACAGGAATCATTCAGAGGACAGAGGGTGCATCTGCAGTAGCATTTTGTTCAGGTTTGGGCTTTGCACTTCTGAAATCAGCCATTTCCTCTTGGATTATGGAGGTCTTTTATTCTGTTCCCTACCCCTGTCTTCCAGATCAGGGGGCTGGGTACCTGGGGAACAACAAGTCCTACTGTTAAAGACTGAGGTGAAGAAGGCACTAAGTACCTCAGCCTTTTCCTCATCCTTGGTCACTTTCCCCTGCATCCAATAAGGGATGAAGATTCTCCCTAGTCCTCCTTTTGTTGTTAATGTAGTTACGGAAACATTTTTATCATCTTTCACTGCAGTAGCCAGGTTGAGTTCTAGCTGGGCTTTGGCCCTTCTAATTTTCTCCCTGCATAGCTTTTCTATGTCTTTGTAGTCCTCATGAGTTGCCTGCCCCTTTTCCAAAGGGCATAAACTTCCCTTTTGTTCCCAAGTTCCAGCCAAAGCTCTCTGTTCAGCCAGGCTGATCTTCTTCCCTGTCGGCTTGTCTTCTGGGACATGGGGATGGCCTGCTCCTACACCTTTAAGACTTCCTTCTTGAAGTATTTCTGACCTCCATACCAACACCTGGATGCTCTTTTTTGACTTGGTCTTCTCTACTGCGAATCTGTATCACAACAGGTGTTGGGCAGGCAAAAAAGGGGGGGGAATAAACACTAATATGGAATTGTATCACTGGAAATATGGTGGAAAAAACCCTAAGAGTCAGAAATCAGAATTGTGTATTATTTTGTTCACCTAAGACACTGATGATGGCAGTATAACAACCAAAATAGAAGTGAGGTTGGTAATAGAGCAGTGTATTCAAATCACCATCAGAAATACGTATCAAAACCCAAATACAGATATTACAAAAGCAATGTCACTTAAAAGAGAAAGTGTATGGGAGAGGCATGCACACCCAGCCAAAACATTCACCCATGTGTTAATGTTTGCCAAGTTCAAGTAAGATTGTTTGGCTTCGTAGAATAGGAAAGCCTGAATCCAGCCAAGTCAAAGTAAGATCATCTGCATTTGCCAATAGTGTGCACGTTAGGGAATGACTATGACCTAAATGTAATGACCTGATTTGAGAGCAGACTCAACCACATAAGAGAGTGTTTATAGACTTAATTTCACGTTATAGAAGATGCAGTTTTTCCACATCTGAAACAAGGCGACTCACACC
The DNA here is from genome assembly GCA_013398125.1 of Aegotheles bennettii. Lineage (NCBI taxonomy): Eukaryota > Metazoa > Chordata > Aves > Caprimulgiformes > Aegothelidae > Aegotheles > Aegotheles bennettii. Next base: position 109,688 of record VZRW01000170.1, read on the forward strand.
CTTTAGCCCTCTCTGGGAACGATGTCCGGGCTCTCTCCCACAACACAGGAAAGCACAGAAGCAATATCTTTTCCCTAAATAGTTTAAAGCATCTTTTTACTAAATAGTTTAGTACTTAGACTGCTTTCTCAGGATGTAGGAGAACTGGGTTTGCTTCCCCTTCATATAAATGTTCTCACCACTAAGCTATTGTCTCTAGAGGGGAGTTCCTGAGTTTTCCCACCTATGGTGTTCACTTTGCACGGTGTGTAAGCAAGTACTGGTAAGGAGGAAGTTAATACAGTTGTAACCTATCTGTTGGGGACTGGCAAAGTAGTGCAGGGATCTAAGTTTCAGCCAACTGGAACCAAGGTTTTCTTCCCCTTTTTCTGCCTCAGTAAAATTTCCTTCCTGAAACTCCATTACCCAGACATGTAGGCTGGGGGAATAGGTAATGTTTGTAGCTCTTGAGAGGGTTTAAGCACAAGTGAGAAATCTAACTGTCCTGAGCACTCAAGATCCAGCTGGGCATGGTCAGTGCTGTTCAGCTTTCCTGGGAATTTTACCGGAAGATTTGGCTGTTCTTGGCTTTTATTCTCTGGGTTGCTAGATGGTAAATCAATAAATAAAACAGTGATTTCCCAAAGAACTCCCTGTGTTAATATATTTTGACTGTTTTTCTAATGCCTAAAGCCTATCACACAACTTTCAGGGGTACTTGGGATTAAGAGGAGTTCAATGGAACTACCAAATAATGTTTTGGAAAACAGATTAACCTTTGTTATGGGCCATGTCTGTTTTGAGAAATATCATACTCTGATGAGAGATGCAGCACTAAGTTTTCATGTTTAATGCATTTTAACTCTGAGAATCTCCTTATGGTGATGACAGCAAATGGAAAACAGACTATGAGCAGCAATAAGCACAGATATCCTGATCTCAGCAGATTAGGAGATATTTGGGAAACAGCACGATGATTGCAGCAGCAGACTCAGTGTTCTTATGATGTTCTGGGGGAAGTGGGTGTCTGGTGAGATGTGATGATCAGACATGGTGGACTTTAGCTGATCATCCTACAGGTGGATGAGACAAGTTTTGGCTGAGGGGGAAGCAAGTGACTTTGCAACTCATCTTGTATACAGCTAACTTTGAGATGGGGTTAACTTTTACTCGTTGGGCTCATCCATGTAATTTCTAGCACTTATGTAAGATTTCCCTAGATTAATTCTATAAGAGAAGACCAGAGGATTTCCCTGGTTTATTTTGAATCTGTAAGAAATCTGTTTTTCTCTAATTTCTAACCTGTGAAATATAGTATACTGGTGACTGGGAAGGCTTGAACAAAACCTGCATCAATGAAAAACATGAGCTGAGGCAGCCCCCTCCATCCTGACTTGTTTTCAGTTAAGACCAAACAAAAAAGCTTCCTTTTCCCTTGCAGAAAGACAAATATTACCATAGCTCAATACGCTATAATCATTTGTCTCTGTCATCTGTAAAACTTAGGAAAAGTTTCTGGTGTGCATCGTTCTGTGAGAAAACTTTGGGAATGTTTTTTTTAATACAGTTTTATAAAGGAGCCAATCCTGATGTGGTCATAGCGACCGTCTTTTGTGTCAATTCTCTCTTGCCCCAGCTTTCGTATTGTGGATGAACAACTGCACAGAGTAGAACACTCAAAATAATCACTTCTGTTAGTGTTGTGACAGCTGTGGCTACAAATGACTGAAATTTTATTAATACCTCACAAATAGTAGAATATTTGAGTTATCAGTATCTCACGCCAAGAACAAGTTTGCTCACTGGGTCTTTATTTAAATGTATGCTAGAAAGTTTACCCTTGCTGCATTTAGTCAGTAGTCTGGCTTGGTCAGAACCAACTTTTTCCTGAAATTACTGGAAACACTGAAGTTTGATTCAAAGTCTTCAAGAAATGCAAACTCCTGCAACCTTTATTTACTTATAAACCTCTTTCTGCTAGAAATAGTGTTGTCAGACCCAGGTTGCAAGTCCCTCACAGACCAGCAATTGTTTGCAGAGTGAACAGCTATAATGAAATCGGGGGGGAATTGTTCTGTATAACTTCTTAAAGACATAAGCAATAGATTCAGAGTCTTGCTCATAGATACTATAGTTTGCATCTGCCTGAGTGAGTAGACTTGCCTGCCAAATAAGCCATCTTAATTTACGTACTGGAGACAGACTATTTAGTGTGCTGTTCCTAACAAAAGCCCCTACGCTACTCAGTTTTCCCTCCTCCCCCTTAGGCTTTTAAATTATTGACAATAAGATAGCAGCTGCAAACAGCTACGGTTATTTCAGGATAGCAGCATCATACTCCAGCATTCTTTCTGGATGTTTCCTTTAGTTGTTTAGTTTTCCCATTTTAGTTAGTTTAAAAATCTATTAAAATGTATCAAGTCAATGAAGGGACTGTATAAATGGCTCTGCAGAATTCTAAATTTACTTTCAGTGACTCCGTATCAAACTGGCCCAATCTACAAATCAACAGATGACTTAACTGCCATCTTTACAAATTTCATCTTGGCTCTAAAATTCATAATGTGATCTCTCTGCCTCTTACATAATTACCAGTAATAAAGACTAGCATTCAGAATTTAGCTGAGAATTACTTTGATGATGCATGAAGCAGAAGAGGCTCCAGATGCTCTCTTGAATAGCTATCACTGCTTAGTAAGCAATTAGGAGTAGTCACAGTCTTTTACTGTATTTAAACAGCAAGTGGGCTACTGGGGCCTAATCCTTATAAAGCCTTGTAAGTATTACTGAATAGTAAATAAAATTTTAAGGCTAGGAGTAGGAAATCTACTTGTCATAGTGATATGACTCCAAGGATTCATTTTAAATACATGTGTTAAAGTATCAAAATATTATTATGCCTTGTATAAAATAAATGCAATTTTTTACAGAACAAAGGTGCTGATGAAAAGGTCACTGTGTGACTTTCGGCTGCTTTTTATAAATGCTACAATTTAAGATAATGAAACAAAATTTACATCACTTAGAAGTAGCCATCTTAAAAGAACTACTCTCAGATTTAATATTACCACGTGGAAATAATTTTTAACATGTTGCAGTGGTTTTCTCTGTTGCTTTCTGGCGTATCTGAGTCTCTGAATACATCTTGTATGGCACTTTCCTCACACACCAAGTGCTGCTGCTGAACTTCTGTCTTCCCTGTGGTCCGTATCTCACACCAGTTCATCAAAGTCCATACACAAAGCAAGTATATTTGTTTTCTTAGAGTTGATTCTATTCAAAGGATAGGCTGTCTTCCAATAGGTGGCAAATTCAAGCTTTGTCTTACTAGTTCTAAACATTGTAGTTGCAAAATTGCCCACTACCTTGAGTAAGCTTGGTCTATCCATTAGCAGGGAATCAGTGGCATCGAGGTCTAACAGAGCATTCATTTCATAGACAGGAAAACAGGAATCTGATCACCAGAAACTTCAGTAATGTAAGAAATTGTCAGAATTCAAAATATACTATGGGCAGATTAAATGCTCTTTTCTGAGCAGTATCTAGACCCTGATGATTCATCGAGCCTTCACTAAAATAATAAATAGAAACATTTCAAGATGAGTACGTTCACAATGTCTTCAGGCTCACCACAATAACCCAGGGAGCAAACTGGGAGTACAGAGCCTCAAAGACCACTTGAGGATGGACTGTCTTCCTTGTGGTAAGCTTGCTGAGACTACAGTGTTACAGCTTTACAGGATTATCCTCTTTTTCATCTTTACTCACTTTCACTCTGTTTCTCCTTAGAATGATAAACACATCCTGGTATTCATCATTCCAGACTGGATATAAAGATTGTTTTAACAAAATACATTGTTATGCCAACACAATGATTTCTGTAGTTTGGTTTAATTCTGATCATAAAAGGAGTATGTGTTCTGTGCCAACTATTATTGAAGGCTGAATCTTGTCTTAACATGTCTGAGGATGACATTACAAGGCAGGTACAATAACTGGATGACTCAGTATACACAGAGCAAAACCATGTTCCTGCCTCCAGGGGAGGGTGTGGAAGAGGAGAGAGAAGGCACCTATCAGACATTTTCCCTATGGTTGGTTGAGCCACACAGAAATTGTTTGGGAGCTTTGTGGTTTCGTATCACGATTTCATCTGTACAAGTAACAGGATTGGTTGATATGTGTGATTTACTTTGGGGATTTTAAAGTCACTAACACCAAAGCACTGTCTTTCTAATTAAAAAATCTGGTCACCTTGGTGCCATTCTACCTTGCTCTCTATTTGGAGCTGTGTTTTAAAGACAGAATCCAGCTCTGTGTGCTTAGGAGCTCTCCGTACATCTGAAGACTTACCTCCTGAACACATCCAGACACTTAATCGCTTGTATTCAACTGAACTGGAAACAAAGGAGAGGTAATATGAGAGAAAGGCACAGCAGCGTGGTCCAAGGAGCAGTATTCAAATTTCTGGAGAGAATATTCCAACTAGCCTATAAAAATAGATGTGTTCCACGCACCAGAGGAGATAATGTGAGCTATATTCACAGAGAAGCTAGGGAGATAAATCAGAAGTGCTAAGAGCAAAACCTCGTGCTATTGAGCACAGTGCAGCCTTTAAGAAAGTACCATGACAACATTTTTCTGAAAGAATCAAAGATATCTAAGGAGATGTCAAAATCAAAGTTTCTTAGATGCAAAACACATATTCTGAGAATGTATTTCAAAAATTGATACCACAAAGGATCAAAGGAATCAGGAAAGCTGATAACAAACTGTAAGTTAGCAACCATCTTGAACTACTCCTCTTGCTGCCCAAAATATTTAGCATCTGTTAAAGAAAACAGAGAAATGAACCTTGTTATATAGCCTGTGCAAACAAAAGAGATGAGTAGTCAGCTCGGATATCTTGATATCCAAAAATATTCTATAGGCTTGCCAATAGCTCAAAAGATTATCAGAGAGAGATTGTTATAGAAAATAAAGCTATTTATTTTCAAAGAGAAGGCAGAATATGATTTTTATATATTTTTGTTTTATGCAGTGATCACGTGCCATCTGTAAGAGTATCTCAAGCACCGTAACCTGTGCAAGTTCTGCTCTCAGAATTGGTCATAAAAACCTTGTAAAGCACTTCCATACTTTTGCTGTGCTCAAGCAATAAAGTGCAGTGTCACCCTGTAAAAAGCCAATGTAGCATTGAAAATACGTCAGCTAAGCAGTAGCAGACAAACTAAATGCCTTTCTCTCTATGGCTTAAATTGATTGTTTGATGGCAATCTCAGGAAATGAAAACAAGGATTGAAAGAGATGTGAAGAACGACCTTATGCTTTGCTTATTATAACACACTGGGAAGATAGCATGAAAAAAATTCCACTGATTCCGATCATGTCCTACATCTTTAATAACAGAATAAAGACTTGGTGTTTTCTGCAGGACTAATATTTACATACAAAAATTGATGATGGCTTTTTAGAATGAGAATGAGAAAGGAAAGACCCGTTTCCACAAAATGAAAATCATCCTGGTTAATTGGAAATGCCATTCAGTAGCTGTGCTGAAAATACATCAGGCTATTTCTGCAGTTCATCAGCTCCCATGTCTGAATGAAAAATGCAATCAGGGCCGTCCTCATTACAGCTACTGGTGTCCAAAGGTATTACCCCTTGTAAAACAGGTTCTCTGAAGGAGGCCTCATTTGTGAGGAATAAGGTAAGGGAAGAGGTAGAGAAGGAAAAGGGAGGGGAAAATAGGCAGTTGGAGGCTGAATGGTTATTTAAGAAGAAAGGACAAGACACTCTGAAGCCAGAAGCTATGATTCTCTCCTTAAGACACTCTGTTTATGTAGGCATTTTCAGTGACTTAATATTTTAAGAACTGTGACACGCCAACGCTTGAGAATATTTTCCATATCAGATAGCCAGAGTCAACCTGCTAAAGTTATTCCCCAAGGGCCAAATCCAGTCCTCTTGCATCATTGGAAGTCTGCTGAAGTTAGTTTGCGTGCTGGTGTTAGTGAAAGAGGAATACAGCTTGGAAAACATAACGTGTTCCATTTCTTCTATTTCTGAAGCTGATACTGAAGACCATCTGAAATTCAAGAACTCTTCATGTTTAAGCCACATCCTGCAAGACAAGTTAAAGCATAACTTGATTCTAGTCTTGTTCTTTATAAATCAGAAACAAGTGTTCTGTGGGATTAAGGTCTTTTTAGGATTTAATAAGCTATCATCATAGAAATATATACAAATCTCTATTTTAATATCACAATTATAGAGACAATACCATGCTCATAGTACTGGCTATGAATGGATTTCCATTGGTAAGACAGAAATGAGAGCTAGGTCTGTCCTTTGCCTAGGGACCAAAATAACACTTTGCCTCCATAGTTTTTCCTTTTATTTTCATTGTATTATCTCCTACAAGTGCAGAGCCTGCAATTCCATATGCTCATTAGTATTGTACATACTAGTATCAACAAAACTACTCATAGAAACCAGGAAATACAACAGAGCACAGATAATTTGTTCTCCCTCAAATGATTATGAACTACTCAAGAAAGAGTTCTGCATGTCAAACTGAAAGAAATGCTGCCCTGAAAGAAATTTAAATCCCCTCTGTAATACACTGCTGCCTCAAAAAAAAAGGGGGGGGGAAGCTTAGGATGGTCTTTAGATAGCCAAAAATTAATACCAAGAGGTTTCTCTTTTGCCTCTGTGCTGAGTTAGTGAGACAAGCAAGAGGACTTTGTATCTGGTTTTCATCCCTTTTATCAAAGGAGGATGTGGGAAATGCTAAAGAGAGTTCAAAAAAGGGCCACAAAAATGATCCAGGTCCTGGAAAACAAGCAGTAATGATGTCAGGTTTAAGGAGCTTAACTTATTCAGCTTAATTGAAAAGAAGGTTAAGAGGTGACTTGATCATTGTGTCTATCTGCACACACCTTTAATGAGCACCTGATAGTAAATGGCTTTGCAACAATACTGACAAAAGCAGAACAAGATTTACTGCCTGCAAAGTTGGCAGGCAAGTTTTGAAACAACCACAATCACACAATTACCTAGTGATGAGAATAATAGAGCAGTGGAACAGCTTATCAAGTGATGAACTCACCATCACCTGAAATATTCACAGCTAGTTATCTACTCAGAAGATACTATTTCACCCAGCTTCTGGGAGAAATCCCGTGGTCTGGAAATGGAAGGAGAGTGATTGGGCTGGCTGGTTTTCATAGTCCTTCCTGATTAAGATCAGGATCATGTGAATCTACGAGTTTTCCTCTCCATCCCTTTAATTCATGGGTGTCACAGGGACAACGAAATTGCTCTGCAATCAGCTTGTAACACCTGCAGTGTGGTATCAACACCATTCAAGCCTCCTGTTTCAGGGCATCATCTGCCCAGCCATGGCCCTGATCTTTCAGTAGATCACTGGTTAAACTTACTCTCAGGACTAATTGCCTTCATTTTAACCCCCAGAAGCTGGCTAAAAAGGAAAGGGATGGCCCAGGGTGGGCTGATGCAGCGTAAGAAATGGCAGGCCAGCTTTTTTTGTTTTGATGTCTGGCTAATCTTCCCACTCCATATGATTAAGGTCAAACTGATTACCCGATTATTTTTCTTCAGGCAGATTATTGTAGGGAAGCTTTACTCTTCCTCGGGAGCAGGGGCATGGCTTGCCAGCTGGGAGCACCAGGGAATCCCTCCAATGGGTTGCTCTCCTGTTTTCTATTCATGTCTGAGATGCAAACATTGTGAAGGACCGAGATGCTTGAGCCTGGTGACAGAGAGCTGAGTTAAATCTCTGGTCTGGATGTACACAGGGGAACAAAGAAACTTGTGTTCACCTCGGCTGGGCGGTGGGAGCCATGCTTGGCCATCACCTGTCCTGCTGCCCAGTTCCTGCAGAGGTTCCTCCACGTTAATGACACTGATTGATCACTGCCATCTGTCGTGACAGGCAGAGGTGGGGCAGGGACACGGGCACACAGAGATGGGGCAGGGACACATGGATGGACACGGACACACACACAGAGATGGGGCAGGGACACACGGACACACACACAGAGATGGAGCAGGGACACAGGGGCACACACGGACACACAGAGATGGGGCAGGGACATGGACACACACAGGCACTGGCAGGGGTTGTGTCTTGGCCTCCCTCCCCCGGGTTCGCAGCAGCGGGGAGGCGCAGCCTCTCCCTCCCCTCAGGCCTCGCAGGAACCGGGAAGGCCCCTTGGGCGATCCCAGTGCCCCCATCAACCGCCGGGCCCTGAGGCGGTGCCCGAGCCTCTCCCTGGGGCCTTACAAAGGGCGCCTTGGGTCTGGCTTGGGGTGTTTGAGCTGGGGAGCACCAGCAGCTGGAGGTGACCAGGGCCTGACCTCCCTCCATGCCTCTGCGAGGGGCTCGGGGGGAAGGAAAGGCCATGGCGGTGGGCCCTGTCACACCGTGTGGCTGTGAGAAACCACCCCGTGGGGGCCAGACACCTTCACACCAGAGCAGAAAGGGTACAGCAAGGTTCCTCCTCTCCCTTCAGACCCCACGCGTTTGGGGTTTTCTGGTTTGTTGTCAAAGAATGCTCCCAGAGTGCTCCCCACAGGGTTCCTGTAGTTTGAATCCTAAAGGAAGGTTCCTGTGGTTTTAATCCTAAAGGAAGGTGTGATCCAGTTGTACCTTTTATTTCCTGTGTCCTGTCTTGCTCATCTTTCACAGGGAAACACACTTGGTGCAGCATCAGGCTTGTGAATGTAACGAGGCACGGAGCTACACACGTTCCTGAACTCAGGTGCATCTTATTTTGCTGTGCAGAGAGGATTTTATTGATGCTTTGATATGTTCACGTTGCAGTGACACAGCAGCACAAATACTCCAGCTCTCCACCACGTGTCAGGGCCCAGGCACTGCTCTGTGACTCTGTCTGGCACATGGCATGGTTTTGTCCTGCTAACAAGGACAAAAAGAACAAGAGGGTAATATAGATACTAGTAAAGAACAATTGTATTTAAGGGCTTTACTTTGCCCTTAATTCACCTCCACTGTTCTGAATATTGTCAGGTTTCCAGAGCTCGGTGGTATCTCTGAATTTGGGATTCCCTTGCTTGTTGAGGTCAGCCCGTGAGGCTTATTTTAATATTTTTTTTTTCACAATCTCTTATTTCAAACAGGAAAAAACCTAATTTTAAAACAAAAACTATTAATTAGGCAGGAAATATTGCCCAGGAGTATCAGATTTCAGAGTAACAGAAATGTCTTCCTTGTGTCAGCATAGCCATGGTTATTTCCTTCTCTTACTTCTGTCTTTGTTCTAGTTTTGGTGCCAGGTTGCATGTGTAACCAAGTAAAATACTCATTGCCCTGGAGAAGTATGGACACAACCCCAGGAGTATCTCCAGCTGCTGTGATGCTATAACCTAAATACGAGGTATAACCTTGTTTGGCATTCCTGCCAATCCCATGTGACACGGAGTAATATGCTTAAGTCCCCGAATACTGTTGTAAAGCTGGACCATAATCTACAGTACACAAGCAGCAGGGATCTGGGAGCAACATCTGCTCAGAGTGTGCACACCAGCTACCTCTTAGGTTACAGTGCTGAGTAAGGGCCCAACTCTCTTTTTCTGCTGAAATCAAGCTGGTTTTGTAACAATTTAGGTGATCACAGGCTCAATTCTATCACTGATGTAGAATTGACCGTGTAACTACTTGTTTGGCTTTTTTTAAAAAAATTGAATCTTTAGGTGCCTTTTTTTTTTTCTTTACTTTTTTGCCCTTGCCTTCCCCTTTCTGTCTGTATGATCTCAGGAGTGAATTTCATTCCTGACCGTCTTGCTAACGCAGTAATTGTGCTGGGCAAATGGCAAAGGCAAAGAACTAACAGATGAAAGCCAACTGGTGTTACTCCTATGATTTAAAGTTGCTTTTTCTTTATATAAACAACATGCCTGAGGTTGCTGCTTCAGCTTGCTCTATCCCACCCATGAATCTCTGGATTTACATGTCAGTCTGTGTTCTGCATTATATCTTTTTCCTTTTTCTTTGTGTGTGTGTGATTCATTATGGTTTAGCATCATAAAGAGAATTTCCAGTGTGCAACACATACAAGTCAGAGATACCATTATAAAATTGCTGTCCTACAGTGTATGTAATCAGGAATATGCCCTGAGAGGAAGCTTTGGTTTCCCTAAGATGCTTTTAGAATTCTTGTGTGGCAAAATATCTCCAGCGTGCCCCTGAGTGAGCGGTATCAAATGATTTTCAAAGCCCGGGTTTCTTCTTTGTGCCATTTTATTTTAGGAATAAACAGTGCAAAAGCCAGCTCAGGGCTGTGAAAATGGGAAGATCTCAGCCTTATCGGTCCCTTTGGAATGACACGTATTTAAAATGTCATATCAGGACAATGGTTATAAGATTCATGACCTGATTTGTAAGGGTGTCCTAAGCTAACAGTCAACAGTGCCTCACACATAGTTGCAAATTTTGATTGTAAAGCATTATCAAAACAGTATAAAATCTTCCCTAACAGCAACGAACCTCACCTGACTCACCGGAGAGTCACATTTGAATTCAGATTATTTCTTCAGTTGAATAATCTGTTATTTTATTCAAAATTACTGTCTGGCCACGACAGGAACCTCAATGAAGCTGAGAGCAGTGTTATTTGGGGAAACCAGAATATCGTGGTATTTGTGTTCGTGCATTTTGCAGGCCTCCACACTGCCTAAGGGGGAATCTTTTAAGAGCTAGATCTTCACATGAAGATCTGGTTTCATTTTTTTTTCACCATCTGGGAATTGATATATTCTTAGAGGATCACAACTTGTTTATCATGTTCTAAAGCCGGATTCTCTTGCGTGAAAGCCGAGTGCAAATATAAATGAGAACTTGATGGAGTTCGGAAACACTGGAGATGAATACAAAATTCTACAGCAGCACTTCCTCGTAGGGCATTTTAAAATCAGGTACTGCTGGCTAAAAAAACTACATCTTGGTACTCTAATTGTACTAAGCTTAAAATTCAGAAAGGAAGAAAGCAAAGAAGGAGCAAGACTGAGTTTATTTTAAAACATAATTCATTACAATACAAGGCACAGTGCTTGGAATTAGAAGAAATGTTTATTTCATGTATATCTCAAGGTAATTAAAGTGAATCCATGTTTGATCGGCGGTGTTTTATCCCAAGGGTTTTTGTTTATTTTGATGAATAAACTAATGGAATGACATGTAATTAAAATATGGAAGTAGTTCTGTGGAGGGCAGAAGTATAAATAGGTTGGGAAGGGATTCTACACATGAATAGAGGGTAAGTCCATCAGTTCATTACTACTGACTAATACAATGGTGTTAATGTAACATGCAGCTCAGGGAACCTGTTAACTGGTTGTAACCAGGAATAGCAGATGAGTGAGAGAATCTTTTTGTGTGCTGTAGGATCTCTGCTTTCTGTAACTGTCAGTCGCTTTTGCTGCTGGACGTAAACAGGACGGTGGGCTACGTGTATGTGCAGAAACCCACTGCAAGAACTGAAGTTGTTATAAAGAGCCTTTGTTTGTTGGCTCTGTGTCCCTTAACGTGGTAAAGATCATTTGACTAATTTTGGTGATAGCTGTAGTACTGCAGGACTGTAGCAGCAAAGGCTTTAGGGTTTTGATAATTAAAGCAAAAAACTTAGATGCTTCAATTTAAATGAGTGACATTTGGCAGGTCTGGATTATGCAGCTGAAGGAGCTCCACCACTATTGGACTCGTAGATATGGACTAGGAATTGCCTCGGGTCAGAAACTATTTTTTACCAGGCAAAACACATAATTTGGTGATGTGTGTTGTAAGCTATATTTTGCTTTGAAAACCACAACAATCCTTTGTCCTCTGAGGAATGTGGAGTTATGTTTGTGCCCTTTTGATGGGGTTTTCTGTCTTAGCCTTTGTTCTTGGATTTGCTATGCAGGTTAATGTCTACTCTGTAAGGGTTGGTGTGTCGTGGGTTGGCCCCCAGCACCAGACAGCCCATATTTCTGTAAGCTCTGCAGGAGATGAGGAATCCAGTTCAGACCTTCAGTCTGTCCTCTGGTTAAAGAAAAAATAGCCATGGTCAGGCCTCTGTAAGTAGCTATTATGACTGGGAAGCTGAAATACAGAGCTATGTCTATTTCTTACACTCTCACTTGCCCTCATAGGGATCAGATGTGAAGTAGAACTTCTTCAAAGGCTGTTTTCATCTCTGTTGCTGTTTCCTGTGATGAGTATCATCAATGCTAAGAAATGCTTCTGCGTACATTGGGACTTTATTGCCTGGTGGGTGTATCAATACCACATTATAAATGTTGATGGTGCAAGCCCAAAGTGAACTCCCCCCCCCAAGTCCTCATGTTAGAAATTACACATTCACAATGTATATTTGAATGGCCTTGTTACCCTGTTCTGATTGCTGGCAGATGCTGTACAGCTAATGGTGTAATTTCTGTTACTACATCAGTTGTTAAGTGGGCCAGAAAACAGCCTTTAAGATTAAAGTTTAATCTATCCACGTATTTTGAGAGAGAGCAAGTATAGACTTTATTCTTATTGAGAATTACAGTCTACTTTTTGAAATCCCTGGCAGGGAGAGAATGTTCTGTCATAAAATGTCTCCAGTGAGAAATAGCAGGCAAAGAATATTTTCTGTGGGATGGCATGAGCAACCTTGCACTTTAAAGCTTGTATATTAATTGCTTGTTAATGGGCAGCTTTTGGCAGAATTTCTTGTTGGTATGGCCTCAAGAATTTTAATGGAGCATCAGTCAGTGAGTGGAGAAAATATACTTTAAAAACAATAAACAGGATATTCAGTGGTTGTGTCAGTTTGTGACATGGTCTGAATCAGTCATGTCTAGTTTTGGTCAATTATAAACTCTGCATGAACTTCATTAAGAGCAGAAAGATGCATTACATTCTTCTGATTCCAATGGAATATGTTTTTCTGGATTTTTTTTTCCCTTCACCTGCTATAAGTGTTTTCAGAAAGGTTGTAAGGAGAGGCAAACAGAAACGTTAAAACCCCTGTGGATGTTGAGTTCATTTTCTGTGTCTTGTTTACAGGCCTCTGAAAGTGATTCCCAAAATGTTCTCAAGTGCACTGGAATATTTTGTATACAGTGTTTTCACAAGCAGAGAGGCTGTTACACACATGAGTCTTACAGGTACACTAGTGCATATATGTAAATATGCACAAAATGTCCTTTTCTTTGGAAAAAAACCCTGCTCTATTTATCCTGTACTCATGAAATGCTGCTGAGCTGATGGAGCTTCTCGGGTTTGATTCCTATGCCTTCCCTTCTCTTAGTGGTCATTGATGGAAATTTCCCCAGAGTATTCTTCCCAGAAGAGAAGGGAAAGATCTCTCTGTTTAACAACAGGTCTGAAACCAACCAAAGGTTAGTGGGAAAAAAAAAGCCAAACAAAAAAAACAGTGGAAAAACTGTCAAGTGCAGGAAAAACCTTCAGCTTCCCTTGAGCACGGTCTGTTGCTCAAAAAAAGGAAACCTCAGCACAGAAAGGCTTTTCTGTACCCAGCCCTTCACTGTGTGACCTCTCTTGTGTTCTGGCCACCTCGCCTGAGAGGAGGAAGGGGACTTCTGAATTGCCTTGACTTGAATAAGCTTTAAATTCTATCTGGCAAATTGGTGTATGTTTTGGCAATCTGGTAACTCAAATGTGAGAGCATAGAGCAAGTTCTCCCTGATCTGGCACGTTCCTATTCCAGCTTGCTGAGCATCAGTTCCACAAAAATACTAGGAGTAACTCCCCCTGTGGAACAAAGGAGAACTGGTTCTTCATCTTCCTCACCTCTCCTAGCTTTGCACCTCATTACTTCTGTTTCCAAGAAGTAGATGCAGTCATAGTAATTCTATGGAACGTGTGTTGTGACATAGGGATTGGCAGACTTCCTTGAGGGAAAGAAAGGGCTCCAGGCTGTCTTTTCTTTTTTTCCCAACCCCAAATTAGATGTTGAATGTGTTGGGAGAAACTTAGAGGCATTGTCTTTCAGAGGGGGAAGATGGTACCAGTCATTTTACTGGTGGTGGCTTGCTTTTTGTGACAAGCAGTTGTCCCTGTTGCTGTTACACTTAGAATTCGAGGGCAGCCAGAAAAAAAGAGCAGTTGTCCCTCACAGATGCTTCTCTTGGGATGCTGCAGGTCTCAGGTCCTGGTCCTGTGCTGACTTTACTACCTGCCATTCAGGGTCTATCTTGTGATGATTTTTGTGTCAATGCCAACAATTGCCAATCCTTTTTTCCCCATTATAGTACAGTTATTCATAGTATGTGATCAGTAGAAAAGTATTGCAGAGCCTTGAGGTTTGTTGTATTCTTACTACAGGGTGATACTAGCAAGAACTGAAGAGTTAAACTACTTCACAGATCCTGCTTTTCACCTTTAAATAAACACCTTATTATATAAACGTGAGTATTGTACACACAGCATGTGCCACAACCTTAATTCTGTTGTGTCTTTGTCCTTCTGTACACACTGTTACTGCTGGATTGTATTTTCCTTAACGCTAGGAGCTCTGCATGTTTAGCACAGAAACTAGCTGTTGGAAGAGCACAGTTTCACAAAGGTTTTTATGCAGAGTGGAGATGAGAAGGTCAGCATCTTCAGGCAGCAAAGATAATGCTGTAGTCAAGGTCTTAATCTGTTGTAGGGATATCACTTCCCATGAAGAGGATTTTAGGTATGGTCATCAATTGTGCATATATGGGGCACCACCAGGTTAGTGAAGGTACCAAATTAATCATGTTTTTCCACAGGAGGCCTCCATTAATCAAGTCTGCCTGTGTAACACACAGTGTTTTACTCAGCGTGTGGGAAAGTACCTGGAAAAAAACCCTTAGCATCTAGTTTTACAGAATAAATCTACTTGTTGCATTGTACCTGTTAAGGATCTTCCTCTCCATCTAGTTTTAATGCTTGGGAGATGTTCTTAAGTAGAGAAGATTATGACAGCTGAGGCTAAATTTCCACTCAAACATAATCCCAGCAATTCCTTCGGAAGGCTACACAGAGAGGAGACTAAGCCACATACAAAATACAAAGGTTTGAAACTAATCATGTATGGCTAGATGCATAAATTAAAATGCCTGTGCTACTGTTTTTATTTTGAAATAACGTTTTATAGCAAAGATTTAAACTCTAGATTCACCAGGGGGTATCTCCAATTCAAAATGAAAAGCAAAACATCTACCAACCATGCCAGGGGTAACTTGACTTGGACCTGTCCTTTGAAGTATCTTGTCTTGCTTTGTTTATCAGGTTCAGGTTCTTGATCCACTGTGACTTCATTGAGGTGCTGTTAAGTGCTCTCTCCCTCGGTATGTTCACAGTTCCTTTAGCTTCCCAAGTCCTCCAAGCCCAGTACAGTTCATGATTCTTCTCTCCCTCTCTCTCTTTCTCCTTCCTTTCTCACTGGTGCTGGCTTTGTGCTTTTTCCTTTGTTCTAAGCCTTTCCATGTGCTCGGAGTAGCTCTCCAAGCAGAGTTCACAAAGACCCATTTTTTCTAAAAATGGTTCTTGAGGCTGAACCTATTCCCAGTCCCTGTGCAACTCAAAATGCCATACATCATCCTGTGTGCGTTTTGTATTGATTTGTGTTCTCCTTTGGTGCTGTTAGACTGTAAATTTTTGGAGCTGACTCTTATTTGTACAGTAGTGCACATTACTCTGCTCATCTAAAGCTCTATATAAATAGTGGAAATGTACAGGGCTTGCTGGCACAAGTCAGTAGAAAGCTGCATTTCCTGAGGCTCTGCTTCAGAGCTCTGCTTTGTTTCCGGGAGCTCTGCTTTGTTTTTGAGGCTGTTGTGCAAGTATTTTACATAAAGCTTCATGTGAGCTTCAGTTCTGAGGCTCATCTGTTTTGCACGTTATGTAAAATACATGCAGACCTGTGTTGCACCAGAGTATGCAGAATGCAAAAAAGGCTTAGACAGCTTCCTTTCCACTCCCATCTCTTCCTCAAATGCAGAAATAACTGAGAACCCTGCCTAGAGCATGGGAGTGAATATTATTGTCTTGAAAGCATGCAGAGCTGTATGAGGAAGGTGTGTTATCAACCCACAAACAGCTGGCTTTGGCCAGTAGGCAGAGCCATGTGAATGAGCTCTCAAGCTCTCTGCATAGGGCGACTGTAGTTGTGACTTTAGGATATAAAACTATATAAATTTGGGTAAAAAAAACCCCATGCATTGATTAAGGAACCCATTTGCTATCCAAACAGCATCTCAAGGCATGGTCAACAGCAGCAATCCTTCTGGATGTTTGCCAAGCAGAGTTATTTTTGCATTGTGAAGTGCCTTCAGATAATTTTTCTGAAGGGTGCTATATAAATAAAACAACTGCCTGACTGATTTAAAGTGAATCTCTTGAATTTTGGCTCCCCCTTTTACAAATTACATGTGTCTAAATTTCCCTGCTTCAAAAATTAAACCAGATATATCATGGGTGGAATGAGATTAATTTTATTACACACAATAGTTCATTAGTGAAGTAGGAGCAATTTCATGTATTTATGCATAGCCTGCCCAGAATTTTTTTACTTCAGCTCTTTCAGATGTAAATAAAAATATAATGCTCATTGAATTGCTTATTAGACAGCATACAGTAATAGTGTTTATGGTATTGTGCTGCAGGTTTCATTTCCATATTCCTTGGGAACACAAGGCTGAAATTGGCAGTGGGGACCAAACCCATGACCAAGGGCTGGTGTTTTGGCCAGCAGTGTGGGCTGGTCAGGGTAACTACAGAGGCAAAAGGTTGAATCATTGCATCCTTGATCCAGGCTCTGCACCATGCTGACAAATGGTTTGCACATGCCCGGTGGAAAATAGAAGCTGGAACTCAGTTCTGGAAGCCCCAGGAATTGATAGCAGGGATGAGCCTTTTCAGCCACCATCCTGACCGAGTCCCATGAGGACTTCCAGAGCTAAAACCAGAAGTCTCTGTCTGGTGCTAAAGAGGCAGTGTTTGTAACAGCCATCTGCAGCAGGCTGTGCCCTGGGTGCAGAGGAGGATGTGTTAGCGTGGCATAAATTCACATGGCGTGGTAACCATGTGTTCCTAGCTGCTGACTGAAGATTCTCCCTATTTAAACTCCACGAGATTTAGGTGCCTGCATCTGCTTTTGTCGAGTAGGTACCGTGTGTGAATATGCTTTTTTTGTGATGCTACAAGTGTCTTTGTCGCCCAGTTTATTCCTACGTGCATAGGAGCAGCTGGCAGCTGGATGAGATGAGCAGACCTGTTAGTGTCAGTCCTGAGTCTGCCAGCAGGATCAATGTTTTGAGGCAGTTCTTTCTCCCCAGTGGCTGATCAGAGGAGCTGCACAGAGATTTCAGTTTCTGGAACCGAATTCTTTTTTGTTATGCGGTAACATCATGTTGCAACACAATTAGAGGAGCTATTCCTAATCCCACCTGCCTTTGCTATTATTTTCAGACCTTGATCTACTTGGTAATAAATACATGTCCTCTTGAAAGACGTGCAAATGGTGACGATGAAATTGTATATTTTCAGCTAATTACAGCATGAACCTGTGCAGCATTGTCTGGTGTCAGGCAGTTCTCATTCTGTTCTGCTCAGAACTGGCAAGACTGTGCAAGGTGACCTTCTGATACAAGGTGCTATGCAGAGGCCATCAAACTCACTGTGTGCCGGGCCACAGAAGAAATGAATCTGTATGTTCAGATGTCATTACTGGAGCCCTTTGGAGTCACTTGAGCACTTTTATACAGCCTTTATAAATTTGATTATTTCCCTTGAAAAAGACTTTTGTATTTTTACTTAAGGAATAAAGTGGACGTTATCTTCCTAAAAGATACAGCTAGGGAATGGTTAAGTCCTTTAATATCCCTAGGTGGGAATTAGGGAACAAGAATGGATGCTTTGTAAGGAATTACTGGTTATTATTACAGACTTCTGAAAAACAGACATGAAATTAACAGTTGTGTGTCACTTCATTACTGCTTTGGCAGTCTGCTTTCTCTCTCTTTAAGGGTAAGATGGTTGCTAGGGCTTTGTAGTGAATAACCTTTTTGTGTTCAGCTCAAAACAGAGTATAATTATTTTATAATTTTGGTTCATGGGGCTGTTTTAGACATTTTGAGATAAAAAAAGAGCTCAGCTTCTGTTAACCCCCCCTCATACTCAGTTGCCAGTCACTGGCTTGTCACAGCAACAGAAAGAGAAGCTCTGTGTCTGTCCTCATCATTTGCACTTGGTATTTGCCCGAGGATCTGGCTACCACCAGTGAGATGAATGCAGAATTGACATTGTTACAAGCTGGCGCTGATTGATTTTGAAAAGTGAAGTTCCCTGTCAAGGTACATGGCTGGTTTAGCAGCATAATCACTGCAGAATGAACTGGTGGACAGCAGCTGCTGGGAGTAGAGGAATTGCACATTGGGTTGAAGCTGACATCCTGCAAACCCATCTTTGTCTTCAAGGGGAGAGCTTACTTCTAGAAGTCAACAGACTTTCTTCTTCATGTGGTTGTAGTAAACTTCCCCCTGCATCAGACTGTTTTTGAGGACATCGTGGGATTTTAGTCAGGGCTGATCCAGCTGTGTTACAGCTGCATGCAGTGGGGCAGTGAGATCCATAATGGTAGGATCTATCAGATCAAATGTGGGTGTCTCAAACATGGGTATCTCCATCTGAGCCACTTATCCTGGGTCACTCAGCAGTCCTGGAGAGCAAGTTCATGGTCAATCACCCAAAGGTGTGATTTGCCCCATCTGACTGCAAGTCACCCCTGCTGGGTCAGCTAAACCTTGCTTTAAGCTCCTGCGACGTGGGCTGTCCTGTGTGCTCTGGTGACAGCAGACACCTTGCTCAGATGCAGAAACTCATGGAGCTTAGACCTGCAGCTGAACAGGTCCCATCCTCTGGCTGCTCTGCCAGGGCACAGGTGAGCCCACAGTGTCCCTGCTTGAAACCTGGTTTTTCTCAAGGCACGACCCCTCTGGTGCACGTTACCTCCTGCAGCCTCACCATAGCTCACGTCTACCAGATACAGTACCCTCTTTCTGTTCTCTAATGTCTGTAAGAATGCAGTTACACATCTGCTGTGCATTGTACCTTAGTGTTTGATGAGCACCAGTTCTTGAAGGGGCTCCAGGAAAGCTGGAGAGGGACTTGTGACAAGGGCAGGGAGCGATGGGACGAGGGGGAATGGGTTCCAACTGCCAGAGGGGAGATGGAGATGGGATGTGAGGAAGAAATTCTTTGCTGTGAGGGTGGTGAGAGCCTGGCCCAGGGTGCCCAGAGAAGCTGTGGCTGCCCCTCCCTGGCAGTGTCCAAGGCCAGGTTGGATGGGGCTGGGAGCACCCTGGTGTGGTGGGAGGTGTCCCTGCCCATGGCAGGGGGTGGCACTGGGTGAGTTTTAAGGTCCCTTCTCACCCAAGCCACACTGTGATTCTATGAGCTGCTTGCAATCCACTGTTACAGACATTATGTTGTCTTTTTGTTGTTCTTTTTTTCTTTTTTTTTTTCTTGCTAATTGCTTTGCTACATGTGCAAAGTCTCAAATGATACAAGTGCTGACAAAAAACCCCATAAGTTAGCCTTGCTGGGAGCTATTTAGAATTGCAGGCTCCATGTATTTATGGGTTAGAAAGTGTTTAAAATGAGAGGAAACATATTCTTGCTTAAGGTGTGTCTCTAACTTGGGATCCATCACTTGTGCGTGTTGCTGTAGCAACGCTGCAATGGCATGGGAGTTCTTTTATGGCTGATTTCCGAGTGGAGTGTGGCTGGAGCAGGCAGGCTGTGTTACCAAGCAACCCGGTCCTATGCTCCCGTAACTAGGAAATGCAGCCAGTGCTTTTTAATATTGCCCATGATTTTGATCATATGTTCATTCTGTCAACTTTTGTCTTTTTGGTGTGAAATAATTCCTATGGAGTATTACAGAAAGATCTCTGTTTTCTGGGGATTTTGCCCCCCCCCCCTTCTGCTTTCCCTCACTTGAATGTTCAATGTGGGAACATTCATAGGAAGGCGAAGACAACAGTCCATTTATTTAAAAAAAAAAATGTTCTATTCAACACGTGATGCTGAAGAGTAATTAAAGTGATGCCATCTGCACCGTGTGAAAAGAGAGACATCCTTGGCTTCCCAGGTTTGCAGCTGATCAGATGTCCTGTTGCAGGACCAGCCTCCCAAAACGCAGGTGCTGAAATGCTTTTTGAAAGTTTTTTGTTTTTTTTTTTTAATCTAGTTCCTGCTCTGATACTGGTTCCTTTTGTGGTTTTATCTTCCCTGTACTTCAGAGGGCTTTTGATAATAAGCTGCCTCGTGATGGAGGAGGTGAATTAGTAAAGCTTAGGAAATCATTATGGAGATGGACGATGAAATTAAACTGTTGTGTTAAATATTTATATTGTAGTCGTATCCCACCCGAGGTTGGGGTGGGATACAGATCCAGTGGCATAGCCCATATCACCAGGAACAATCACCTTGATTGGAACAAGAGGAAATAGTTTATGAAGGGATTAACTTCCAGCACCCAACCCCTCCTATTTAAGCTAATAATAGAGCTGTGCACATGTTTAAAGTTAACTTTCCCAACTTTATTGTATCAGAGACCTGCCAAGGAGGTGGGACAGACTGCAGATGGGGGGTGTCAAAGTAGGTGTCTCTTAGGGGACCGCTGAAGTGTGTGTTGCAGAGATGGGCTTCTGGGGAGCTGTGGAGTTGCACACCCAAGGGTCGAGGTGTGCAGCATAGCGCCCGTGTTCCAAGCAGCAGAATAATGTTGAGATGAAATCACAAACTCATTGTTATGCTGTTTTTGGACAGGCATTGATTTGCTGGTACCTTATAGATCTTGTGAACACTGGAAGCTGGAGAAGAGAAAAGGACATGGGTTGTTATGCCCAGCGGTTGCAACCCATCAGTGTCCGGTTTCGAGCCAGCTCCTAACCATCCCCTAGCAAGCTGATTGCATGCTTTTCATGACCTTATAACAAAGAAAATGAACAGTGAGGACTTATTTGATGCATTTGGTGTTACAGACAAATGACTTCTTGTCTCTAGTAACTTTCCTGTAGTGTATTTCAGAAGACAGCATGGGGAAGCAGACAGAGGATACACTGTGGTTTGGCTTGCAAGATGTGATTTCTCAAGGAGGTCAAAAGTAGTCTGTGAAGTACCAGATTTGGTGTGTCCACCTTCTCTGGTTTGCTGGCTCTGGGGCTGTTCAGTGCTTTTAACTGGGGTATAAATAAAAAAGGAAAAGCAAAGCAAACCAAAGGCAACCATTTAATTTTTCGAGGGCAAACCCCATCCTAACCTGGGCTGTAGAATTTGTGCATCCCAAAGCCTGAGATTAATTTGTGCACATACTTACTGAAACAGGTGCAGATGTTATTTTTGGTTGCACAGTTTTTATTTGGTTAGGTGGGTGTTTTTAACAGCATTTAAGAATTCATTTGGACACAGCAAGACAGGTTCCTAGATGATTTAATTTGGCATCGCTGCATTGTCCTGAAATGGGCAGTACCAACTTGTTACATCAGCTGTAGATGTGGCCCTTCATATCTTGCATCAATTTTCTTTTAAATGACAATCACACCTGCCCACAGTGATATTTAACATTACTCAATCCTTGTAAAAATGGCAAACTTAACATAAACACTAAATTGGCTGTGATTAGTCACGTATGTCAGCATTAACAAATGATTACACTTACAAATGCTCTGGGTGCTTTTATTTCCAATTTTCTGTTATGTTGTGCTGTGCATTTACTATTCTCCCTGGGATGCTCATTGTCAGGGGAAGTAATTTCACATCCCACCTATTTAGCAAATAGGTTGTGAAACCTGATCTTTATTGTTTTGAGAGAATAGATTATATCACCTTCAAAATAACTGACCATCCTCATTTTAATCAGGTGCACGTGTCCCAGCCTTCACCGAAGCACACCAGATGATAAGTCTTTATACTCTGTACAATTTCACTCTGGTCTGTTGTCAGCTGTAACTGGTTCTTTTAATCTTTTGTAGTACATGGCAGGTGAGGAGCTGACAGTTGTGAAGGTAACAATTTCCCAGTTATCCGTGGTCTGTGTAATACATGAGTGGAGACTTACTGCCTGTGAATGACCATTGCTGTCAATCCAATTTAAAATCTGATCTTTTCCTGTACTTCTGGAGGGATTCTGCCTGTATAATTTATCTGTAGGATTATAAAGGATAGAGTTGAAGTCCACATTAAATTTATCAGCTGCATTTTTAAATATTTGATCACAGTGCAGCTGAAGATTCAGTACCAACGAGATACGGTGTGGTTATATGTTACAAATGACTGCAGGATTTGAAATGGATCAGATGGAAAAAAAATCCTTATATTTGTCAGGATACCAATATATTGCATTCCAAGCCTAACTATCACGCTGCTTCAGGTGGAATGGGGCCTTACATTTGTATGCATGCATCTGCAATGCTGTGTTCTGTGTCATTCCTCTGCCTGTGTTCCCATTGAATAGGAAGAACCAGATTCCAAAAGATATGCCAAACATCTGGTGAACTCCAGACTTTACGAGTTCATTTTAAAATAGTTGTTCATGGGTGTAATGAATTTGCCAGGTGGTGATTGCTGCTGAAAATCTGTCCCTAATTTATTATGCAAATTTTGCCATTAGGTTAAATGGATCCGCTTGTAAGTTAACGTGCTGCCCAGTATGAGTTACACTGGTAGAATCCATCCTGGTAAGACATACACATTTGACTAAATTAGATTTACACTCTCTGCTCTCTTTACGTGCTGGTCATCCCCCTGTGAGTCATCTGAATGCATTCCAGGTTATGTGGGAATCTCTTCATGGCAAAATGTTGATTTCATGAATTTTGAGCAAGGGAAACACAACATCAAAAGCCAGGACACACAGGGAATAAGTGACTGGAAATGAGAGCTTCATCTAAGGAGAAAAAACAAGAACCAGGACAAATATTTATCTACTGTTTTGTTAAAGGATTCCTTTTCTTCTCAGACAGGAAGAAATCAGTGTAAGACAAACATGTTAGCAGCTACTATCTGTGTTAGCTCCTCTCTGTGCTCAGTATGTCAAGGAAAGGAAAAAAAAAAGATTTATGACTCATTGTTTTCCAAGGATGCTGCTGCCTCTGCAGATATTTACAGGTTGTTTTTTAGGAAAAAATTCAGTTTACAGACTGCCCACTGAATTTCCATTTTTATTGCAGGGTCATATTATTACTGCATAATTCATCATATCATCACATAGGTTCTGCATTTAATGCTCGATGGAGGAAAACGATGCATTTAGCTACTTTTATATTATTATGTCTTTTACAATAGATATTTAAGATAACATAGGGATACAACCTGTAACTCTATGTTGGTAAGGTTGGTGTTCTTCAACCTCACCGCTCAGTTGAGACTGGAAGGTGTTGATGTCCCCTCATGTGAGCAATCTTCTCTCTTCCATTCTAGAAAAACGAGTGTTGGTCTGGAAATGTCTTCTTTGGAGCAGGAACCTGACATTTTGTACCAAAATAGCCTAAAACCAGCCTCGGGGTCACACTGTCACTTTAAAAATGAACACATCAAACATTTAACACCTGGTAAGTACTGCAAGTGTCACTTTCAAAGCTGAAAGTTATTTTCATTTGGAAAGTGTTCGAAGCTTGACAGTGTTTCCCACACATTCGTACTGTCTTTCAACTGGAGCAATTTGGAAAGTAATGGTGAAATGTGTGCATATGTCAGAAGGGAAAGCTCATTCTACAAAAGCCTGAAAACATGTTTGGAAGCAATATTTTTCCAAGCACAGTTGAAATGAAGGGAAATCCCATTTTTCTAATAAAAATATTTTTGTCAAAAATTTCTGACCTCTTCAAGTTCTCCTACTGAGGATGAGGCATGGAGGAGAGAAAAAGAATTTGCTTTTTGTCTAAGCAACAAAATAAAAGACTATAGAAGATGACATTAAAACAATGAAAATAGTGTTAGAATTGCAAAGCTGAGGGTTTGAGCAATAGGAGGTGAAGGAGTTGAAGCTCCTGTTGGATTTTATTCATCACTTGTGCCTGAGCTGACTTTGCCATGGGCCCCATTTCCATTTCATAGAATCATAGAATCATTATGGTTGGAAGGGACCTTCAGGGTCATCAAGTCCAACCTTTATCCCATCATATTCCTAACCATTAGACCATGGCCTCAAGTGCCTCATCAACCCATTTGTTGAACCCCCCCAGGGATGGTGACTCCACCACCTCCCTTTTGCATCGCCCGTTGGGTTGTTGTTAACACCAAGGTGAAGTTTGCATAGAGCACATCAATGTGACTTCTTTAGAAATACTGTGAGTTGACTGGAGAAGAATAAGTAACTGCATAAAGCTGAGGAAGCGATGCACTGGACCCATGTCTTCCAGCTGTTGGTTTCTCACTATACTTTTAGCTTGTTTGCCTGCAGTTGGATGTTTACGCTGTGCTGTCAAAGCCCCAGCAGTGGAGCTGTGGCACAAGTGGCTAAATAACTGGTGTAAAGAACCTTGGGCTTTTTTACAGTACTGAATAGATTTGTCATGAACACGTTAGCAAAAATAGCATCTGGAAGGCCAGTTGGAAGCCAAGAAAAAAGGGGAGGACTTTTACTGCGTGTGAATAAAATTGTCAGCTGAAAGGCAAAAATCTCTTTAGATTGGCAGCTCCCACCCTCAACAACAGTCCTGACATCTCAGTGACATTCATCTGCTCCACTCCCTCTTCCAGAAATCATGATTTTTAGTCCTGCTGTTGCTGACAAGGTTAATGTATGGCTCATGGTAATGGCAAGTGAGTTCTTGACTGTTCTCCAGAAGGTTTAGCATTTGTTTTCTAAATAGAGAGAAAAACAAAAGGGAATGCTGCTAAAATGATTCCTTGTATTACGACCAAATTCAAACAGCTGTGGGAGCTCTGGCTGACTTTGATGGTCGGTTGTAGCTTCAAAAGTGGATTAATTTGCCCCCCTTTCACCTATAGGTGTCAGTGGTGTGAATTAAACAAACTATAGGAAATGACAATGGCAACTGAATAAACAAGCTGTGCTGAAGTAGTGTTGGCTGAAAAAATGACTAGTTTAATGGCATCCACTGGAGCATGGTTTTGTCAATACCAGTAATACTCCAGTATTGTAAATAAGGAGAATTTGGGACTATAGTATCAGCATTTGTCAGATTATGGATTTTTTTTTTTTTTTCTGTGCTGGAAGGGAATGTAAAAGCTGCAGGACAATGAAAGCATGGTTTGGATGGCTGGGAGGTGTATGGTGAGGAGCAGGTTGCATGGTGTTGCCTTTAGCCACCGGGGTGGCAAAGGCAGAGGCTGTGTTGGGAAGACCTAGTGCCTTACTTAATCTCTGTCCCTCCTCCAGGAAAATGACCTCTGGGGTTTTATGGCCAGTTGTAAATGTGTGTTTGAGAATTTACTTTGAAGAAGCGTCCTTAATATTTGAAGTTTGCCTGCAGGGAAAGAAATTAGCATTTCTTTTATTTAGCCATTATTAAGCCTATTTATAGGTTGGCCATTCAGATACCCCTACCTGGTATACAGTGGATGCTCTGAAAGCTAATTAACTAAGTAACTAGAGCAAGTCCACTATTAGGTATGCAGGGAAGGTAATGCTGACAGCAACCCAACAACAGGGGCGAACGATAAAGCAGATGGACAGTTCTGCAAATGACTCTGGAATTTACAGTGGGAAATGTCTGAAGGCAAGGGAATTTTCCTATTTATTTGAGCGGAGCCAGGATTTCACCTTGAACTTTTGAGGCCAACAGGGACCATGGACGTATCTAATGTGACCTCTTGGAAAACTTGTGTGTTACAGGGTAGAACTGCTTACCTGGATGCAAAACCCCCAGAGAAAAGAGTTCATAGCTCTTGGCTATGCTAAGGTGGGTTCTGATTAGGATCATCCAACCTTTTTCTTGTGTGTTTTTTCTTGTTCCTGTCTGAAAAGGAGGAAGAGGTTATGCGGTGCCCTCAGTCTAATAAGGCTGAAGCTACATCAGCTGTGTGAAAGGTTAATTTGAACATAATAATTCTTCTCTGTACTGTGATACGAATGGTTTTTAAAGCTTAAGTACTTATTTTTAGGATTGACAATACACAGCTCTCTTTATTGGCCCACAAAAAAGTAAAAATAGATGGATGGGGATTGTGCAGATGTATGTGAATAATT
Source organism: Aegotheles bennettii (assembly GCA_013398125.1). Classification (NCBI taxonomy): domain Eukaryota; kingdom Metazoa; phylum Chordata; class Aves; order Caprimulgiformes; family Aegothelidae; genus Aegotheles; species Aegotheles bennettii. Next base: position 135,886 of record VZRW01000170.1, read on the forward strand.
CTTGACAAAACCTGTTATATATATTCCTCAAATGCTGAATCTTAAGACATTTCATTCTCTCTCTTATTTCCAGTTACACGTTTTGCTGCACTTAATCTTTTTTTATATGAGATCATTCTCAAATATTGCAGTTCGTAAATGGTTGTCCTGGTGCTGGGCTTTTTTTTCTTTAAAGCTTCTTGAGTGTCATATAATACTATTTCTATAGTTGAACAACAAATGGATTACTAGAATTAACAATTTCTGTGTCCTCAGTCATTTGCTGCTGTTGTGCTACGTCCTTACTGGTGGACTGTGCAAAGCGTGTTTGAAGAATGTTTTCCTCTTTGACTTGCTCAGATATTTTTCTGTTCATATCCACAGGTTTCATAGCTGAAACTTGCAGCACGTTTTGAAGGCAGCCAAGAAGGAACTTTAATGGCTCTCCTGGAAGTCATTCAAAAACCGCTCCCATTACATCGGACGTTGTATAAGACCCCAAGAGCAACTTCCAGGGAGGTAAGGGATGATAATTTGAATGCTGTAGGCCTGTGAATTCTTAAGCACTTTTTCAGCCTTCTTCCTTTTCAGACTACCTTAACTTTAAGCTCTTGAATACTTTGATTTGGGGAATTATTTTTTCTTTCAAGTTAATTGTTCTCATCTTTGATTTAACTTTTCATCTTCTGCACCCAAACTTTCTGAGGACACAGCTCCTGAAGATGTCTTTCCAAAAGGTGGACCACAAGGTTACTTTTGCCTCCCATGTCACTCTCGTTTTCAGGTTTATTAAGAACATGACCTCAGGAGCATTTAAGAGTCAATTGTTAACTCAATGTTAGAATGTCAGTCATCTCTGCTGGAAATTATTGCCTGAGGATAGACAGGAGAAGAGGTGGGACAGAGAAAAGCAATGGTGTTACAGTGGGATTACACTCTCCAATCTCTGGAGGTAAGGAGAGCTCATCATGACCAGTTCAGGGTGACCTTTGTCAATGACTGCTCCTATTGCTCTGGGGTAACAGGAGCCCTCAGCGTTCCCTAACACGAGTAATCTATAAATTTCCTGTTTGACCTTGCTCACTCTTCCCCTTCCCTTTGTTCCAGACTCCACCTTTGAGCAGACCATGTTCTTGTAGTGCTTTTTGTCTTGGTACAGTCAACATTCCCTGTGCATTGTAATCATGGGTGCTTGTAGTAACAAATGGGGGAGATCTGCCTGTGATACCAGTGGCCTGGCTGCTGTTTTTCATTCAACAGAGGAGTGTGGATGATCCTCATCTCTTAGAAAAGTGAGCAAAATTCAGGGTGTGGGGAAAGTGAATCTACAGGAAAAACAGGCTGGCTTTTTTACTGTCTTTCTCCTGATTCTGACCGGAACAAACTAGTCAGGAGTGTTTCTTGTCTGTTTGAGCTCCAGATAAAGAAATGACATTTATTCTCTCTTTGACACACAGCCTAGGCAAGCAAAGTGTCTTTATTGTGCAAGTGGCAGAGGAAACATACTCTTTTCATTTTGTATACAAGGATGTTCCTTGGTGGAAGAGGAACAGTTCCCTTAGATTATTTTCATCTGTCTCATACCCTGCCCAGCTCTGTTACCTCTGTGCTATACCCTGTTGTCTCTTCGTATATTTTATTGTGATTCTCAGTATTCAAGTCCTATTTGAAAAACACCTTCTGAATTTAAGAGGCCAGAATGCTGTTGGACGAGCGGCTTTGCACCTCTGGAAGTAGTGCCCTGGTGTCATATGGGCTTTAAAATCAAAGCAAACTCTTGTGCATAATACTTTGTGCATGCTGTCTATCTTTATAAGCCTGTCAAGTGTATGTGTGTTAGCCCTACCTTACAGATCTCTGTACCCTCCTGACCTTCTGCCTGCGTTCTCAAGACTTGTTCTTACTTCTGGGGAAAAAAAAAATCTACCTACTGTGTTGACATTAGCTGAAAAGGTAAATACTGAGCACTTGTTGGCTTCTCCTCTGCATCTGTGTTCTTGCTATCCTTTGGGCTGTAGTGTCTCCACTAGCTAATTCTTTCTTTTTTAAATGTCTTTCTTCTGAAAAGATTTAAGTCTATCTCCCTAAATTTGCTCCTAAAGTCTTTCTTAAATAGGAAGAATTATTCAACAGTACAAATTTATAAAAGAAAATAATTCAAGCAAGAAGGGGCTGTTGTTGTGGAGTGTGATATTTACACCAAAAGAAGAGGTGGAAAAAAATAATGTGACCTTCTGCTATGGTGACTGAGTACAGAAACATTTTGAATTCCGAATTGGAGTGGATATAACCAGCAACTCCACTTAGAGCCTCCTCAAGGGAAGCAGTTTCAGCATGTCCTTTCACTGGAGAGGAGAGAACCTGGCTGGCCTTAATTCACGCTTTCTAGACACAGCAGCCAGTCCCTTTCCTTTAGCTTATGATGATATTGTTGGGCAAAGTCACTTACATTACACTGCACTGATGGCACTGTAGAAAGGGTACTGCATTACCATATTGTCATGGGTTTGGAGTGGTTCCTTGCAGCAGAGAGATTGTTAGGAAGTTCCTAGGAAAAAAACCAGCTTTAGCTGCATCAGGTCCAACTGATGTAATAGCAGGTGTCCCCATGGCTGTGACTGCAGTGAGAGCTATCTCACAGTGGTGTCATTGTTTATGGTGGTTTAGGGTTTTTTGGCCACCTTTTTTTTTTTCTTTTGCCATCTTTTTTCTTTCTTTTTTCCTTTCCCCCCCCCTTCACACCACCATCCTGGCTCTACCAGAGTACTTACTGGTAGAACAGCTGGTGTAGCAACCCTTGTCATCCTTGATCACAGCATTGTGTTGGAGCTATGGGTTTGGGGTTTTTTGGGATTTCTTTTTACCTGCTTGCAAATGGCATGCGGGTGACTGAAGAATCACTCACTTATTTATTTTTATTAACATGAATAAAGTAGTCACCTCATTCCCTCACAACACACAAGTGTTTGTTAATGCATAAGTTTCCTGGAGACTTATTTCATTAGGCAGCATCTCCTCACACTCTGTAACCATTCTGATTAGAGCAGTGATTTCTAAACTCTTTATAAAGGCTTCAGAAATGTTCCAGTGGTGCTGTTGGTCCCTTGAGAAATGCCATGTAAGAACATTGCTGCTGGCGCCTGTTACAGGGTTGCCAAATCCACTACCCCCATAGCGGCTGCTGCAGCTCCCTTTTCCCAGGCTCAGCTGGTAGTACTGGGAGGAGCAGGTCTGAGTGCTCCATTTCTCCCAGTAGCTCACTGGTGGGGTTCTCTGCCTGACAGTTTTCCTCTAATCTTTTCTTTGTGTGGAGATGAGCATTTTATCACATAACCTGACGCTATGGAGATATGCAGAGCTTGTCTATGTAAAAGAAAAGCACTTTCTTCATTATCTCCTGCAATACCTACGTGTCCATGGTCACAAGGATAACAATAAATGGTCACGGGTTGAAAACCTGGGGCTTGAGTTGAGCTGCCAGAAAGAGCTGCAAACCACTGGCCTTCCTCTGCTGTACAAGTCGTGCTATAACCTCTAACAGTTCTTGCTGCCTCTTTGTTCAGAGTTATCTGATCACTTACTTAAAAGACTTTGTGGAAAAGGAGTCAGGAGCTGGATGTATCATTGCACACATGCCTACATATCTCAACGTAAGAGTGATGTGGGGGTTAGAGTACTGACAGCAGCACCAAGTGCCCAACGCTGACCAAATGTTTTCTGTGCTTTTCTTGCTGAGCTTTGCTTGAGTAATCAGGACAATTCTCTGTTAGGCATGAAATGAAAGTAAATGATTGGAATAAAGATGTGCTGAGCTACTTGACAAGACTTGAGTACAGGGTACAGAATCTGTGGGTGTTTGGCACAGCCCCAGCACTGCAGATATTTTAGCTCTTGCTTATTTTTGATTCTGTTCAAATATGACTTACCTTAAAAAAAAAATAACTGCAAAATATCTGATGTTACACAACAGATACCCATAATGGAAAAAATGGGATGGCAAAGCTATAGGCACAAATTGTAGGGCTTAAGTGGTGTTCTGAATTATCCGAGCTTCAACTCATTCTGGAGCACTCAGGCAATAACTGGTTGCATACAGGGGGGTTGCTCTAGCAAATCACTCTCTTTCAGAGGAGGAACACACAGAAGGGCTTCAGAGAGGCACCAGCCACGCAGCCACCCTGTCCTTGGCTCCTCTCACTTACAATCCTTTGTAGATTTCAAAAGCAACTAGGATGGGATGCTGAGGAAAGCAATAATATTCCCAGGGGGATTTATGCATGGAAATCATTCAGTTCCTAGGGACAAAGCAGCAGAGCACCTCTAGTAAATCTATTCCAGTTCAGTACCCAGCCTCCAAATTCCCTTTTCTCAGGATCCCTGCAAGATGACTCAGGAATGTAAAAGCTACATTCTGTATCCTTCTACATCCTAAGGGATACATTAACTTTGAATTCACTCACTCTGCTTCTGCCTGAAACAGTAGCAAAAGGGACTGAAAGCTGTGGCAGAGAGCATTGCCCATCCCAGGGTGCATTTGAATGCAGAAAGTTTGGAGATATGCCTGCTCTTTGGAGATATTCCTGTTCTTTGGAGATATTCCTGCTCTCCTTTGCCAGGAGCACGCACGCAGTGAGTCCGGTGGTAGCAGAAGCAATCTGCAGCTCTCCAGGGTTGCCTGGTTAAGTTGTAAGTCTATTACCAAACTTTCTCAGTTGCAGGTCTAGGCTGCAGGCGTCACATCTGGACCTAGAGGAAGAAATGACTCTCTCATGTGTGGGCTGCTGTTAAGTATCAGTGCAGAAACAGGAGATGAGAAAGAGGCAAGGGCTGGGATAATAACTGCTAGCAGGCAGCTGGGATCAACTGAAGTAAGGAAACCGTTAAAAAGGAATTGCAGCATGAAAGCATCATTTTTCACTTTGTAAATTCAGCCCAGCTATGTCTATAGTGTCATTTATCCTGAAGATTTGGATCCCTGTGCTGCATCACAGAGTGCTAACGTCTCTAGCAGAGGGGTCTGTCACTGCACTGCAGGCATCTCGAGGGTGTAAAACAACAACAGCTTGATGGCACACAGCAGCAGTTCAGGAAAGCATAAGAAAGAAGTTTCAGTAAAATAACAGCAGTTGAGAGGGACTGCAGGAGGGGTGTGCAAACATAACACGGTGTAATAGGCCAAGCAAGCTGCATCTTGATCACATTTCTGCCTTTAAGATACAGGATTCTGGAAAAAAAAAATGCCATTAAGTGTTACCAGTAGGGTACTGGGGCAAACACACAAGCTTTGCAGATCGTTACAGCTATCACCTGGTGATGAGAAGCTGTCAAATGAGAAGTGCAGTGGCAGTTACAGTAGACACTGAAGAGGGACAGCGAAAATGATGAGCATTTTCATGAAAGGAAAGACCCACACCCTCTTTCATAATAAGAAAACCTTTTGAGCGTAGCCCACACATGGTTCGGAGGCAGCTGCTTTGCTGATTATTGCAAGCCAAAATGTTCTATCAGCACACACCTACTGAACAATACCAGTTGGGTTAATGAAGAGAAGGTTACGTTTTGGTTCATATGCCTTTTGAAAAGTGGAATAAACAACAATCTTTATTCCCTTGGGAGAATAAAAAGCGCAGGTTCTGCCAGCTGGTTTGTAATGTGAGAGTGCTTTACGTGGTGTATTTTCACAGCTGTCTTATCAGTTTCCTAAAATGAAACAGGGTGGAGCAAACAGTTTAGGAATGTCATGAAAAGAGGATCTGGAGCTTTGCTGTGGTTCATGATAATGATGCCCTCTTGGGATAGTGCATCAGAGTTGGAAGATCCTACTGGAGATAGGAATAATAGTTTTAAAATATTCTCACACTCGTGTCTAAGCTCTGGATGGAGACATCCTCTTCACTCTTTATGGTGGTTTGACCTGGAGCAGTTTTTGGATGGGAAGTGTTTCCACATTTGCTGTGAGATTCACTGCTGCAAAATGTGGCTGGTTTTGTCACTGTAACTCATTTTAGTGGAAGCTGAAGGATCTCGAAGCTTTGTGGACTTGGGTGCTTGCTAAATATTAGATGAGACCATCAGCTCCATCTAAGCCAACTGCTAGAGGTCCAGTTTCACCACTGAGGATGGTGGGAGAACCCTGGCTGATTTCAGTGGGTTCAGTATCATAAACTAAATACCAGAAATACAGGGAAGGAAGCGTCTCAGTGCTGTTAAGTCCAGAAAAAGTTCTTGTTTCCCCTTCATCTATGTTGCTGTTCAGCTAAAGAAATAACTGCTCAGACCAGCGGTCTCTCACACAGTACTTTGGATTTTTCTTATAAAAGAAATAAATATTCACACTGATTTATTGTGTGCATTGCACAGGAGACATGCTCTGCTGGGAAAGAACCTGCCGTGTTCTGTTAGCACTGCTAGGGGTTAATGCAATACACGGGACTGTTTTAGCAGTTTCACTAAATACCATTTATTCCACCATCAAGGGTTGCAGTGTATTTGACAGAAACAAATTGAGTGAACCAAACCTTTTTCCTTTCATAAAACCACGACTAAAACTGTACTCTCTAAAATACAGCATATTAAATCAACTTAACAAACTTCTGACAGTTTTACTTTAAGTATCCTTACTTATTTTGTTGGCTTGTTAAATACTTGTCACTGCTTTAGAACTGGTATTCTGAAGATTTGCCAAATCTGGTTGTGAAGGTGAATGATGTTCTCTTCCTTACAGATACCTCGGGCATCAGCTGCAAATTGTTTCAATGGCCTACCAGCACACGTGCCAAAGAACATAGAGTATTTAAATCAACTTTATAGTGTCCAAGGTTAAATGTTTTAATGATAAGATTTCTCCCAGGTGATCATGGATCTTTAGAGTTAATAATTTTTCCATATATCTGAAGAGTTTAAGGCCTGCTGATCTAGAACACAGCGATTTGCAGCAGGCCCTGTGTCTGTCTTCATCCTGTGTGCAGAATGCTGCTGCTCCAACCTGTAAGTTCCATCTGTTTTCATAGGCTTGCTCTGAATTTCATAGGGAATGTCTAAGTCGTTAACCCAGTGCCTAAAATCAGGCCTAATTGTATCTATTTTATTTGATAAATGCTTACTTTTCTTACAGGTCTCCATGGATGGTGACGTGAAAATCTTTACATGCAGTCTATTTCCATGCTTAACAACCCTTGCAATTAGAAAACTAGTCCTAATTTCCAATCAGAATTATCCTTGCTGCATTTTAAGCCCTTGTCCTGTTCACTGCAGTCACGGAGGTTAAATGATGCCTTGTCCCTCATAATGACCTGTGCATATGTGAAGATTGTTGTCATCATCTTTTCTTTCAAACATGCTAATTTGCTCTTGGGGGAGAAGAGGACAGGTGGCATTGGCAGAAAGTAACAGAAATTGGTCATCTTTTTTCTGGCAGTTCAGACAAGATTCACTAGTAGAAGTAAAGTCTTTTCTTAAACTGATTGGAGTGACTAGAACCGTGGGGGAAGTTTTTGGGATGCACAACCCCTTTGACAACAAACTTTGTCTGAACTCGGAAAAAGTAGCAAAAATTTCAAAAAAAGCCCCAAACAAACAGAAAAGCTTGTCTAATTTTTCCAACTATATTAGCTGGTTTACCAATGAGTGTTGTCCTGCAGACCATGCAGCTGGTACATGAAACCATGACAGCAAGGTACCAGTCCATATATAGTATCCTACCATATATAGTATCCTTCTAGAATGCTAGAACATAAATTACAAAGGATAATGTACTGGAATTTTAATTAATGGACACAGACAAACTGGAAATGCAGTTTTCAGCTGCTCTCGGTGTATCTTTATCTTTATTCAGGACCATAAACATCCCGTGTAATCCAAAATTCTGACAGTAGCCACTGAGTGCAGCCTGTAATTAGCTGTGCCAATGTTGTAGGAAAAGGTGTGAACTTTTCCGACCCCAACTGAACGTTTGTCTGATTGCCATCCGCAGTCATTGCCAGGGATCCTGTGAACTCTTAAATTAAAACAGAGCTAAGTTGGTCCTGGCATAATTGAATGGGGAAATACCAAAAGCCAGTATTTTTGTTTGGTCTAGAGCATATACAAATTCTGGCATCTTTTGTCTACAAAGAGCATGTCATTGTGTCACATTAACAACGCTGAAGGTATAATTATGAAGATTTTTCTTTGCTTATAGCCGAGTGCTGTTCACCCTCTGATGGGTGTACCCCAGTGCTAGGGGGGCATTATTTCAATCAAGATGATTGCACGTGATCAAGGTGACATGAAAGCTCCTGTAGTGCCTCTCAAGAGGAAAATGGTGAGATTGGTATCGTGGCCAAATTATGATCTGCGTAAATGCATCCTCTCTTTCAAAATTGCAGTTCTAGTTTGACATATGATGTTGTTCTTTTAATAACGGGTGTTTTCTGTTAAACAGACAGGGAATTCTGGACTGAGGCACGTGCACCTGGCAGGTGGATTAAGGACTCTCACTCAGGTACCTGTTTGGAAAAAGAAAACATGAGAAAGCATCAGGCACCGTTTGAGGAGTTTCAGGGTAGGAGGAAACACTGGCTAGACAGGGGACATGATCAACCCACTTAAAAGCACCCTTTGCTTGCTGCTGCCCCAAAATCACTGTAACATCTTGTCTAACACCCTTCTGTCACAAAGTCATTTGTTGCACTATTGTTCTCGCTGGAAGCTTCTTGAAGACAGTGAGCAAGACCTTCTGCAAAGGGTCTCTGATCACACAGAATTCAATCCTTCTGGAGGTCAGTAATGTCCTGTTCTGACAGACCTCCAGCACCGGCTCATCATCCCTTGGCCAAACACCCTTTCACTTCATCTAAGACATTTTTTTCTCTGCTTCCATCTGCTGCAGGAGGGAAATGGGAACTGCTGTGAGTTGCTTCCTGCTCCAGGCAGGACTGTTTGTTGGAGGTTTGATGTGCTGTGGTGTATGTTGCCAGTTCTTCGTTTCTACGTAGCCTTTAACATTCTTTTTCTCAGTGTCAAAGGGAGTTTTGGGGTTTAGTTAGACATATTTCTGAGGAGACAGTGCTCTGCAAGCAGAACAAGTTTTGTCTCAGTTGGCTTCTATTATTGAAAGAACTACAACCTGGGTATTAATGCTGAGATTCCCAAAATGCAGTTCCTTTCATGTCGCCTGGTCATCTCACTCCAGAACAGGTGTACACAGGAAAATAAAGCTATTTTCACTCATCCTGTTATTATTTCTTCTCTGAAGCTCTAGTAGCAAGCTCCAATTTCAGATGAAGGGTAATGCTGGTGTTAAAATGCAGCCCTGGTGGTAGGAGGGTCATAAAGCACACATTTATTTAGATTTAGACAAGCCTAGTCAGTTATCCACAGCTCAAGGTGCTCTTGCCAAAAATTGCAAAAATTAAAAATTAAACAGCCAGCAAAACAGAAATCTCCCTTTCCTTCTGCAAAAACCCAAATCTATTTCAAAACTCCCCAGGCTACACAAATAGATATGCCTTTCATTAGTTACTTGAAGGGATGGCAGACCCTGTGTTCTTTTAGACTGCTGAAGTGTGAAAAAAATTAGTATCTCACATTTACAGGATTATACTGGAATATTTTTTCCACAGGCATGTATTTCTTAGATAACAAATATTGTAAGCAATATTTATTTTTTATATGGTTGCATTTAATAGAGTCCATCTAGGAGATGATCTGATGGTATATATGATTTAAAAGACCGAGTGTCTGATATCTTCCTGGAGGGATTCTGGCTATTTAAAAGACAACATCCTGTTTATTACAGCCAATTTTTTATTTGCTGTTGTGCAAACTTCATGTCAGCTTGCAGTACAAACACACAGCACATAAAGAGTTGATTGAGGTTTTATGTGGATGTTTGGCTCCCTAGTTTGCCAGAGCTGTTTGAACAAGTGGTGGTAATGCTGTGGGTTTAGGTGTAATCAGGTGTGGGTGTCACCAAAATGGAACTTGGATTGGATTTCTGGACCCAAGCCAGGAATGATGATCCTGAACACTACCCCCTTGCCCCCTGGCTAATCCCTGAAAACTTTAAATGCTTCAGGTGAGTGTTGTTGATATTCCTGAAATACCTATAGCTGTGCTTCTGTGTAGGCACAGACCAACCCGGTCTCATAGGTCTGGGTGGTTCAGTGCTTTATTTATCCTGAAGCCTGAACAGCTGGGATCCAGCAACCAAGCGAATGGTGTTTTCAGAGCAAATCCAGTCTATTCCAGCAGGATCTGGCTCCTTGCAAAACACTGTCATTGGTGGAGAACAAGGACGCCTTCTTTGCAGGCCTCTCCTCTGCCTCAGGGTCTTCAGACCCAAACACTGACTTGAAGAAGTCCCTCGCCTACTGGGGTTCTCACTTGGGAGGCACCCAGTGTATGTGGGGATACTGTGCACAGCCTGCGTGTGTGGTGTAGGCTGAGGAATTGTGTGCCTCTGGAGGTCCTAGAGCCAAAAATTTCAGCTGCCACAGGACTTGGGGGCACCTTTTCACCCATGAAGCGTCCACTTCTGGCCATGTTCAGACAGGGCAGGGTGGGAAACAGCCCCTGTGCGATTCCTCTGGTGTTCTCACAGGTGACTAACACAAGTTCTGCATTAGAGGAAATGACTAAATATTTAGACCCTGTGGCTCCTCTCTTCCTATTTGGAAGTTGGCCTTTTGCCGTGATCTCATCCCCTTTGGCTTCTCAGCTCTGTGCTGGGAGCGTCAGATCCTCCCTCTCTCTCACAAACCTGTGTCTTGAAATCTGTTTTCTCAGGAATGATATGGGTACATCTATAAAGCAGCTGACATCAGTTCTGAGAATATTTTCTTGTAGGTGGAACTATTATTCCTCCTTGGTACTGTGGCTGTGCACAGTCAGTGATTTGCTATGCTAATAAGTCGCTGAAGGAAAAATGGGAATTATTCTGGCTATGTATTCCCCTCTAGTTTATGTGGTTTAAGATGACTAAAGGGCAACAGAAGATAAGCAATTACAGAAAGCACTTCTGCTGGAAGTAATGAAAGAGACAGGAGGCTACGGATTTAGATTAAAATATTTCTGGAAGATTTACCTACTGTGTGGGGGTTTTTTTAAGTGCTTGTTGCACTGTTTTATGTGATGCCACTCTCCTATGAAAGCAAAACCAGAGGACTGCAGTGATAGATGATATAGTTGACATATATTTGCTCACTCTGATCCAAGCTTAATTCCAGAAATGTGGCATTTTATCAGCTCTGCTAAGAAATACACATAAAAACCAAGAGAGCTACTGCCAATTTTTATTACTACTTCCTAGGTAGGATTCTTTCTATTGCAGTTTATTTTTTGTACAAGTAATTTCCTTGACTCACAACTGAAGATTACCCTGTTGCTTCATTTATTTGGTCATTAATTTGGCACTGTGGGCAGATGTGATGTAAAGCTCTTAACCATTCCGGGGTTAGATGGAGGCAATAATCTGCACCCAGAAGGTTTAACAAGGCATCCATCCCAAGGGAGTGTAGATACTTTTAATTAATTTAATTAAAGGGAACATTTTGTACTGGACTAAAAAGATTATTTTGTTGACTAAGACCTAAACATTAGTTTCTTAAAGGGAAATAACCAGATAAAAAAAACAAATTATGTTTACTGTGTACTTTTTTTGTGCAAAAATAATGTTGATTTTTAGTTTTATGAGAAAACCCAAATTTCTGTGGCTATTATCCCACGGATTATATTTCATTCACAGTGGACAATTAAGCAATGCTGATATGCTGAGTGGATTGCTAGTTGCAACGTGTACCTTAAGCTATTTAGTTAATTTAAATAAATGTTTCTATGAACCCGAACAGGTAATATAGGTTTTCTCTTCCTCTGTGTTCCTTTTGCATCTGGTCTTCAACCGTCTGTCTGATCTCTTGTAGGGAAGGATGAGTAAAACGTCTTGGTTTTCAGGTATTACTTCCAGAAGGGTCCTTTTGAGGAAAAAAAAAGATAGATAGTGGAAGGCTGTGGGGGTGTTTTTGCGTCCTGGAGGTACCTGGAGCAGCTCCGCCCACACAGGGGCAGCGGGGCCGCGTTCCTGGCATCGCCGAGAGCTCCCCTTGCTCAGCCCCGGCCCCCTCCGAGCGGTACCTGCAGGGACAGGTTCAGCACTCGCAGCTCCGAACGCCTCGGCCCTGCTGGAGGCGCTGACAGACGCCGGAGCCGCCCGAGCTCTGCTCCCCGCAGCGCAGCGCAGCCCGGCCCGGGGAGCCGCCCGCCTTCCGCTCGCTCCTCGGCAAACCCTGCCCGCAGCATCGCCCGCCCCGCAGCCGCCCGGCCGCTCCCCACAGCAGCGAGCGGGAACGGCTCCCTCAGAGCCGGGGC
>VZRW01000170.1:149437-260218 GCA_013398125.1 Aegotheles bennettii
GGGGTTTGGTCCTCGGTAATAAAACTTGAGAGAGCCGCGGTGCCGCTGGGGGCTGCGAAGGTGGGTTCGGTGCGAGCAGCGTGCGGGTACGGCTCCAAAAACACCATCGCTGCGCTTGGAATGTGCGGGGTTTGAGCGCCGCACGCGATCCTTGGAGGTGAGTGAGCACCCTGTGAGCACCCTGTGAGCAAACCCTGTGCTGCAGAAATATAATCCATCCCTTCCAACGCGAGGGGGGGGGATAAGAAGGAATTTTCCGTGCAGAATGGCCCCTTATTTACAGGGGCTGTGCTGCAGAATTCGGATCCATCCCTTCCAACGCAAGGGTGGGGGAATAAGAAGGAATTTTCCTTGCAGAGCGGCCCCTTATTTCCAGGGGCTGTGCTGCAGGTAGCAGCACGTGAGGCAAACACACACCGCCCCCCGCCTGCTGCTCCTGGAGCAAACCAGGGGTTAACCATCCTCCCCCTGATGCCTCCCAGAGGGTGAGTAAGGAGTGTGGAGTCTAATGACACACGGTATCTTTCTGTTACAGGCGTGGGTTGGTTGTTGGGGGCTAAAATGTGAACAAGAAATGGGAGATGATGAGGCAGACAGCTCCTCTTGGATGTGTGTTTGGCGTGGAAAAGGCAGCTTCCCGTCCCCATTTGTGCTGGGAAGTTGAGGAGCAGATGGTAGATGGTAAGCTGGTTTAGAGGATGATGCATCGATGTGGATTTTAGGCTTTTGTACAGGTGAAAATGGCATAAGGAAGATGAAGTATCTGGAGAAATTAAATAAATTATGGCGGTTAATTAGCGCTGCTGAGGAGTGTAGCATAGCTGCAGTGTACTGAATGGAGGCAAATTAGTGAAGAACAAGAAGAAATACAGCAAACATGCCATAGAGAATAACAACATGGCCATGAAACCCTGCAGCATTGCTCAGGTTGGAGCTCGGGATGATTTCTTCAAAATGCTGGAGGTTGGAATATTGTCTGTTTTTCTTATTTAATCCTCAAAACTCAAGTACCAAACCTGCAGCTGAAAACATCCATTCCTAATGTGTGAATTAAAAATAAAACCAAAAAGAAGCGGGTGAAATAAGTGCGTTTTGGCGAGAACATATTGAAGAGAATTTGCCAGCTACAGTATCATGGGGCTTTCTTACTGGACTGGTGGGAGATGCTGTAGATCATGGATACTTTGTGTAGAGGTTTGTTTGTCTAGAAAATGTATGAATGTGCATTTGAGTTAGGAAAGCACAATACATTGCAACCTGCCATCATCATCATCATCATAATAATATAATTTTTTGCCTATGTGAACAAACTATTGGTGTGGAGGAGTATTAGAGCTTAGGCAAAGATTATCTTAAGCCATTTGAGGTCTGTGGCCATTATGACTCTGAGGCTTCTAAAAAAATAGAGTTGTGCTTCTTTTTTTTTGTAGTAACTCTCGCTTAGTGCATCACAAATGCAGAATACTTCAAGCTCGCCCCCGATTTCATTTGAGAGGAATGGTGGGGCCGTGTCCTGTTTGGATCTAGTCTGTGATCATGGAATATTGGAGCATACTCGCAGGCAGATTTAGACTTGTAATTACAACGTGAATTACTGGTTACATACTCGGTGTAACTGGATGACTAATATCATTTTATAGAATAAACTCATCAATATTGATTGCGTTGTAGCAGTGCCTGTTTTGTTCTCATCTTTCTGTCTTTTTCATTGTTTTTTCCCATGATCTTATGTGAGCTTGTGATTTTTTTAAATAGAAATACATATTCTGAACAAAAATACGTCTTCTAAGGTACCTAACAAACATCTTTTAACATCTCAGGTTACATACACCAGATTTACTTTCAATTAAACCTTTAGAATGCAAGCGATACGTATACGTTGATGTTGAGAAACCCATGAGCATACCTGTTATGTGCAGTGAATTTTTAAAAGATTAATTTTTTTAATGCAACATTACAGACAAGCATCCTGACCTTCTGCTTGTAAATTCTCATTTGTTAATATTAATGCCCATAAATGCAAACTGTGCAAGGCCCAAATGTACATCATGTACAGCATTATGCGCTCTGTACGCTGAGTTCTGCAGGTTTTGGTTTATATATTTCCAGAAGAACATTATTTGCGAGGCCTCCATTGGTTTGCTCGTGACACGTTTAAGTTTCATTAGTGTAGAATCTTATATTTAATTTCAGGATGCTTGTTAAAATTGGTAATAGTATGTCTTTTTTATTAGGTGGCAGAAGGAAAACAGTAAGAAGGCAGTGAGAAAACTCTAAAATATCCCAACAACTGTAATTCCATGTTGTGAAATAGTAAAAAAAACCCCTTCTGCTTTAAAAATTAAAAATACAAATATCCTGATTTTGTGTCTTTTTGATGTACAAAGCCGTGAGCATACACATTGGTTCATTTTCTTTAAACTTTTGAGTATGAATTTTCTTTAGAGCAGAATGATATGGCAAGATGATTTCTTTTGACATCCAGACAAGCAAATGGCTCTAAGGGTAGTTTCTTGATGAGATTAAGCTGATTTTAAGAATTGGTGCAGAAGCAGTGACCTCTTGTCCCTATTCTCCCACCCACAGTGCCGTGGCATTGTAGCCCTCTCTCTTGCACCAAGTCAAATGCTTGAGCAGCTGCTGGGTGAATGAAAACTATTTATTTTTGCAGAGTTCATTTCTAGCTGGATCAATAAACTGAACTTGACCTGTTGAACATGATGTGACAGGAGGAGGATGCAGGAGCATGAAGCAGAGTGGCTGGATCTGCCCTTCGTGGCAGCACTGAGCTCTTTGAATGCTTGATGCCATTCATCAGTTGCGAGCTCATGCCTTAAAAATGTCTCTGCAAATGGTACCTTTTGATGTCCAGCGAGTGCCTTCCCCTGGGTGTATGTTTTGTTTATGCTTAGTACTACACAAAGAATGCTCCCAGCCTTAGAAAAGTCATTGATTATATTCCTAGTGGTCAGCCTGATCAATAATCTCAGGTTGTCTTGTGTTTTCCTTCCAATATAATAAATATGTGCCAATCTCTAGGAAAATTCATCACCATCTGTAGAATGTGCAGAAGCTGCGTGGTCATGCAGCACCAAGTGATGTTCCCAGTAAGGTCCATGGTGGGTTACCACTTTCTTTGATGAGAGCAGGAATGAGCCTGCTTGTTGTCTCTGACTCTGACAATTTGATTTTTTTCATCTTGGAAGAACACGTTCATTTTAACTTCAAGGTAGAGGGTATGCCTGTTGCATTCACTGGAGATAAATTAGTGTTTAAATCTCACTGCATCCGCAAATAGTTGCAGCAGTGGAGTGAACCAGATCATTCATCCCTGGTTGATTTGCCAGCTGGATTTTATAAGCTTTAAAAAAAAAATTCTAGTTATGTTATTTAGAATTATTCCAGTCCCATTATTTTATGGGGTTAAAATGAGGTTGTTTATGTTCTTTTAAAAATGAATTACTGTAAATACAACCCTTACATTAATTAGGGAAGATAGTGGCTTGTTTTGTGTATGTACATTAAGAAAGGAGAAACTTGGAATTTAGAGCCCAGTCTTGAAATTGTCTCTTGTGAAGCTGCCCCATCGCATGGAGTTCATTGAGGTTCTCCTGAAGGGGCCTGTGATGAAGGGATCAAGCTTTGTGATGAGGATGATGGATGAATTGGAGAGGAATTCAGCTGCTTGTCCTGGCGTGGAATTGGCTGTGGGATTCTGATGGGAGAGCAGAAATGACTGTATTGGATTTTAATTTAAAAAGCAGTGTGTCTTGGGTGCTGTGGTGATGGGTCTATGGTGCTTCAGATCCTCAGCAAGAGAAGTCTTTGGATAATCTGTAGAGATCCCTGAACAGTCTGGGTTTCTTCCTGGGCAGCATTTATTTCCTATCTTTCCAAAATGTGTCAAATAAGTGAATTTATACTGTGGGGTGAGAAACTCCATCTTGAAAATACTCTTTGAGAACATCAATTACTAATGATATAAAAAGTATAGTATGCGTATTTGAGTCAAGTTTGGGTTTGTGCCACATTGCACGATTGTTTGATTTCAAAGGGCGCATTACTTATTCATGGTGTTTATAAAATACATGTAATAGTTGGTTTTGTATGTATTTTGCATAAAGCAAACCTTGGTCTAACTTTTGCTTCCCCTGTCATTTTTATAATTTTTTTGTTAAAGCTTTCTCTTGCTCTGGGTAAAGGACTCATTTGCTAAAATGTTGCTTTTTTTGAATTTAAAAACTGAGAGTGGCTTTTCTTTTGTTTCCCCTTTCCCTCCCACCAATCATGTTGGTTCGTAAAGATGAGAATTATTTAGCTTTACCGAAGAGGTAACCTTAGGTAGTAATCCTTAAGAGCCAATTTGGCAAAGACCCATGTAGATACTTCAGGAACATGAAGAATCCTGGTGAGTTCATGTTACTATTCCTATGCGGACAAGTCCCCGCATGCCGCCGCCTTCTTGAGCCGGGGCCCTCATGCTGATGAGGAATGATGTTGTATGAGCTAATGGGTAGGGAAGTAATCTGTTAGAGTGGTGTTCTCTTTTGAACTGGCATAACTAATGAAGAGGGTGATGAATCATGCATGTTGACATTTCAGCTATCACCAGTATTTGTTATTTATTTGTCCTTTATAGAAGGAACATATTGGTGACTGAAGGAATATCATCCAGAGCAGACTGATAGCTCCATGGGATGAAGGCTGGAGATGCTGTTAATTTTTCTGTTTGGCTGGGGAGTGCGTTGTTGTTGGAGATCTTTCATACTCATTGTTTCAAAGTCTTGAAGCAACTTGTTGCTTGTTACTTGTTGGAGTGGTGTGTGTCCAAAGTGAACATCCTGGTATGTATGAATTGTCCTTTCTTGCACCACAAGCAGTTCCATTCATGGTGCCCCGTTGCACATAAATTACTGAGAAGTCATCTGATCAGTGTTTCTGACTTCATTGTGCTGATCAAAACGGAGAAAGCTCAAAGCCGTGTTTGTTCCTGTGCTGAGCTGGAAGTGTATGCAAATAGCAAATGTATATCTGCCATTATCCCAGCCTTTCCAAAGCTTTCCTGCTTCTCTTTCTTCATGTTTTTGTATCTGGAAGTTTGTGATTGTTTGTTTTAGAGTGGGTTGCATGTAAGACAACAGAGATGTGCTCATTGTCTTTACGATTTATTACAATTTCTTTGTCTTTGCATCCTGTTTTCAGCATCCTCATTTTTTTGGCCACTGAAGGGGGTGAATTGGTTTTCAGAGATCAATGACACTTTGTGGATTTCCATTGTGTAATTCTTAAATCCTGAAGCTTGTATTTATCCATCACTAATGAAGTTCTGAATAACTGAACTGCATCTTCCACCCTAATCTCTATGGGATATTTTTGAGATTAAAAAATGGGATAGCTTGACACAGCAGTTGAGGTAAAATTCCCAAATAACAGTGAATGGGGTAAATGTGTGGGGTTTTTTTCAGAGTTGCTCATTTTAGTGGTGAATGTTTGATTGTCTAGTTTTTATTTACATCAGCTTTAGTTTCTAATTGTGGTTGAATTGTAGTGATCCCAAATTTGAGATTTGTAATGAACTCATTAATGGAAAAAGTATTTGGGATAAGTGAATTCTTATTTGCAACGCAAGTCACACTGGGAATTTGTTATTAATTAGCGAGGGTGAGAGAAGAGACGGTTAATTTGTATTTTATGGTAGGGGATCTTCCTATTTACTTACTTCTGGATATTTTGAAGTGTTTATTCCATTTTCCCCTTCATGCCTGTATGATTTCCAGGGCAGGTAAAATAATATTTTGGCAGATTGCTGCCATTGTTCTGTATTCAGATTATTTATGTAAAATGCTTTTATGAAGCAGTCGGTAGGAAACATCACTGCTGCAATTTAGATTTCTTAGTTGCCTTAACAAGTGAGGTTTGTGTATGTGTGTGAATGATTCCCCTCCCCCCCCCTTTTTTTTTTACAAGTTTTTCAGCTGGCTATCTTAAAAATTTGTATTTCTCCCTTAGTTTGGATGAGAAACCTGATGGATACGTTTGAAAAAGAGAAACCATCAGTGCATATGAAAACTATCAAAATTAAAGACAATGTAAAATACCTCCTCAGAATGGGGGTATGAATATTTATAGTGTCTGTGGTTCCAGAAAGCCAGGGTGCATTGATTCCAACTGCTGAAAAACATTAACTGATACTCTTGAAAGTGTCTTAATATCCTTAACCTGGAAACAATTATGGTCTCTTGTGTTCCCTGCCAGCCACCTTGATGGTAACCTGAAGTTCCTTGCAGGTGAATTTTCCATCCTTGAGTTGCAGAGCATTAAGCTGACTGAGCTAGATCATGTGGTCAGTGTTTTAACAGTTGGCTTAAACGCTGGTGAGTTGTACTTACGAGCCCTTATGTCATGCTTAGCATTTTTAGTGGGCTGCTTCTGTCTGAGCGTGTGAAATACTATCATTTCCAATGAAGTCGAGAAAAAATATGAGGAAAACTAGAAGAAGACTAAGGAGAAACAAATTGAGTCGCTTCCTGATCATGTATCTGGAGGTATAAATGTGAGAGGATTTAGATCTTCCTGCAGTTCTTAAATGGGAACTGGTTATTGGCTTTATTGTTTTAGGGAAACAAACAAAGCTCACCTTTTACTGGTCTGTGTAGAAGTTTTACCTGTCTGTGCTGTCACCCAGCTGTTGATTCCTGCTATCTTCACCCCCCTTCTGAAAGCTGCCAGTCTCTCAGCTGTGCTGAACCAGATGTCTGGGTGTAAGGTAAAAAGAATAATCCCATTTTACTGACTTCTTCTTGATGTTCCTGCCCTGAAATTATTCACTGGTGAGGCTGATCAGATGTAGTTAGCAGTTCTTTTTTGTCCCACCAGTCTGGCACAGCAGATTCTGGTGATGCCTCCTTCCATCAATAGAAATGAGCTTCTGCCATCCTCTCTTCTTGGGTTGTGATTTCATAAAGTTAGTATTTTTAATGAAGAAATACTATGAAAAAGTAAAGGAACAATATGCAACCAGAGCTCAATGATCAATGAAGGGTGAATATTTCCTGTTGTTGGTCCATTTATTTACCTCTTCAGTAACAGATTATTTTCCCTTTTGCATTAACTTCCATTCTGTCCTGTGGGATTATTGTGTCAAGAAACTATTTTTGATAGTAGGATGCTCTTAATGTCCCAGATAACAATTTGAAGAGGCCTAATAACGTGAAGATTAAGGTGCACAGCGTTTTTATAGAAATTAGGTGTTTTTAATGCTGAAAGATGTCAGTGGGAAAACCTCACATGTCCTGTAGCTCACCAGGGTGTAGGGAGTCACTAGGGCATGGCAGCACGGTGCCTGTAACTTGAAAGGAGTTGATCAAAATTGTCATGTCCTTGTGTCCACTCCTCTTTCTTTATGCTCCCTTAAATACTATGTCAATTTTTAGTTACATGTCTTGGCTCTCAGTGGTTAGAGCATGTCTGTGAACATGAGGGGTTGGTTGCTGATGGTTGGGACAGGCTTTAGGCAGGCTGGTTCTTGGGCATGCTGCAGAAGAAAGCCTTCACCAAAGGGGAGATCAGTGGGCAAACAGATGAACGACTTTCTATCCTTCAGAGATTTTATGGAATAGAATATGGAAGCATTCTGAGGGAGGATAGCTTCTATCTGAGGATAGAAGTACGTGGTGCTTGGAGGAAAGAGCCAAAGTGTGTGTGTTGAGCTTCTCTGAGAGTTGTAAAGCGGAGCCTGTGGAGGGGTGCAGGTGTGAGTGGCTGCAGTGATCAAAATCGTGTTTGTGCTTGTGGATCTTGCTGGCCTGACCCAAGCTTACAGGGCACATGGTTCTTCACGTGACTTGATTTTTCAGGATATTTGCAGATTGGTACGGGTTCAGGCAGTGGTTCTGTGCATATAGCCATGTGTTGCTTAACCTGTTAGTTTCTGTAGTTGCTCAAGTTGGGGACTGATGCTTATTATCTCTTCTAGCAGCTTTTGCATTTATAAATAATCTTTCTTTAATAGCTAATTTATATGATATGAAGGGAGAAATATTCCATTTGCTAATTTAATGGGGATTTCTTTCCTCTTATTAAAATAATAATTTCCTATTTAATTTTCAATGTAAGATTTGATGAGAGGACCCCAACTCAATTTGCTGCTGTTTCACAGAGTTACTGGTATGAGACGCTCAGCTTCACAGTTGGAACATGAGTGTTTGCTTGAAATCCTTGTGAGCAGCTTTCCATTGGCACCAACCTTGGGTTAATACTTGGGCGTGTGTCAAGACATCCCTCACTTTTTTTGTCTTCAAAAGCAGGGATTTAGTGTAACAGGCACCGTTAAAGAAAGGAACATTGTTCTTTGAAGGCTTAAGCTGTAATGGAGCTACATATACCCACCTGCTTTCTCTTCAGATGGGTAATATCTATGTCTTGATTTAAAAAAAAAACCCAAATGCAATGCTGACAGCAGGCAGTGCTCCTACACCTCCTCAGCAGAGGTGGAATATACCATCTGGCACTATGTGGGTAGTAGTTATCCCAAAAAGTAATAACAGTGGGAGTTCTTGCCAGTTACAAGTTGTGATCACAAGCCAAATGGTGTGGTTCTAAATTGGCGTACGGTTCCAAAGAGAAAGAGATGCAAGTATTTATTTTTGCAAACTTGAGAAGTATTTTCAGTCAGGGGGTCTATGCTGAGATTTTAGTTGCTGGCACTTGGAATAAAGTGTGAGGGGAGTAAGTCAGAGGAATATGGGCTGTGATGCCTGCTAGACCATCTTCTAGGCACTAAAAAAAGTTGCCTTTTTTTGTTTTTGGTATTACGTAAGCCTCAACTTAGCACATGCAGGGTTGAAAGGGAGGGATTATTTTAAGAGTGAATAATGGAGCGGTCTCTTGGTTTGATTTTGACTTTGCTGAATGGGAACTGAAAATCTCCGTTCATCCTTCAGCACTACTAACCAGTCTTGAACAAATTGCTGCTACCTGCTGTAAGACAATGAGAAAAACTTCGTAACTAGGTGAAAAATTCCCTGTATTGCTTTTAGTAGCACTTCTGATATGGTGGCCTATGGTGTTTTTGCCTGAGAAGTTAGACACAGCATAACCAGAACTGCTGTAAAGTGAATGCAGAACTGGTTAGCGAGTTGCCTAGTAACCTGGATGGTAGAATTGAGAGTTAGACCTGTGGATGACATCAGCTTTCAAGTGGTTGCAGGGATAGGAAGAAAGGATTGGATTCAAAAGGATCTTGAAAACTTAAAATATGAAAAAATGAATTTGTCAGAGTTTATTCTCAATAAAAAGAATGGTCAATAGAACAAATACAGGCAAGCAGGAACAGAGGAGAGAGGAACATGCAAAGCTCTGTAGAATGTTCAAAATGAAAATAAAAAACCTCAGTGTCGCTTGCATGCACACAGAGCACGGGAACTTTAGAGGGAATGGTGAATTTGTGACATTTTTCAGATCTGAATTCTTACTGCAGGCTCGCTCAGACACTGGAAGTACTATGTATCAGTGTAGGCAAAATTCATGCGCAGACACAGGTTTTCAAAGAAGGCTTTTGTTGTTCTTTCTCAAGTTATTTGGGTAGATGATTTAGCAGCATACATTGTGTCTGCTGGGGAACTTTGCCAATATCTTTTTTTTTTTTCCCCAGCATAGCTGTAACTACCAGGGTCCTCTTAAAGTAGATAAGCTTTGTATCGGACTCTTATTTCTTTGTGGTTTTTTTTTTACTGCTTCTGCCTCTTGTAAATGTTCATAAGACTACATAACAAATTTAGTCAATAAAGACTTTGTCTAAGTCTGCTGAATGCATTCATAGTCATTGCACTGAGTGACTTTTCCTTGTTGTCTTGCTGTAGTTTTGATCTTTGGAAATGGAGATCAGCATTGAAGTTGGTGGCTGCATGCACAAATTTTAAAGTGAGTTAATGAATGTTAATTAGTAGGCACCTGAATATGCTCGTTTAATCTATTTACCAAGCTATCTCTGTTCAGAAATACAGTTTAAGTCAGCTATGAAAGCACCTTATTTGAAATAGTTGCCTCAATTAGATATTTTTCATGAGTCGTGTCAGCCTTTGTGTAAACCACATCCATTGATGATTTTTACGTACCTGATGTAACTGCTGTGTATTCCCTTATGTGTCTTGGTTACAATTCAAATTTTGCATTATGATTAACTTAAGTCTTGCATTTTTCCTCATGGACGAACAGCTTTGCAGTCAGGAGGGCAGACCAAGCACTACTCCGAGCTGTCTTTACTGCTTTGCATGTGCTGTGCTTCTTTGTGTAGTCAGGATTTTTGGCTCACTGAAAATCATAGATGCAAATTAACGATCTTCGTAAACGGAGGTGAATGAAAAATCTCCAAATTTGGATAAAGCCATCTTTAAAGAAAGATTAGGTAGTGTGACGTAAGATTATTTAGCTCTTCATTATCAGGAAACTGAGTAAATGTAAAAATCTTCTAAGTGATGAGCCTGTGTTTGCAGTGCTGTGTTTTAGCTGAGTATGGTTTGGGTTGGTTTCCTTCAGTTAAAGAGTGATACTACACACAGAGTAAATCTTGTTGTATTAATTATTACCCATTTAGCTCTGGAAATACCAGAGCTGACTCCGGCATATGTGGGAGATTTCCTTTTCTCAGATGTCACATGCTGCCACCTGTGTTCTCGCATCTGATGCACGCGAGTGCTTACTGAAATATCTCCAGTTTTGGAATTTGGGCAGTTTAAATCTATACTTGTCGAGCGTCTGTACTGTAAATCCCCAGATTTATATCTGGTGGCAGTTTTCTCCTAGTCTAGACGCTCGTGCTGAACTTCTGCGTGAAGCTAGTCCTGGCTGCTTACATTCAAGAAGTCGTCTTTCTGTATTGTATTAAGAGCTTATCCATATGTTACGAGCTCTGAGCGCAGGAAGTCTGCTGGCAGCAGTCCCACTATTCCATATTCTGATTTCAGACTCTTCATGGATCGTCAGGAAAAAAAAAAGCAGAGCACAAAGCGTGACAAGTTGCTGGCTGACTGATTTCTAGATAAGCTCTGCAAGAGAATTTGAATAAATATTAATGTGAAGGGTAAGAAATGATGCCGTGTGGCTGGTTACGGTGTGAATGCAGGGTGTGTTTAGAAATAAGATTGAGCAACGTACGAGGGTCAGTTTGGTGGAGAACAGGCTCCAAGTTGAGCCTCTGTATTGCTATGGTTTAGGAGAGGAAATAATGGCTGTTAGTTGGCGTGGGTCAGAATACCATAAGAGACTATATATGTATTTCCTTTAGACAATTTATTGTTTATTGTCATTAAAAAGAACATCCAAACTAATTGCAAAAATCAGATCGAGTAGTATTTTTGATATGTTGTGTTATTTTGGAACTTTGTAGGAGCAATACATAAAATAATGAATTTTTAATAAAGATTCTCACTTTTTACCCAGCAGACATCTCTCCCAGAGGAAACAATCATTCTGGTTTCACATAGGTCATATACAGTGACTGCTGAGGTCTCTGTAAGAAACAAAACCCAGATCTCCTTGAAACTGTGGCTGGCAAAACTATGGCTGCAGCAAAGTATTTATTTCCTGACTGTCAAGGCTGTTTTTGTTTGTGGGATTTCCCAAACCTGGGGTAGATTTTCAGATGGTTTTGGTTTTCTGAGTATTTTTGTTACGTTGTGACACCAGCATAAAATGGGAAACCCAGCTGAAATTTGTTCACTTGTGTCCATTTTCTTTTCCTAACGTAGTTTACAACAGTTAATTCAGGCACTCTAATGCATAAAAATATTTGTAAGTGCTAATGATATCTTACCCACGTTAAGTAGTGATTAAATTAATTCAAAAGAATATCCCATATTTCATAAATGATAACGCAGAGAATAATTTCTGGAGCCTTTTCTAACCCTGTGAAAGGGCACAGAGTCTGGCTCCAACATTCAATGTATGTAATAACAGATGTGGCTAGACCAAGCTCAGAAGAGTTTAAAAAATAAGCCCACAGTAACATATATAATGTTATATGTAAAATAATCTTGGACACATCTTTGTTGTGTTTGGGGAGAAATAGGTTTTAGTTTGATGTAGTAGGTGCTTGTATACACCAAGGCAAATAACATCATTCTCAAGTTTTCTGGAGTGCCTGTGTAGGAAGGGAAGTTAAGTTGCAGTCTGGAATTATTTTGGATAATTCAAAGGAAGAACAGAATTGTTATGTAGGAGGATTTTTTTGTATTTTTAAGATCCTCTGTAACACATCATTAAAATATAACTAAAAGGAGCCCAGTAGAAAGCGCTGTGTGTCAGTGCTCTCTCGTGTAAAAGGCTGAGTTTACATTTCTTCATGTTTGTTCCTGGTGTCAGAGCTGTTGCATCTGAAATGCTTGTGTTAATGGGACTTGATCTGAATTTTTTTTTATGAAACACAAATAGGAAATCATTATTGAAAGTATAAATAGTTTGTAAAATTGATGTTCATGATCTTCTTCCAAGTAAGAAACCACTTAAAATGTTAACAGCTTTGTTTGCATGTAGATGTGCCTAATTTGATTGAAAGATTCAGTATTTATAGTTGGTTGCTTTTTAGATAAAGGAAAGAAGTCTCCAGGTTTTGCATTGTGTTATTTGTGTACCTCTGTGAATTCAGTGTTTTCCTTTAGGAAGTTGCTTTTATCTGTCTGCAGCTTGCTGGCAGGGTTTTACTAAATAATGTTTAGAAATACTGTAGGCAAAAATGTGAAATATTCTGGAAGTAGAAAGCTAGAGAGAGAACCTTGTGTTTTTTCAAATGGGTTTTGTTTGTTTTTCTACTAGGGTTGTGCTTACCTCTGGTGTAGATCTCAGATGAAGAGCTTTTGCATATTACTCCTGATAGGAACATCAGGTTGGTTTTCCTTCCTTTATTTGTGCTCTTCCTCTTCCTCCTCCCTCCCCCTTCTCATCCTGCTGTTGTTTTATCTTTGCAGCATTGTTGAATTGGAGTAGTGGGGCCAGAAATTGATTTTTCATCCCTCGAGTGTAGCCTGAGCTGCGTGCTGGTTTTCAGCAAAGGCTCGGGTAAGGTCTGGTTCACAAACACCATTGATTTCTGTTCACATGTGGTGAAATCTCCTGAAATGAAACTTTTAGTATGAAATGAAGTCCCCTGCCTTTTCACGCTTAAGTGACTTTTATGATGCTTCTCATTAGTAATGGGAAGGGTTTAAGTAAATGATCACACACACGAACACTCCTTCCTGATTCTCTTTTCCATCAATGTGGAAAGCTTGCTGTAAGCTTTTAAATCACTTAAAAACCAGGTGAAAGCAGCCATGAATAAATGTTTTTATCTGGTCTTGAGACAATTAATGTTTTTTTGGGAAGTCATTCTTCTTCCAGAGAGGCACCAGTGTTTGCTGGTGTCCAGGACTGGAAGGCCTGGAGCAGTGTGTTTGCTATTGCAGTGTTGTGTTGCAAAGCAACTTTGAGCTGAGCAAATTTGTGCTGATTGTCCTTATAGAATCATAGAATAGAACCATGGAATCATTATGGTTGGAAGGGACCTCCAGGGGCATCAAGTCCAACCTTTATCCCATCATATTCCTAACCATTAGACCATGGCCTTATACTGCTGGCTGCAACAGCTACAGCCTCCAAAGAGGATGTCTGGTTGGCATCCCCATGCCAAGGGTCTCACTTTTCTGGGAGACTTCTCACTTCTGCTCTGTGTCTTTCAGTAGGCTGGAAGGAAATCTTTCTCTTGGGTGGGCATCTTTGTCTTTTTCCAGTGTCCCTTGATAACTTTGATACAGTGTGTGTCATGGTGAACCTGGATCTGTGTGTGTGCCAAGTGCTTAGCAGGTTGCCAGAATATCAGGGGGACATTATTTGCTTTTTCCTTGCTGTGAGTTACTGTTGTAGATGTAGATCTGTGAGTATTGGTTTTTATGTTTCTCAAAACCGTCTTGAGAATTCTGAGGGTGAGGGAAGATGTGAAAATAAATTATTGGAGGAGAAGTGAATTAGTGAGGATGAAATTGAGAAACAGAACAGCAGCAAATGTTTCTGAATTTGTTTCTGAATAGATAATGGTGGGGAGAGTAATTGGAAAGTGGTGAACTTAATAATAATGTATTTTGAAAAGCTTGTGTGAAAAAGGCTACAAATCTCATAATGAAGAAGTTAGAGATAAGAAAAGCTTATCTGAGGATTAAGACTGACTTGGTTGAGTGGTTTAAAAGTCAAACAGGATTTTGACACATTTATACCTGTCCTGCTACAAATGACAGTCAACATCCTTTTGAAGAGAACAGATAATTGCACTTAAGGTAATTGGTTGTCCAAAGATGGATGAGTGTGCAGCTGCTTTTTCTCCCTGAGTACATATAATGTACCCTTTCATGGCAGGCTGGATTAAAATTTTTAAAAAGAATTACTTTCATATTCAAAGAAATGTGAGAAATATATTTTAAATATTATTTAATATTATTTTAACAAGCATTTATATCAGCATTAGCATGTGGGGCAGTGGATAAGGGGAGTAGGCAGTGTTAGTGCTGCTAGGACTGAGTGTTTCAAAGAGCTGTAAGGAATGTGTATGTGTATTTTTTCCAGATGAATATTGGCTGATACTGCAGATGCACTTCTTTTATCTGTGAGGTTGGTGAATTTGAGATTGAACTGGAATGTAAAGTGGCATTATTTCTCTGGGCATCCTGGAAGTAAAGATTCACGGTTTGCTCTAAGCTGCATCTTTTCAGTAGATTTTTAGTGGATTTTCTCATACGTATTCAGTAGCTCAGTACTTAGAAGCTAGTAAATGTTCATGACTTCTTTTCAAGTGGTTCTAAATTTACCATATTGTTTGGGTATATCTGTGTTAAGATTTTTGGGAATTGGCAACTAGATTGATTGCAAACTTTAATCAGAGTTTTACATGATTTCCCCTTTTCTAGCAAATTGATCTACTCACTTTGTTTAAAATTTTGCATGTATGTAAATGTGTATGTATTTATAACCATAATTTATATTTTGCTGTAGGCTTGGAAGAATGTAGCAAGGGCACATTTAGAGAGGACTAAATGGCACTTCTTAGATGGCAGCGTGGAATGTAGTGAATTACTCTTCAGTATGAAACATTAATCTGTCTAATTGCTGCCTGAGTTTTCTACAGCTGTTTTAGAGCAACCTAATAAAACGTAGCCCGACACAAATATTTTTATACAAACAAATATAATTAAGAATTAGAAAGAAGGGGTATTGCTAATAGTATTAAAATTCATTCCTTATCTTCCTCTGTTTTAATTACTTCAGTGGTGGAGTTATTTTAATTTTCCTTACATAAATTAAGCCAAGTGTTCAACTTTACTGCCAAGTATAGCATGAGTGCTTGAAGCACATGGAGTTTGTAGCAGAAACAACCTGTGAAGAATTTTTTTTTCTGAACCTGCTGACAGTTCTTATTTATTAATTGTTGCAATAGAGTCATATAATAGTAATTTTGTAGCAGTAATCACTTTCTAGAAGGATTTCAAGTTATGGACCTAATTCTCTACTGTTAAATGACCTAGAACTAACACTGAATCTGTGTTACCTTTTTCATACTGATACATTATTCAAAACTATGTAGGGAAAATATACTTCTGGGTATAGCTTATTGTGGTAGCTTGTGAACCCAGTCTACACAAATTTGACATGAGGAGAAATAATTCAGAAGTTGTTTTTTTCTGTTGGTTTTGCTGCTATGGTCAGAGCTATTGTAGAAAAGAATAACTTCTTTGTGTCTTCCCAGAGATAACGTGCACCTCCTCTATAAAAGTTTCGTTGTCTACATCCCTGTACTCTTCAAAGTAACCTTAATGTCCTGTGCTGCAAATGAAACTTTCACATCTTGATGTGCACAAAGCTGGGCCGTTTCCAAGCTTATCTTGTGCCTGTCTGAAACATCAAGCATCTTGTATTAATCTTTTAAAGATGATACTTGACATTAAAAATGTGTATTATAGGATTTGGGTAGGATTCATGTCCTAAAGTGATGACAAACTTCAGCTGCAGATGGATGGAAGTGGTTTCATACAGATAGTTATACCAGATAACAGTTTGTATTATACGTGAAGAGAAAGTGGCAACATTTAATTGCACCTTTAAAAACAGAGAGTGGGAAGAATTTCTTATATTCTCTGGCAGTGGCATTTCTGAAGCAAGCCAGTTGGTTGAATCTGAAGAAGGTATATTCTCAACATGAAAGAGAAATTGTTATAAAGCTCAAGGTGCATTCCATTAGAGCCTTTTAAAGCCATTTTCAGTGTTGCTTTTCTTATGCAGATAATGTCTGCGGGGGTGGTCTTGGAGGGTGGGTCATCTAAGCAGACAGAATGGTCCTGTGCTCTTCTATTTTAACCAGATAAAGTTTCATGGAAGCTTAAGCATCTTCAGATAGCACCGTTCTCAGGAGGTACCTCACTCCTGTGCCTGTCAATCTCCAGCGTGAGAAAGGGAAGATGTGATCGTAATTGGAAGTTACAGAAACAACTATAATTATACACCTGAAATACTG
Source organism: Aegotheles bennettii (assembly GCA_013398125.1). Classification (NCBI taxonomy): domain Eukaryota; kingdom Metazoa; phylum Chordata; class Aves; order Caprimulgiformes; family Aegothelidae; genus Aegotheles; species Aegotheles bennettii. The sequence goes on from VZRW01000170.1 coordinate 165,969, forward strand.
TTCTTTATGGTTTTTCAGTGTCATTTGAAAGGGCTGGCTTCTGGGGCATAAGCAATCAGAATGATGGTGTTTAGTGTCATAATGTGTCTTCGCAACAGTTTTATTTTGGTGTGGCCGTGATTTCATGCTTGTCCTGTTGAATACTGCATTGTCATGGCTGTGGGCTTCCCAAAGAAAGGCTTGAATAGACTCTGAAAAAATTAGAACCTGTTAAAAACATTTAGCCTGTTTGATGGTCAGCTGGAATGGTCTTGATACAGGCTCAAAAGGAGCTCCAAAGGCTCCAAGGAACTGTTTTACTACCCGTGATGGAGGGTTAATGCAAAGACTTGGAGAAGAATAGCAATTAAAAAGGAAAAGAGAGAAATAGGGACCATAATGAAGCAAATACAGGTGCTTTTGTTGAGGAAGGTTCTTTAAATTGTCCTCCCATATTACTTACGTTTTTCTTAAAAAAAAAACCCAAAAAAAAAGTTAATCTGTAAGTATTTTACCCACGATTTTTAAAAGAATTTAATTGCAGAGAAGAAAAACTAGAAGTCAGAATATTGTTCCAAGTATAAATTAAGCTTAAAATTTATTTTGTGGGTATGTGCCATCATTTAAAAATAGAATTACCAACTGCCAGTTCTGAATTTTTAATCACTTTTTTCTCAGATAGCCAGTAGTTACACATAGAGATTCAATGCTCAGTTACAACTTTAAATTCTAGTTTTTAGAATAATTCTACTTTTTAAAATTAGTTACCTGATGGGTTTCTTAATATATATGTGCATTTTTCTTAGCTCAGGATTGCTTTGTAGAATGGTGGAGGGTTTTATTTTTAATAAGAAACCAGCATCTTTACTGAACTCAAACCTGAACCTGTCCAACCCATGAACTGAATCACTTCCAGGGGAACTGGATATTTGTGTAAGGACTGACTCTTCTCAGCTGGTGTTCAGGAATATCCTTTGGCTTGTCCCTTTACAACGCTTTGGACTGTGGAAATGTTAATGTTTCAGCCATTTCATCTTTCACCTTTTAAATAGGAAGTATATTTCAGGAAGCCTCTTTGTTCTGATGCAAGTGCAATGATCTGTATTTTTCTTGAATGCTGAGCACAGGGGCTACAATGAAACCTTACTAATTGTGCCTGTATGTGTTAATGCATTAAAAGTAATTACTGTACAAAAAGTCACTCGTGAGTGGAGTGACCTTTTAACAGGAGGGATCTCAGCTTGAAACCGAAAGAGTAATTTTAGGTTCAGTGTTGACCCAGTTGAGATTTTCTTTTTCCTTTTTTTTCCTGTTTTTTGTTGCTGTATGAATATCTCCTATAAGGGGCTGACTATGGATTGACTATATCTGGAAAACCAAATGCAAACACAGTGCTATCAGCTCTGCAGAATAAGCTAGCTGGGAAAAGAAAGATTTTTCTCTCTGGCAGCTTTATTTATGATAATCTTAACTGTGTGGACTTTATAGTCCAACTCTTAGTTGGCAGTTTTCTTATGTTTTGTCTTATTATTTTAATGGTTTCACCTTAAAGGAATATTGAGATATGTGTTGGTTATGATAGAAGTATATTGTAGTGGCTCAGTGGTTTGGTTAATCTAAAATTACTTGATCTTATAAATAAATGAAAGCAAGAAATTTTCCTAAGAGTTATGTTTATGGCTTTTCAGTTATTTTGTGGGCCTTCCAATGATATGCTTACTTGATTTAGAAAAATTCTGCATTGGTGTTTGAAGTGAAACGTGGTGTGAAAAAGTTATTTTTTTTCTTTTTCTTTGAAAAAAAATAAATCTCTTGCACATCCATCTGTGACATGTGAGAACCTTATTTTCATGTAGCACTGGCAGTGCTAAGAGCAGCATGTTGTCTGTCAAGGCTTGCTTTTTGTTGTTTCCACCTCGGGTAGTGTATGAGACATGGCAGGCACCACCAAAGCTACACACTGTGTAAGCAAGGAGTAGCTTGCTTGGCTTAGATCTAAAGGAGAGAATATAGTGCATTTACCAGGATGGAATAATGTTGATAAGTGAAGGAGCTCAGTGTGAATATCTGAATGTCTCCTGATGGAGTTAAGTTTTAAACTTCTTAATTGATTTATTTTTAATGAAGACCTACATTATTGTAATGATAACAGGTGCTGAAATGGGCATCCCTGGAGGTGTTTAGGATGCATCTGGATGTGGCGCTGGGTGATGTGGGTTAGTGGTGATGTAGGTAGGATCTTGGATGATCTTGAAGGTCTCTTCCAACCTTGATGATTCTAATACCAGTTAGAGTTAGCTTAAGTTGTAACGCTTCTGTTGCTTTAACTTGACTCGTGCTGTGTTGAAAATAGGAAGTTGGTGGAACTCCACAAGCACAGTTGTTGTGAGCAGCCCTTAGGACAGCAGCTGCTGTGGATAAAGAGGTTTTTTGGCTCTTTGTAGTCAGGTGTTCAAAAACCTTAAAGAAATTCTTTTGGACTGGGGCAATGGGAAGTTATCTCAGCAAACACAAACTGTTCGTCTGGCTTGTTGGCTTAGGAAGATGAAGGTCACTTTGTGCTACCTCCACATTTGTGTATTACTCCATGCTGTGTCAAGTCACGTTTCATCCTACTTAGATGACAGCTGGACAAATACAGGAAGAGCCACCATGGCTTTTGTAGGAGTTCCTGCTTTACAGACTGCATGAAGTTCTGCTGAAAGGGCCAGCAGATCAAGAGAGAATCCTGCTAGTTGATAGAATCCACTTGGATTTTCAGAAAAGTTTTGTCCAAAGTTTCTCACCAAGGACATTTAAGAAAACTGAGTGGACCCAGCATGGGAGAGAATCCTGTCGTGGAGAATAATGAGTTAAGGTTAAAAATGAGGGTAGGAGTAAATGGTCAGCTGTCACATGTAGAATTTTGCACTAAGCCTTGTATTGAGGATCATGCTAACTAATGGGTTCCAACACAAAGTAGGCTGGACATAATCGGTCTTGCCAAGGGGTGCCTGAAAGGCCTTAAGTCTTTAATTACTGTTTAATAACAGTGAATGAAGTGCAGTGTAGATAAATGCAAGTGTTTCACATGCAAAGAAACCAAATCCAAGTTATAGAAAATTACAGTTCTAAACTGACTACTACTGCTCAGTGGAGAAACCTTGAAATTATGATGATTAGAGCCATGGAAACAGCAGCTTTAAAATCAAATAAAAAAAATATCTTAATTTGAAATGTTGGGGATTAATAGGAAAGAAATAGTGAATAAAGCAAAGCATCATAGAGCCACCTTAGAGCTTCATGGAATGGCAACATCTTAAAGACTCTCAGGTTTGGTCTGCTCATTTTCTGGAAGATCTGTTGGAGCTGCAGATGGCTTGGAGCAGGGCAGCAAGGCTGATCAAAGATATGGGGTGCTTGAGTAGGCAGGAACTATCTATAAGGGGAAGGAGATGCCTTTTAGGAACAATTACTTGGAAAAGAGTAAATTAAGTGCAAATTTCAAGTGAAATGTAGGCGAATACCATGTGCATCTCTCAGAACATTTCTGCAGACACCCTTAAACCCTCATTTGCAATGCACTCTTTAAGTCACTGCTGAAAGTACAGTCCTGCCAGTTTTCTTCAGTTCATCATACGTGTCCATCTTCTTGACGTGGCTGCATTCCTGGCAGGTGTTTCTGAGCCAGCGAGTTGCTTCACTCGTGGGTTAAGCAGGGATTTGTTCATGGGTCTTGTGATCTTTAAAGGCTAACGTGTGAAGTGAACATAGCACGTAACTGGGCAGTGGGATTATGAACATTGCTTTAATAGCGAGGTTCCAGAAGCCAGCAGTACAATTCTTCATCCTTTACTTTCCTTGTATGTGTTTATACAACATAAAAGAGCTTTCTGTGGTAGCTGAGGAAACATGCCTTTTTTTGGGCTTGTGGTAAGAATGTTCTTAAGTGGTTTCTGCAGCATTGTTTGCATTATTTTGCTTTAAAGGCAGTAAACTTTGGAAAATGTGATATCCATAGCCAATTTAGATTTAAGATAATCCAATCTAGCTACAACCCTCTGAATGTTTGACTATTTTTCCCTTTCAGACTCATTCTTGTTAAAGAAAAAAGGCTTCCTGATACTGGGTAATACAACAGTAGCCATTACTGTATTTTCTGTAACACATCTAGATGGCAGAAACGTTTTCCTGCAGAACTTGCCCGAGGAAATTTCAGACCATTGTTTCTTAATAGACATTGTTCCTGAGCGTAATAAAGGTGAATCAGAGACTTTGGCTTTGTTGTGCTGCAGCGAGGGTGAGAATACACTGCTTTTTAAACCTCAGACAAAAGAAGTGGGAATGTATACCAAGAGGGGAGGGGGTTCCTCAAGCCCTAAATTTTCTCCACTCTGGAGTAAGAGTTTGGGTGGAAGTGGAGTGTGTGTATGAGAGGTGTAAGTGTATATAGTATGCAAGTAGTGCTGTGGAGTATAATCCCCTACAGAAACTTTGCTACTAAGAGAAGCTTTGAACCCGTGGTAACATGTCTACTCAGATCCTCCTTCTAGGTACTGTCAGGGCAGCATTGTGAGGAGTGGTGCCACAGCAGAAAGGAGAGGTAAGGGTAAAGCTTAGGTCTGCCTGCTCTCACCAGCAACTCTACCGAATGGCTTTAGAGAGAAAACCAGTTTGAGTAGGTATGTATTATTTCTTGACTGATCTTTTCAGTTCTTTAAGAAGTATTTGGATGCTGTAAGTTTCAGTGATTTTTTGCTGTTTCTTCCTGTCTTCCTTGGTTGTGCACACTCAATGACAAGGGTTTTCATTTAGCAAGGGATTAGGATCTGGGATTTGCTTCAGTGAATGATGACATAAATTCTTCTAGATTATACATGGCAATTGCAGTCATTTAGGTTGCAAGCATAGGGGAAAAAACATAAATCCTGTCTCAGGAAGGCATTTTGATTTCCTCCATATGACACACTATAGATAGTAGTTAAAAAATCAAATTGTTTTTATAGTTACACAACTTAGTGAGGAAATCTCACCCTTCAGTGCTGAAATTTTATTAAAGCTAAATGGGAGAGGGAGTGAACACCTTGTCTAAAAATAAGACCAAACCAATACTGCTGATTTCAACTCTGCTCCATTATCTTTAAGCTTTGTTACACACTGTCTGATACTCTCCTGACTCTACCCATGAGTCATGGGCAGAGCATTTCCTTGCCCAGGATGAGAGACCGATGTCCCCCAGCATTCCAGTATTGGAGAGACTGGGAAAACCACCCGTACCATAGCATCCCTACCACTCATCTCAGCTTGGCTCTCTGTGAAATGGGATGAATGGACCAAGCAGAGGAGGGTGTAGAATGAATATGTGATACACTCTGAGCAGAGCAAAACAAATCTCGGGTCAGGTTTTTCAACTGCTCTTGTTCCAGTCTTCTGAAGTGACTTAAGCATCCCTGAGGCAAAGATTGGCTCCAGTGAGCTAATGTGGTTCATTTTGCAATAGGGGTAAGTTAAGAGGATACTCAGTATTCTCAGCTGATTTTTTTAAGCCATGGTGATGGAGTAGATTTCAAGAGTCACATTGAAAGTAACTAAGTCTGGGGTTTGGGAAGTGCCCAGCTCACTTTGGTGCTCTCACTGTGACTGTTTTCTGCCTGTCACTGTTTAGTTCCTCGTGGCTTGAGTTATTTATGGACCTGTATCAGTTTGCTTTAGGTTAGCTGGTTTCTCCAGTTAAAATCTCACTGGGTTTTCAGCTCTCACTTGTATACAACTAAGGAACTGCAGTTCTACATACCAGAACTTTTAAGTCTTCATATCTACATTTTCACTGCCCATTGCAGGATGAAACTAGAAACCTCTGAGCTGGTAGCTAGCAAGAACAGAATGAAGCAGAGCTCGTGTATACAACACCGAATTCTTCTGAAGCGTGCGTAATTCAAGTGTGCTCGTACAGTGGCTCAAATTATAACTGCTTGTAGTTTAAACACATTGTCTTAAGTAGTCAGGCCTATTTCAAATACTTACTCATACACGTGTTCCCATTCTGGTGGCCATCTCCAAAGTCTGATCCCGACTGCTCCTCAGGCTGCTTTCTTACCAGGAGTGTCTGGAGCAGCATTAGCAATGGTGGTGTTACATGGACACAGGAATGCAAACGTGATCCTTAGGATAAAGCTGTGCTGTAAATAACACTCCTGGCATTTTAGTCATTTGATCCTTAACTTTCTTGGCTTGCACACATTTGAGCAGTGTTGCCAGAATTTTGTGTTCGATTCTTACTGAAATCCCTGACAAAACTTTCAGCAGCATTGGAAAGAGTGGAAGAGACTTGGGATGTTGAAAATGCCTGCCCTGTCAGATGGCTTTTCAGTGTCATGAGATCTGTGGGCCATTAGGTCTCCTCTTCTAGTTATTTGCTGACATCTATTAAAATGTCAGATAATGACATTAAGTCTCCTAACCTTGAATTACTCTGGAAGGAAAATATTTCTCTTGGTGCATACTTAACATAACCCATCATTTTATGGTCACGTTGGCATGTGCATTATGAGTGCAGGACCCAGAACAAGTAGTTAATAAATGATAACCAATCTGTAGATAGAGCAGAGAGGGTGAACAAACAGGTTGTAGTTAATGTTATTAAACGTTATGGTAATTAGCACCTGAAGGCATTGGAAGGTGAGGGCTTTGTAGCACTAGTCATTGTAACAACAAAAAAATGACAGCTCTTGCCCCCAAAATCATGGTAGATGAGTTTGTAAATTTTGATAAACATTATTAAGATACTGAGAAATGGAATACTCCATTAATAGCTTGGAACTATTTGTTTGTTAAATAGGAAATAAAATGGAAACTCATTGTAATTTTCATATAAAACCAGGAGTCTCAAGTTGTTAAGATAGCAGAATGTAAAATCTGTATTTAACACACAGTTTGTTGGAGTTTTTTGGTTTTGTTTTATTTTTATTTTTTTTAAAGGCACAGTGAGCAGAAAAATCTTAATTTAAAGCATGGACACTTATTTTTTTTTTTCTCATAATTCCATTTATGTCTGGATGCTTTCCCATAGTTATTTAGAGTGATGATCATGAAGAAACTGTTGCCAGCTTAGAATATGGTAGAGTGGATGCTTGCTTAATACTGTTGAAAATCAGCCAAGACATATCTAATTATGGACTAAAGTGTAATGTTGTGGAGTTTTACTTGTGGAATTCTTGATTTATCAATGGTACACGTTCCTATGTAATGAACTCTCTAAGTACAATGATTATGTATGGTAACATACGATTCAAATCTTACTTTTAATTAGAGAATAAGGAGTTGAGAAGGCACTCTTTATCAAGATGGAAACGTGAGACTTGTTTTCCAGATCAGTCCCTAATAAAATCAGCCACATTTACATTATTATTATTTAAGGAATATTGCCATTCTCCTGATCTTTGATTTGTTAGATAACAGCCGTTGCTAAAACACACATTTTGCTTAAAAATGAATTTATGAGAGTTAGAACTGCAATGAGATTATTTTTTTGTCAGCATGTATTTTGTTTCCAACATGTATGTATGTGCAAAGAATTTAAACTGTGATTTTATTTGATTTTAGAATACCATCCAAGCTTACTCGATTTATCAGATGAATACCAGCTGGTGCAACTGACAGCCAAAACTAGAAAAATAACCTCATTTAAAGATGGAAATCCCTATTCATGAGACCATTTCAGAGATTTTTCTTTCCAGCAGGACTGGTTGAGCAACATGTTCGGATCATTGGTGTAGTGTATGGTTTTCAAAGACAGATGGTCATTGTGTTTAATGTCTGTGTATTAATGTTCTGTTGATAAAAGTATGAGTAAGTTGTTAATTTCTCTGGGAAAATATAATTAAGCTGTTCAGATCAGGGTACGTGTGACCTATACTACATTTGGTTTAAAGGCTTCAAATTCAATTAACTCTGAAAAATTGCTTTGAATTTTTACCTGCTCAAATGCAACATCTGCTTGCTTAGATTATGGGGAAAAATACTGCTTTGTTTGCTGCAGGATGAATAGAAAACTAGTCTTCTAGTTCATCCTGCTAATTGGAAGTTTGCTCAGTACTGGTGTTAAATATTTTGAAATATAGAGCGGGTGGTATGCATCTCCAGATATCTCAACAGACTTCTCAGACTTGTTCCTGTGAAATCAAATGTCCCAGTATCGTTTCATACTGTACCTCTTTACTGCTGTAGTCGAGTGGCTATGGAAGGCAGGTTCTCTGTTTTGTTTCTTAAATCTTTAAAGCTTTAAGTCTTCTTTCTGTTGTGGGTTCAAGCTAGACAGGAAGACATTGCAGCTGGAAAGTGTGTTGCTTTACCTGAAAGTATTAGTTCTTTTTGTTGGGTGTCTGTCTGCTTGGTTAGAACAGTGTGTGGGGGTGCTTGATTCTGTCAACCAAAAGTGTTGACAATATTGTGATTTTTTTATTTTTATTTTTTTCCTCAAAAAACCCCCTGTTCTTCTTACCTGTTTCAATAATACTTAACTAAGAGCCCTTCCTTAAGGCAGTCAATTTAGCTTTCATTTTATGCCTTTTTTGGTGCACTCATGCACTAGGGTGTGTGTATTTAGAAACTGAGTTTAACTTGAGACTCAGCATGTTTAACAGAAGATAGAAAAGCTCTTTTTAAGAAGTCATTTGAAGCTAGATGTGAAGGATGTTAGTGGTATGCCTGTCTTTTTGCTGTTTTACCCTTTGATTGTGTTTTTAACATGTTCTTCTGCAGAAGAATTCAGTACAGTTATTAACTAGACAGGTATAGCCAAGAAATTATTTGGGACTGCAGGTCTGGAGGTTGATTGCTTTGTATCTGAATTACTTGGCTACTTCATCTGCTGAGCACGCCAAACCTTAATTCTTGTATTTCTTAACTTTTTGTTTACTTGGCTTTGTGATGTTATTACTAACTTGTACTTTTTAATAGCACGTCTTTGTGTTCTTATTTTGGAAATGACGTCATGTCCTCTCATTCACTACTGTTTGAGCAGCTTTGTCCATGGTGTGTTCATTCAGAAATCGTCTGAATCAGTGAAAAGGCCCCAAATGCAGAGAATTATCAAAAACTATTTAAAGGGGACTATTTCTGTTATTCTGGATGAAGCTGAATAAAGTGATGGATGTACTGGAACAGTAAATACAGTGTGGGAAACGCATGGTTGAATTGATACTGCTCTGGGCTGATGGTTCTTCAAAGGAAAAGAAATCAACAAGTGTGTTGTTTTGTGGGGTTTTTTTTGTTTGTTTGTTTGTTTTGGGAGGGGTTGGCATTGTGGAATTTGGGAATATTCCTAGGTCAGGTTTTAAATTTGCAAACTTGGATGGCAATTGGGAGTTGTTAGCTGGCTATTGCTAGTTGGCTTTTAGGGGCTTCTTCATTGATGGCCAAAGGCAGAATGAAGACTGAACCACTTCTTGCAGTTGGTAGGACAGTGCTGGGCAGTTGTTCTGTGCCTGTTTTACAAATCCCTGACCTTGTGTTTCTGGGGAGCAAACAAATGGAGCAAACAATAGTGAATTATTTGTGTTGGTTTTGGAGATGAATAAGAGTTAAGAAGTAGGACTGTTACCTTAGCCAAGTCCAAGAGGATGGGCTTGGAAAAACTATATTGATATAATAATAAAAAAGGAGAGGAATTTAAAAAAAATATATTATAACTGGAAGCCATACCAGAAGACAGAAGTTTTAGAACCCCAAACTCTTAGAATATCTGGAGAAATCTTGACTGTGTGTTGCTTCTGATTGAAACACACCACAGTTCTGATTTATGTGTTTAATCAAGAGGGAATAACTCTAAAATTGATTTCCCCCCCCAAACTGTTTGTATATTAGTCTCTATATTTGTTATGATACATCATGTCAGAATTTATAACTTTCATACAGTTAAACAGCAGAATTTACAATTATAATTAGAGGGTTAAAGGCATTTAAAGAATAAAAGCACATTATTGGCATTCAGTTTTTATTGACAACCCACTAATATCTGCTACATTCACATAAAGATTTCTAATGTAATAATGTGAGCAGATGAAAGCTCTGCTATTTAAAAGCTCGGTGCAGAGCATATTCATCAAGTATGCTCTCTGAATGCAGATGGAAAGTTATTGAGCAAATTATGGGTAGTCAGCACTCATCTACAGCTTACACTGCATAAGCCATATTCTGCTCTTGTTCTACGGGGTATCTTAATATTAAGAGAGATGTATTAATTAGATAGATGGCAGCAAACCAAAACATTTAGGAGTTACTGTTAGTTATTCCAAAACTCCGTGTTTTCAGTTTTCCAAAAATTGTAGCATTGCTGCTTTTGAAAGAAAAAAATCCTCTTTAGTCAATCACCTACTGGAGGTGTTTGCAAGTGCCTGGTTTTTGATCAGTTCAAGGAATCGTGGAGAATGCCAAATAAATGCTTTAAGATCCTGTCTTTTGCTCCTCCTTTAGGATCTAAGGAATATAGGGGTTTTTGGTGTGAAGTAATTCCTGACAAAAATCTCCCTTGATCTGAACATGTTTGGGTTTGGCCACCATACAGGCTTAGTTAAAATAAATTCCATAACTGTGGTCTTTCGCTGTAGGGAATTGGACATTCAGAAATTCTTAGTTGGGTCTTTCTAACAATGTAATTTTCACAGAATGCCAATACTCGGGCAGTTGGATGATTTAGGAGGCAATCAGGAGTTTGCAGAACCCAGCGAGGGAGTTTGAAGCAGGGACATCACCTGGCAGCGTGGTGGGAGGCAGCCTGGGGTGCTGAGTCCAGGTGAGGGCTGTGCAGGAGCTGGAGGAGGCTCCGGCAGAGGTGAGGGTGCCAGGGAGATGCCAGCTGAACAGACCCTTCCTTTTTGCTGTATCAAAAATCACTTTCAGTGCTGCAAGATCAGAGCTGCAGCATTTGCATGGGTTTTTGTGCTTGACTGATGGAAACAGCCACGCTCCTGGGGAGCGTCGTATGCTGGTTACCAGCTTTGGAGTTGTTTTTCCACAGAAGTGAAAAATTGGAAGCAGGGAGGTAATTGGCAGCCCTGAGAAACAAGATAGGATTGCTTCATGAATTTATGGAATGTCTTGCAGTTTTATATACAAAATTATTCATAGAAGGCCATCTGAGAAGTTTCTGTTGAGGTTCTGGAGAGCAGTGTGAATTACAAGTTAAGCTGTCAATTACTTTTCGGTGTCCTCTTGCAGTAGAATTAAAAAACCCTACTGAGATGGTTGAATATTATTCTACTTTGCTTGCAGGCTTAAGGTGGTGTCAATTTACTTTGGGGTTTTTTTGTTGTTTTTTGTTTTGTTTGATGATAAATGAGCTGTGTCTGTATTTCCTTCTACTTGCTGGTTCTCAACAGAGATTTCTAAAAAAATAAATTGGTAAAGCCTGTAAGACAGTAACATCAGCACAAATAAGCACATGGTGGTACTAAAATAGGTGCTCTGGTCTTTCTCAGTAAGTAGCAAGATACATTTCTCATGGCTCTTGGTTGATGAACTTGTTATAAGTATGTGATGACAGAGCCAAGGGCCAAGTACTGAACTCTTGATTTAGTGTGGAATCCCTTCATGGGACTTGTGTTAATGTAAGGATGGAGTTTAAAAAAACCCCAGCACACTAAGGGAAGGTCTCAGGATTTTAGCAGGAGTGCTTGCTGGGTTGAAGGAAAATATTTGGAGGTAACATACTGCTTTTTAAATAGTGTGCTACATGGTGTGTATCAAAGGGAAGCGTTGTCTGCTTGTCCTCTCCCTTTTGAAAAGTGATAAGAACGAAGAGTCAAGTGTCCAAAATTAGTACTGATTATCAGAGATTTAAAAGCATGAGCATTAACTTTTTAATTGTGATGATAAAAGAGTGGGTGCTGTCTGATAGCTTATACATTAATACTCTGGAAAAGCTGTGGGTTTATTCCTGGGGTGAGATGATTACAGTTCTGTGCGTGCAGCGGGACAGAATGGGGCACAATAGTGAGTTGAAAAGATGCTGCTAAATTCTCTTGTTTTGGTTTTTTTTTTTGTCTTTCAGGACTTTCAGTGAATGGAGGAAGACACTTTTTACTGAGATTTAACTTGTCTAAAGATATCAAGGTAGGAGAATTTATTTTTCCATGATCCCACATTTTCTTTGGAGTAGTTACTTAACTGCTCAAACAGAACTGAAGTTGTCCTCTGTCGTTTCTTTGTTAATCTGTGACCAGGTAGAATTGGAACATGGAGCATAGGCACTGTGTTCCTATATCAGTTCTACCAATTTTTAACCTGATTGCTTCTGTATTTAGAGAAAAAGGTGCAATAGCTATCATGTATTAGTGTTTGATCATTCTCTCTCTTTTCCTACTGAAGGTAACAGGAAAACTGGTGGAATAAATATTTCTTTATGTAGGGTTCCACGTGATTTATTGAGTTCAAACTAGCTGCTAATTAAAATATTTATACTTTTTTATAAGCAAAATGTATAATAGTGGCATAGCATTCTATATCAATATACTTTGATGTTTTAATTTTTCAAATTGTTTCTTGTAAAATCCCAAATCTTCTGTGTTTTGAGAAAATCTCCAGTGCTTGCCAATGGATTGAACTTCAGTTCCATATTGAATGTTCTTGAGCCTTGAGCAGGTTTGCAGAACAGGATTGCTGCAGCTCCTTCAATAGATCTGTATTTTAATATGTATTTTTCATCACTTAAAAATTAAGAAAATAATTCAAGTTTCCTTTAATAGCTAGAAGTAGTCAAGTGCTGTAACATTTCCTGTCACTTTACACACTGCCTAGGTTTTTGCTTTAATTTTCTATCATATGACACTGTATCTTCAGAATTAACTTAAGATTGATAGGAGCCTCAAACAGAACATACAGTATGTAGCTGGGTTTTTTTTTTTTGAGTGACAGATTTTTGGCTGCTCCATGTCACAGCTAAAAGTGGAAATGCAATCAGTTCCTGCTGGGGAAACTTGCTGTGCTTCAGTCTTCTGGTGGTTTGGGACAGAATCAGGATTGTTGGTCCTGGCAGATTGAGGCTTGTTGATTCCAGCTGTAGAAAGTGCCCTAAAATTTCTTACAAGGCAGAAGTTTAACCAGACTCCTGGAGAACAGTGCCACATTTTACTGCAAGCTTAAATATCTAGTTCAAATGATTGTTGATGGAGGCAGCTACTAATAATATTTACAAGCAAAGCAGTAATTTTAACTGGTATGGGCAACTCGGAAGACACTTAAAAACACTGAAGATGAGTTGATGAAAGTGAGGTGATTGTATTCCAGACTTTTCCTCAGTTATCGTTTTTCTCAGAGGTGGTATAGTTGACATTGTACATGGAGAACGTAAGTGTCCCTTATGAGTTCAGTCTGTATCATTAATCTAGAATTAGAAATGAGGTTATGCAAAATTATAAAGCCCTGTTCAAAATTAAATTTCCTTAATTTCAAGGTCACCGCATTTTCATGTTCGAGTGTGAACTGGTTCTGACTTCTGACTTTCTTCTAGTGAGTGATTGTGTTCTTTCAGTAGTGTTGTTTCTGATCTCATTTTAAATAGCTATTTAGTTTTTCTTGTGTTAATTCCCAACACTTAAATAAAAAGTATTGGAGAATTTATTCTCCCAGAAGAATAAATTCAAACCTTGATCGACAAGCTAAGGTTGCAGAGTCTATTAGTTAATATTCTGTGATGGGCAAGTTTAACTTACCAGAATTATTGTTGTTTGAGAATAGTAAGGTTTTCTAGCTGTCTACCAGTGGCATATCTCTCTTCTAGCAGTTGTGCTTCTATTCTTCATCCTTCTTACTGGAAGTATGATTGTGTTCTAGACAAAATGAAAAGCAAACATCTCCTGGTAATGGAGGAGAGGGAACTCAAGCCTGCACGGAGTACATCTGTGCTGCATGAGGGAGAATTGCACCTTTCTGGCAGTGTCCTCCTGCTGCTGCCTTACAGCTCCAGAAGCAAACAGCTGCTTCAGTTTGGCACTGTTGCCAAGCTAATCAGCTCTCTGGAAGTGCTCTTTTCCAAGCATGGTACCAACACGAGCTGTTCCTCAGAGCAAGTTGTATGGGTTTTCACAATAATACAGTACGTGTCTCATTCCTCTCAGGCTCTAACTGTATAAAAGTTACCTCTGAACATAAACACCACAGACTTTAAGTGAACATAATCACCACAGGCTCATCAAGAAGTATGTGTGGCCACATTCACCTTAGGGCTGTTGTTGGGAACTCCACGTACGTGGGAATATTACTGTGTTACGCTCTCAGAATGATTTCTCAACTGTAGCATTAAAGGCTGCTTTATTTTGTTAAAATGAAAGCAGAGATTGAAGCTGACTTCCTGCTTCCTTGTGAGACATGGTCACGTTGACCTGCTGTCTACTTGTCCAGTGTGAATGCAGTTAGTTATGCATTTATTTTGATGTATCTCCATCAAGGATAGTTGGAGAAGCAAAGACAGTAGAGGTGTATTTAGCTGGTCACAGGAGGAAAGAAGAGAGAACAATTGCTCTTGAGTTGTGAGGGTTGGTAGCAGGATCTGTAGGAAAGGTAATCAAGAGATCTCCAAGTATTTTGATGAGGATGGGCCAGAGGGAGTGGACAGATTGACCTTCACATCAAGCCCCCCCATCATAATGATTAGTGGTCAGGCTTTCGTGAGGGACCATGAAATGATTATTTTTTGTTCATATTCAGTTGTTCTAAAGCCAATTACTTTAGAGAACTTTGTCTAATAAACTCTTAATTGCTTAAAAACCTGTAATTGGCAGGGATTAGTCCTTTTAATTCCTTTTTTGTTTTCCTTTTTCCAAATAATCCTAGAAGTTCTTGGCGTGTTTTCTGGATTACAGCAATGCTTTTTGTTCCTAAATTCTACTCCTGTGATTTAAATGCATGGCCCAAGCTTAGAAATACACATTTGCTTTGACTTCAGAGTTGTTATAATCAGTTATTCACACTCCTCTTGTGAGTCAGAGCTGTTACATGAGGCAGAGTTTAATGCATTTGATTGTCAGGAAGTTTGTGGAGCTTCTGGCATGCACTGACAATGATCAGTTACAACGTGTGGCAGTCGAGTCTTCCTGTGAATGTCAGAGTGATGCTTAAATTTGCTCTCCTGCCTGCTAGTCCTCATCATAGGTTGTCTCTCAAAACATCCTTTTGAATTTCAGGGCAATATAAAATAAGAGTGTGGGTTAAACTTTGAATAATTTATTTGAGGAGCATGGGAAGTTTCGGTCTAGCAGCTGTTACAAATGAATGTGGGACAGATTTCTGTATACAATATACATTATACCCAGAGTAAATCCTTGGAAGCCTAACTCCATTTGTGTTGTGTCTCTTCCTTTCATTTTTCAATTTCTTTCATCTAGTGATAATTAGCTTTATAAATCTGTCACTTGTTTTTAAAAATTCCTGATTACCTATT
Source organism: Aegotheles bennettii (assembly GCA_013398125.1). NCBI lineage: Eukaryota > Metazoa > Chordata > Aves > Caprimulgiformes > Aegothelidae > Aegotheles > Aegotheles bennettii. The sequence goes on from VZRW01000170.1 coordinate 181,363, forward strand.
CCTTTCTGAAGCCTCAATACTCTTTGAGAATGTTTCACTAATTTGGGAAAGGCTAGATCTTGTTGTTCACAAAATGTTAATTTAGTCTTCACATGTTGTTAAATCCTGAAAAGTAATATTCAGAAAGGTGTGTCTTAATATATGGTTCGTATTATACACAGTTCTGCATTTCTAATGCAGTGAGTTCAGCTTCCTTCATGAAAAGAGATAATTTGGTGCTACCAAGAACTTCTAAAATAGAGTGTTTTTTGAGTAACAAGCTTTTCTGTTATTTTGCATAACAGAGTGTGTATTTTCTGTCAAAGGACTTTCTTCTTTCTTAGAAAAACACATAAGGAATTACCCTTTTTCAAAATCTTCCCATAATTCCTATTGGGAATTAAAGGAAGATGTACTAAAGAAATGTGATGCCTCAGGGTCTTCTCTAAACAGACAGAAAGATGAATGAAGGAACAAGCAGTGAGATACAGACTAACCATTTTCAAGCTCATCAACACAGAATATTGTCTTGGTATTTAGCAGCATTAAAAGTAAAGTACACAAATTAAGGCTTATCTAATGGGTTTGTTTTTAAAACTTTGTTGTGATCACCTGTGTACATTCTTAATTTGCTACAGTGTGAGGTGGTGCCTGAGCTGGACCATGAGCTAATGGGATCTCATGGTCTGGCACAGAGATGTTCTTGTTCACAGGCTTTTACTTCGCTTCTCAACCACAAATTAATATAGGAAGGGGCAGCTGACAGAATTGTTGAATCACCTCCAATTTGGAAGTATGGCCTATTTTTCTAAACTTTTTTAAAGTTGTCCTTTTCACACATTCAGTTAAAGCTCTGCAGTGGCTTCGCTCTCACTGTACTAAGTACTCTGCCACTTTGAATTATTGAAATCTGTGAACATCACCGTAATGCCCAGGCAGCCTAATTGGGCTTTCTTCTAACTGAGATTTCAAGGAGGAAAGTTGTGAACGTGTACGAAGAAATCTGTTTCTTTTAAAACATTTGGAAGGCCAAAATATTTACAGTTATTTTACTTTCTAGAAACAACTTTTGAAACGCTTGTCCCTTTTTACGTAGATATTTTTGCTATAGAGGCAAGGAAGGAACTGAAAACTTAAGGGGGAAATAAAATTCTTAAGAAATGTGCATGCACATGTGACTCTAGATTGCATTCCCTTAATACTTTTGTAGTTAGAAACCTTTCATTATTGGAAAAAACCTAGGTTGGATTTCTACTCTGAAAAGTATATGTTTAATAGCTTCTAATGCTAACTTGCACAAAACTTGGCCGCAGTAGCCAAGCAATGTTTGTGTGTCTCATTGGACATCAAACACTTTTTTGAAAAAGAGCTTAGCTTTACTAATCAGCTTTATATAAAAAATAATCTCATTTTGAGTGACGTGATCATAAAAGAGGAGAATGCTGGGATGTAGCTGTTTTAGTGGTGGTATACACGGCAAAAGTAATTTGCTTTGATTTTGAAATTCCGTCTCTTGACAGACAATGTCTTTCCCTAGGAGATCTCTAAAAAGAAGCAAAAATTACTTCTGTGGGCTGTAATAATGTGTAGCCACCCAAAACATGAAGTAGTTCTCTCAGGCTGTCTACAAACTCTGTCTTAAAATTAAGAAAACAAAGAAAGAGGCCTTAGTCATCCAGGAGGATTTAATGAGATATTGCAGACTTGTTCAAGCTTAGCATCTGGTGTAAAGTTGCAGCTTGCAGCATTCAGGCTGTCTCTATTCCCTTGCCTTTGTTTTTTTTTTTCCTTCTCATTGTGTTTATACTACTGCTTTATCATGCTCCAGAAGCTGTTTTTATTCGTGTATTTCATCGAAATCCAGCTTTTTAGAAGATAAAACAACATGTGGCAGCGTCTATCTATACGTAAGACAAAAGGTTCTTGAGCTGTTTTTTTAAAAACTGCTGGTTTTGTGCAGTGCCATCAGTGCTGTAAAGCAGTTCACAGACATAGCACCTTTTTATTTACCTGCTGATGCTGCTTGGAGACTCTTGCTCGCATAATATCTTGACGAGATTTGGTCAAGTTACAAATGACAAGCTAAATGACAAAGTGTAGTAGCTCTTAGTTGCCTAATTTGACCGTAGAAGTATCCCATGGCAGTGGGAGTGTGAGGGATCCTCATCACCATACTGTGCCTTTAGCTTCTGCTGACACAGCTGCTTGCAAGACTGGAGAAGAGAATTAACGGGGACTACAAGATGTATTGAGGAGTTTGAGGTTTGAAAAAATGCCTGATCCAGCTCTTCTTAATACTGCAAAACCATTTGCTATTTAATCCTTCTAATTCCATGAACTAATATGACCAACAGAATTTTTAATTTAGAATGCTTATTCTTAGATATTATTTCTGGCTTAGTGTTCGCTAAATAGAGGAAAAGCTGGGACCACATTTGCTCAAAACCACAATATCACGTGGTGGTGCATGTGAAAGAGAAGCAGCAGTTGATTTTGGTGACTTGCTAATTCTGCTACTTTATGTTGTGAGAACCTTAATTAATCAGGATATAAACTTAGTGGATATTTACACTTTGAGTACTGGAACACTGTAAGATGTCACAAGCTGATGCTAAACTAGGTCTATTACTAAAAGGCCTTTCTTGCCATCTCCCACCTGTGCAGGTCACTGAAGTCCTCTGAGGCTTCTAGGTGAGCTCTGAGAAGATGGAGTTAGTCCTTGAGACATCCCATGGCTTGTATACTTGAGTTCAGTTGCCTCCTCTTTGCATTTAATGCCTACTTCGTATTTACTCCTTCTGTTGTTGCAAAGGGTGCTGGATATGAAAGAGTTTATTAATAACAGATTGTAAAGAGAGGAAGGATGTGCAAACCCAGAAGTTTTCTGTGTATACTGTGAGCTGAAACATAACAGCCATCTAAAGAAACTAAATAAACAGAATTCAAATTTAAGACAATTGTGTTTGTGCCCAGATGGAATTCTTATTTTTGTAGTTCTGTAACAGCAGAATGCTTCGAAGAGGGGCCTGAGCTTTGTTTAGGAGCCCTGGGAATGAGCCTAAAATACGAGCTCATGGTGCTTTGATGTCATCATGCAAGGCCTCAGAAAGATGCCAGATGATACTCCAGCAATTCATAGATGCAAAGGAAATACTGGTACTGTATTTTCTGGTTAATATTCAGGCATGCATGCGTACATGCATGCAGAGAAACACACCCCAAAATCTGTTTGTGGAGTCCAGTAAGTGAATGGGATCTCCTGGAAGTCAGGAAAGGCTAAAGCTGAGAACACCCATGTGTGCTTCTGGTGTTTGAGGTATGCTCCAGGTTGCTGCCTTGGAAATGTAAGTGTCTCTCAGTAAGTAAGCGTATCAAAAGGACTTCCAGTGCCTTTATATGTACATATAAAGCTCTTTGAACTGGGTATTATTGTATTAATATACTTGAAAATATTAGATAAAATTGAAGAAACTCAAGATCTCTTTTATTGAGCATCCTCCAAGAAGAACCTAATAGTGTTGCAGGAAAAAGTTTCATTATATATTTCTATAAGATGAATATTTTACCATGTAATTATGGAGTACTGTGTGTACAATAGAAGGAAAGTTGTGGTTTATTATATGTCCTGATCAAAGACACTCTGCTATTCTCTTGGTCTGGTTAGGAGCTGCTTTTGTTGTTGCTGTTTTGATGGTTCACCTGCTTTAATAAGAGGATGTTCCACCAGGACAAGCTGTCAGTGTGTCTGGTGAACCCAGCAGCTCATTCTTTTATCTTCAACAGCACACAGACAACTTTTTTCTTCCCGAGACGTACAGAGCAAGCAACACGTATGGATAATGTTTCTGTTTGACTTTTTGCATCAGTTAACTGTGGGTTTGAGTGGCTTTCCTCCTCACGACAATTTATTCAACTGAAGAATTTGACAATCAACTAGCCCAGGAGCTAAAGACAACAGCTTTTGTAGTCTGTGGGTTGTTGTCAGCAAGGCTGATTTTTTTTTTCTGAGCAACATGAAGGGCTTGGCTTGGCTTTAACAGTAATGGGAAGTGGGTGCAGAGTTTGCTAAAGCATTTAGTGTCTCTCCCAGTGCCGTGTGAAAGTAATTTGATCAAATCAAAACAGGCAGGTGATGGCAGCAGTGCTGAAATTGCCTTGTCTTGGGTGATAACCTGGATGAATGAAAGCAGGCAGAAGAGCAGGCTTTAGATGTTGATTTCTATTGTTAGCAAATGTATTGGCAAAATAGTTTTTCACCACTCTTAAGTTTTTTTTATCTTGTTCTTAGCATTTTCTCACAGCTTCTCTGTACTCTCTTCCTGTTGCCCAAATCGGAGTGTTGATTTTTTTACATCTATTGTTCTTTTGCTTTAAACAGTTTTTGGGATACAGAAAGTGAAACAGGATCACCATGTTTCGAAACAGTCTCAAGATGCTTCTTACAGGAGGGAAGTCAAACCGCAAAAACAGGTCCAGTGGTAAGTAAATGTCAGCTCCTCATGCACGTGTTTTATTTCCAGCCTTTAAAAGTATTCCTTTTATACGTGTTCTGGTCTTACTGGGTCTTTCTAATGAATAGATGTACTCAGTTGATCTTGTAGACTCCAAAACATCATCATAGGTTATTTAAATACTGTGCTGTGATCTAATATTTTAAAATATATGTATATGTATTTTAAAATGTATGTAAACCATAATCTGTTTTTATTGGGGAGATAAGATGTAGGGAAAAACAAACAATAGCTGTACATAATCCTGTAGTAAACTAACATCAAGGTTCTTGTTCCAGTTATGGAAATTAATAAAATATTTTTCTTTTCTCAAATGTGACTGTGATAACTTGTGGCAGTGAAATGTTCTTCATTACCAACAACACTTGTGATAGCAGTAGCAGGTTTTTCATATTTTTTTTTAAATGAGGGAGAGAGAGGAATGGGAAGAAATGGAATTTAGGAGAAATTGCCCAAATTTAGTCACTATTTTTGTTAGTCTCCTTTTTCTATGACGCCAGAAAGGAGCTTACAGTCAACACTGGTTCATATGGCTTGGCCTGTTTGATCCGTGAAGGGGAGCAGGAGAGATTGTACTTGTGAAGCAAAACATTACAAAAATATTGATATGTTTTAAAAACATTTTTATTTAACTTTGGTATTTATTTCCAGAAATGGAGTGCTGGCAGTGTAAGAGCTTTTAATTAGATCTTTCGTTTTTCTTTTTAAAGCCATCTGGCAGCACGTTTTGAATATTTTGGGATACAGTGTTTATTTGTGCTTGTGTGTCTGTGTAAATAGTGCATGTGTATATTCCATGGGAAACCACGAGTGAAGATGGAGAGACACAATGGTGATAAATGCAGTGGGAAAAATCTCGGTTGAAACAAGTTAATATTTCCCCTGGTTGAAACAAGTTAACATTTATTTCTCACATCTCCAGAATCCCATCCCCCCTGGCCCCCCTCCTTTTAATACATTGGTACCCCAAATATTATTTGGGGAAGGAGAGTTGTGGTTTCCAGCAGCACGGCTTGGCTGAGGTTGCCTTGTAGCAGCACTGACTTCATTTTGGCCCTTAGACATCAATAATCTGTTAGTCTGGTTTCTGGTGAGAGTCCCAGTTTGTGTTGGTTGATCCTGAAGGTATTTGTCATGAAAAGTTTTAAGCAGTGCATCATGGTGTTGACTTTCTTGCATGAGTTATTGTAATTAGTGTGTATCTCATAGTGGGAAAAATGTCTGGTTTCAAAGACACCCTTGGTAATCCCAGCCTGAGGTCGTGGTTGCCTTTCACTGCTTTTATGAAGGAGATTTGCTTTCCGTACGAGCTCCTCAGTCTGTTGGTGTGGTTAATCTGAGGGAGGTACCTGCATAAAAAGACACTCGAGCAGATGGCTCTGTCCTCTTGTGATTTTATATCTCTGTGTAGTATCACATTTACAGCTTGATGCTCGGGAAAGTACATCCTCTGATGATACTCACAACCTTTGGACAACTGCACATAGACAAGTAATCTTAAATTGTGGCTTCTGTACAAAGCAGTGTCTTTGTCAGATGTTCTGTTATCAGTCCCTAGTGTTTCTTTTGGCTTATCTCCCAAAGCAATATTAAGGATCTTGTATATGCAAGTATGCTTGTATACGTGCTTCTTATTTTGTGAATGAAAAATGTCAGTTCTGAAATAACGAGATTTGATACGACCATGCTTCTGTCATCGAGCAGAACAGAGAAAGAGGTGGGTGTCCTTGGAAGATAATATGGCAATATTTAATAGATGAGGTTTTCTCTAATGCCTGACGATCTGTACTATATGTTTAATATAATTTATTGCAATTCTGCCTTTGAAATAGGTTGCTTTATTGAGAAGTTCTATTTGGCATTCTTCAGGAGAGGAGAGGAAATAAAAAATGGAGATGATAAGGTTTGTTATATTAATAGTGTCTAAATGGAGAACATCCCTCCACTGGAAAATAACTTTTCAGATAAGTGTTAGTCTATCAAACTATAGCATGACATTAAAGGAATTAGAGGAATTCATTGCTGCCTAGATTTTTAAATAAATATATTTAATTCTCTATTTCTTTGCAACACAGTAAGGAAAAAGAAATCAATAAATCTTCCATGAACATATCTGCGTAGCATAGAGTATCACAAGTCTGACATTCCCTTTATTTATTTGGTTTGCAATTCTGGTGAAGTACAAGGTTGATGCTTTACAAGTTGATAAAAAAGGAGAGTACTTATCTAATAATATACAGAAGGAATTTGTCACCCTGACAGTGACAGTGTCAGAGCAACCCTTCTGTGCTGGTCTGAGCTGCCTGACTTGATACTCACCACCTAACTTGTTTGCTTTGCTTAGCCTACACCTCCATGCTCCATTTCCCTTCAGCCTCCCTTCTTTCCTTGTCTATTGGTATGCAAAGAAAGGATCTTGTGGAATCCCCCCACCCTCTTGAATAAATGAAGGTGTTTAACAACTCGCTCCGTGTGTCTCATTCTCTAGAACATTTTCTCATGGTGAGTGCCTACCTTCAGGTCACCTACAGGACTGTTACCTTCACTGGTAGGATTCTGTGGGGGCTACTGTGGAGGCATAGCTGGGACACTGGGGGTTCTGGATTTACTTAGCCCAAGTGCTTTAAAAAGATTAGATATTTATTGATTTATTTTTTAAATTATATTTATCATTACCATGAGTTAGATTGCTAAATAGAGGTTGGAAATGAAGCTCCCTGATGGTTTTAGTGCTCTGATTTGCCTCGTGGCCTCAGAAGCTGTTTCATCAGGGGAAAGTGTGATCTGGAGGATAGAGCTGGGCGAGAGGGAGCAGAGGCAGATGTCTCTGGACCAACCTGTTTTCACAGGGAAGCTCTTTAAGACAGAGCTCCACCCATCTCTGGGAATTGGGAACAAACTCAAAATTGTCAGTTCTCTGATGTGAAAGAAATCTGTTGGGGGTTTCAGGTCTGCTGCTGATTTACCTTCCATGTAAGGATTTTAATTCCATAGGTGGGTGATGGCCCCCTCGGTGTCTGGTGCGTGTGGGTTTGGGTGAAACTGCAGTGTGTGCATCTTCATTTCCTACACTCCAGTTGTTTCACATTCCAGTGCAGGAGAAAACCTTTGAAGCAGGGTTAAAGGTATTGTGGGTTTTTTTTCTTGGGGAACCCAAGTGAGCCCAGTGGCCTCTGAGATCACCGTTCTCTGCAGTTTCTTTCATTGGCAGTAACACAGCAAACAGGGTCAGTGCAGTCAACTTAACGATCCCTGGATGTTGTGATGTGGTTTTGATAATTCTTCATGATTAAAAGAACACTGGTAGTGGTAACAGTAAAATGCTTTCTTATTATTCCTCCTTCAGAAACTGCTGAGCAACTTCTCTGAAGAACTGTGGTTAAAATTTATTTTGACTCAGCTGGGGCGGGTTTTTTCCTTTGGTGCTCTTCATGGTGTTGTGGTTCAGGAACACACAACATATTTATAAAAGGAGAATACTAATTATGTGCATATGAATGTACAGTTACATGCAATAACGCCAATTAAAAGAAATGAATTTCTACTGCAGCATCAGATTGTGTAATCTCCTGTGGTTAATTTTGTGTGTGTACTTTCAGAACTCTGCTGATAGGATTTCATAGCTCTGTGCATGTGTTTGTGCACGTATTTAATCTCTTGTCTTAACAAAAATTCTCTTGTGACTCCAGGGCACTCAAGATATCTTACAGTAATGCCTTGAGGACCCATGATGACTGCAATAGTATTTTGATTAGGTTGTATTTTTATTTTGATATTCCACAAAGCTACCAGACAACAGCGTTTTTAAAGCTGAAATGTGATCCGAGTATAGTTAAATATTACCTTTATTTTTCTACTCTAAATTAATTTACAGAGGTATGCAGGCATGTAAGTTAGCCCTGGATACAAACTTACGAGTCAGAAAAATTTACCTAGAATGTTTCTTTTAAAGCATAAAAGGACTGTATTTTGCTCCATCCTTTTATTCCTTCTGGCAGAAGCTCCAGCGTGAAGAATGTAGCCAGAAGCCCCATGACTAGGGCAAGCAGCTGCATTAAAACCTTCAGGTAGCCACTCCTGCCTGCTGCTGCTTGTCAGAAATTTCTTTGAGGCTTCTTTGCCCCTAATTCAGCTCTTGCAGGGCAATTCTGTTCTGCTTTCTGAATCCAGAGTGGATAAGGTACTCTGTTGTGTTTATCCGTTTTATCAGGAACCTGTCTCATATTTCTCTGCAGTTTGCTCACTTATGCTAAACTTTCATTGATCTGGTTATGTATTTACTTAGTTTACATCAGATCAATCCACTAATATATTCATTCCAATATTGTGTTAGTGAAATAAGCCTGTGTAATGGATCCAATCTTTTGACCTATCATAATTATTTATGTTTCTTTTCCAAGCAGATAGACTATTTCCTTCTTATATTATCACATGAAATTAATACTACTGTAAGAGTTCAGATTCCCTTTAGAACACAGTAAATTCAGCTGCAAAACTGCAGTTTCACTTGGTTTTGTATCTCTTCTCACCTTGTGAGGTGTAAGTCCATGAATTTGTGCCTTTGATTTTTTGGCAGAGGCTGAGGTAGATTCTTAAAATACTCTTTTTTAAATTTTTTTGAATGTTAAATTTATCTGAGGCATGTAATCCTTCATAAACTAGCCCAAAGGAGTTGCTTTTCACTTCTGAATTAGTTACAACTGATACAGCACACACAATTTTTATCTCAAGCTTACCAGCTAGGATCCTGCCTGTCATTCATAGTATTTTTGATGTAGGGTTTTTAAACCTGTTCTACTTCCCTAGTTCATGGGAGAGCCAATTAATTCTAACTTCCAATGTATTTATAGGGCCTTTTGGAGCCTGTCACTTTATATTTTAATTCCAGGACTAAAAGAGCCCCTGTCAAATGTTCTTCCTCTTTGATTCTTGCCTTTCAAAGATGAAAGGTCTCATCGCTGCTTTGCCAGAAGCCCAGGCAGTTTTTTATTTGTGTGATCTCTTTTGGAAATCTGAGTGTAATTTTTATCCCAAAAGAGTTTCAGGGTCACCAACGGTTTCTGGATTTCTTTTCTGAAAGAAATTGCTGAGTGATCGGATCCAGCTGGTGGGTCCTATCGATTTTGGGATAACTGATTTATGAAGGTATTGGAAGTGAGATATTGAAAGACCTCTCAAATTTCCAGAATGTCTTGAACGCCAAATGTATCCACATGTTCAAGGTGTTCTATCCAAATAATAACGCAGACCATTTTCTTCCAAAAAGTTTGCTAGTTTTTCATAAATCCATTTTTAAGCAGGTCTGGGGTATGTGGACAAATCCATAGCCCCTCTATGACTTCAGCAAGTGAAGTTTAAAAGTTTGAGTTTATTAAGAATAAAATGACCCTTCGTGAAAGTTTTTTTTTCATTTACATAATTTACTGTATTTCTCCTTAGGAAGGAAATATATCAGGAAGATATGTGTGTATGCATGCACACATTTTTTTTCTCAGGCATATTTATTTGGTCTGAATATGTCTTGTTCATATTCCAAGCACTCTTCACAGACAAATAAAAGATGCTTGGACAATTGAGTTTCTGCTTCTCTTGTGGAGCTATCTCAGAATTTTAGCAGCTAGTCCCCATATTATTCTAACATGTATTTCTCTACTTCTGATCCACAAACACTTTTTTTTCAACACCACAGGTGTTAACCTAACTTGCTTTTATAGCTCACATACAATTCTTACTTAACAAGACTATTCAGTCTTTTACTGTGTTTATAATTTTTTAATTAGCTGACTCAACCATTGCACTAAAGTTTGTTAGCAAGTATTGTTTTATGCTTCTGTGTGTGAGCGTATGGGGGGGGGGGGGGGNNNNGGGGGGGGGGTGAGTGGGATGATCCAGCTCTGTCAGCCTAAGCCTTGCCAATATTTTCACAAGTTTGAACATCACCAGCTGTAACAACAAGTGCTCTGACTAAGGCTGCCTCTGTCCTGTTATGAGTAACAAGCAGTGGATATCCTCACCCCACCTCTTGTGTTTCCAGAGCCCTAAAAGTGACTTTATTACCTGAACCACCATTCAGTGAGTTTTGTTCCTTCATTCTCTCTGTGGCTTTTTCCACCCTCCTGAAATTTAATTTATTGTTTTATTCTCTTTTTTGCTTTCATCAGATACAGACATTTATGCTAATCCTTTTCTGGAGAGGCATTTTTAGTCCTTTTCTCAGTGTTTTCTGACTGTCATCTCATGGTGCCATTTGGCATTCTTAAATGATTTGCATATGCAAAGTTTTTCAGAGCTGTATTTTAAGCCTTCCTCCTTGCCTCGACCCTCCCCAACTTCTTGTATTGTGGTACACTTATAAAACTCCTTTCTTCTTTGCCTCAAGATGCCTTTCCTCCATTTTTGTCAGCATTTCAGCCCACCAGATTACTGCATTAGTTCTGGAATCTGGAATGGTTCAACTTCTTATGCTTTCTTTGAGATTAAGTCTTCTTGAATACTCATAATCCTGCAGATCTTCTCAGTATTACCAATGTTTTTGCTTTGTTTATTGTGGGGGAACTGGAAGAATGCTGTATTCCTTAATGTCTGATTTCTATGATAGAGCATCATTCCACTGTCTTTAAAATGCTTCTTGCTATGAGACTTAAATTTTGGGGACTTCCAAGTCCTTTTTCTCCACTTAAATTGTCCCTTTTCATTAAAGTAACCTGTATCGGAGCTTGAAATGTTCTTTTTTTTTCCTCCCCCAAACAAAAAGAATGAAAAAATCTTCAAACTCTGTCCATTTGTTCAAAAAGTTCAAATTGTAAAATTAGGTACCTGGGTGTGGGGAAGTGAGAGAAAACTGTTTGTGTGTGATCTGTACTGATTGCTGTATTTGTTTCAAATAGCTAAAAAGGGGAAGGCATGCCCTGAGTATTTGACAGGATTGTCTCTACAGCTTTTGCTGTTTCCCCATTTTTTTATTTCTGTCAGTGCATCTCCAAGCACTTCTTTCTCCACAGCCATCCACAATTTATTTTTCAGACATATTCCTCCTTGCTGGTTTTTATCCAAGATTTATGTCTAGGTCAGTGAGCCCATTCTCAAGTTCTTCTGTATCAGCTTTAATCCTTCTCAAACCTTTCCCTTCATTAGTGATTCTACAGATCTGATTGCTGAGATTAATTCACCAAAGTCCCTTCTAATAGCAGGGACTCCCTGCTCCTCTCTGAATGCTGCTTCCATTACAGCAGCCATCTCCCCTTCTGCTGTCCTCATATGTTGTTCCGAGCTCTTAAACCTCCAGAGAGTTTCTTCTAGGGAAAAGAAAAAAAGAAAAAAGGCTTTTTAAACTGATCCTTTATGTGGGCATCCATTCTGCAAACAAGGGAATCGATTTTTGAAATTAAAGGGGTCAGGAGTGGTGATGTTTGCAGGTTGTGCCATTTCCCCTTCCGAGCTCTGCCCTTAGGCAGTGGTCGGCTCCACTGACACTGCACCATCGACCACCTCTTCTCACTCCAAACTCCTCTGAAAGCCTTCACTGGGCACGTTTGGCTGTGAGCTATCAGTAACTACAGTAACAACGATTTGCTTTTGTGGATTATACGTAATACTTTCCGTTGAGTGTTGTACTGACAGGAAAGTGACCTCATGGAGTCCCCTGGTCGTCTGTATAAGCTTGGTTTCAAGCAGGAACAAGCAAGATAAGAAAGCCAAAGGGTGCTGGTGGCAGATGTCTGGGGCTGAGGGCATAGCTGTGGAAGCTGCTCTTGTTTCCAAATGGAGAAGGAAGGTAGGAGGCTTGGAAGAGGGAAACACGATGTTGGGAGTATCTTTCTTCCTTGTGCTACACCGTGTTTGGTTATGTTGCATTTGCCAACAGTTACAATGAAGCTGCATAGTCAATGTTGTAAGAAGTTTTAGAAATTATTTTTAAATTTCTTTGACGTCAAATACTGAAGATGTCACAGCAGGTTCTGATCTCATCAAAATCATCTTACTGGGTGAGTCCACAACTTGAGCTTTAAAATGCAACGCTGCGTAGGGGTGAAGCCAAGCAGAAGCATCAATTCTGTGATTAAATCTAGCAGGGTTTTCTTGGCTAAGGAAGAAAATACATCAGTATACTATTACAGTCAGATTGTAGCAACACAGCTGTGTAAGGGGGACAGAATAAAATACACATATGCTAGTAATTCTGGATACATCTGGGATTTGGTGGTGCTATTTACGTACAGTAGTGGGTATGGAGTAGCCACCTATGGCTGCCTCACTCACGCTGAACCAGCAGAGGTCGTAGAAGTTTTCTGACAAATCACACATCAAAAACTGCTGAAATGCACCGTGGTGATATGCAGAGGAGATAATGTTACATTTTTCCATGTCAAATGACCTTGCCTTCTCTTACTTCTCAAAAAAAAAAAAAAGTATTCTTTTGCACCATTAAAAATATGCACACTTGCTTCAAAAGGAAATCTCGTAATCAGTTTGTGGGATTTGTTAAGCCAAGCTGTTGGGAAAGTGGAATGTCCTTTCAGGATGTCCAAGGAACCCATAGTAATTACCATATCTATAATAGCTTTTAAAATACAAGCAAGTCAGTTAAGAGCAGCGGTTTATATCTGTGAATTCAGCTGTTTCATCTGTGAGATCAGTGGTGTCTAATGACTGATCTTTGGCATTCTCTGCTGGAACAAGCCTGGCCGTGGTTCTTGGGTAAGCAACAAGCTTGGGATTCCTTAACTTGAAGGACGATTTAAACAAAATGAATGATCATAATCTGTACAAAAGGATTTCTGTTTCTTATACAAGCAAGCTGAAAGTACTGTTATTCACAATTCTGGAGACTTGCTAAGTATCGAATGATTCTAAATAAAGAAACTGTTTTAGAAATATTCAGCCCTTGCATGTTGATTTTTGCCATTTTACCATAGGGTGCTCCATGTGTAATGTCTGTTTTCTTGTAATCAGAAGTCGATGTGGCACAAAAATAGGCAAGCATCTTCATGTGCAGGAGAAATAATTAAAACAGGGAAGTGTTGGAGCTAAGTATCAGGCATTGTATTTTTGTTCTTTTTGAATATTGAAACTGTAATTTCTGTTTGCAGTGAAATTCGCCTGCGAGGATTCCAAATTAATCAGTGTCAATCATGGGAAGCCGTAGGTAATTTCCTTTACTAATTGGCTTGTGAATTTTCACATCACGTGGCTTGGCAGAATTTCAGGAAGATTTTCCAAGCAATAAATGACATCGATAAATGAACTGGGCGGGTTTCTTTCTCATTGTGTAACAGCAAGCGTGTGGTACTACAGCACGAGCCAGTGCCTCCCAGGGGCAGGTGAGCTGAATCCACCTCTTAGGAATGAATTCAGCTCTTTGGAAAGTGTTCTTTCAAGGTGGCTTTTTACAACTCTTAGTACTAAATTTAGCTTCTTTGGAGCCTACATAATGAAGAGATTTGCGAAAGGTCTCCAGTTCAGTGTCATTTCTCTGGTTAACTTGCAGGAATAGGTTCAATCAGACCACAAGAGAATAATATATATAATTTTTTATGCAGTATAGGTAACACAAAGAGTATGAAGTAGAACTTGGAGTAGCAGAGCACGTGGCACAGATGCTACAATGCAAAAGTCATGCTTTTTATATTTGTTCAGGGAGAGGGAAGGACGGTTCTTCTAGGTGTCATTTGAATATTATAAAATAGTGTGGAAGGAAGAAATATTGTGAGATGGAGGGAGTCTGGATTCCCAGGTCCATTGTAAAATCTCAGAATGCAGAATAAACCTCTCGTCTCATAATTTCACATTGTGTTTCAGCTTCTAAATGTGATGATAAAAGCCAAGGTGAGACTGTAACTGGATGGCAGAAGGTATTATTGGGTTGTTACTTATTAAATTTCATTTTCAATATGTTTGATTTTTCAACTATCCAGTAATAAATTAAGCAGCAAAGAGTATAGAAAAAGATGGATGAGGTGTGATGACAGTCAGGAGAGTTACAGCTATTGCTCTGAGAGAAAGGTTAGAATACCTCTGTATGTCAGAGACAGCTTCGAGTGGAGAGATTAATGTACTCTGTGGCTATAAGGCAAGCTGGAGTTGCGTCCCAAGGTGATTCTAGCTGGATAGGATCTGAAATGCTAACCTTGAGGAGCTGCTGGTGTGACGGGAGTTGGAGCGGCTTTAGCAAAAGGTGTCAGATGATTGTGGGGAAGTTTCTGGGACTTCACAGCACTGCTGATTTTTTAATAAAAAAACCCATCACGTTTGATTTTAGTATTTAATCATGGTTTAGAAACAATCTGCAGGTTTGTAACCTTTCACAAGAAGGGAGGAATCTCCTAAAACACGATCAGAGACTCACACTGGTTCTGAGCTCCACGTGCAAAACATTTTTTTGGATACTGAACACTTCTGTACCAGCTGGGAGTGTTCTCCCTCACGGCGTGGTAGGAGTATTCCTGAATAAAACGGAACAAAGCCTACTTCAGGAATTATTTTCATTGCTCTGATAAATGCAAGGCCATGTTGGTAGATGCTGCAGGAGGTTCACCCAGTGCAGTGAGTCCTCACTCAAGGCCAGGCCAGCACTGCTTGTGTTGCTCAGTGTGCTGCTACAGGGATGAGCGAGCCTCTTCGCTTGAACTGCTGCTGCTTTTCTGTGTGCCTACCCACTTGCTGGATCCCTGGTGTCCTTTAGGTCTGTGGAGCCTGACTAGAGGGCAACCTTTGCCTGTTCTGGTCTGCAGCAGATGTATTTTGAAGAGCTTAGTTTGTCTTCAGTGCTGAACTCTCTGGCCTTAGATGTCTGTTAACTGGATCCCTTTTCATCACACTTTCCTCAGTATTATTAATCCTTATTAGTCTGAGTGTGCCTCTGCTTAAATTTCCACCAAAGATGTGAGATTTTTTCCGTATCACTTTTTTTTTCAGTACCTAAAGATAAATATTGTTTAAATTCAGTGTGATGAATTCATGGGAAGTGTTGATACAGATTCCTGCCTCTGTTATTACATTGACAGATGTTAAAACCATATCGCTCCATCCTAGAATTATATTCCAGGTATGATTCATACTTTAATTTCTGAGGGATTTTTGGGCACTCAGTATTGGCCAGGTTGTGGAAAACCCAGCGATCTGTAGTGAATTGTTCTGGTCTGTGGTGTGTACAAGTATGATGAGACACAATTCAGTAAAGGTTAAAATCCACTCCCTCCTGCATCCTCCTCCCAGTCTCCAGGATTTTGCTATGGCTTTGCAGGGGTGGCTTTTTTAATGTGGCTTTTGCAGCTCCCAGCTCAGCACTATGTATGTAAAGTCCTGGTTTTGCAAAGACACATGTTTAATGTCATTCATATAAGCATCTCTTTGATGCATGAAGTACCTGTGCTAAGTGTTGGAATGTCATGATTGCATTCTTTTTATTGGAGTTGCACTCGTTCTTCCTTTTTTTTCCTTAAGGAATTATAAGTGTCTAGTGCTTACTAATATTTTTAATGGGAAATTATCTTCTCTGTATAAGAGGATTGACTTTTTTAAGCTGTCATCTCTTCAGAAGTTTCTCCTCTTCACTTTTTTTTCTGTTACATGCACTAACTCTTACTCTCTCAACATGCACATGAGGCCTTTTTTTCAATATTGAATGTATTTTTAGATAAGTCATGGATAATTTTTGCTAAAGCTTCCATTTTTAAATGACCTATTTGAGGGAACAGTGGAAAATTTTGCTGCAAGATCTTTCTGATGTGGAAGGATTAATTTTTCCTTTTATATCATTATTTTCTTGTTGAGGATGTGATTGGTATAGAAACCAACCCATACTCTCTTAGTGTGCAGAAAACCCCCCAAGTCTGAACAAGTTAGGGACACAGTTTTACAAGAAACTTTGACAAGTTGTCCAGATCCAACTCTCCTCTCAGATGTCTGTTGTTAATGGCTGATAGACAAAAAATAACCTGATGAACTGGACCTTTGGTCCATTCTTGGAGTAGGAAATGAAGATCACGGATTATCTCATGATTCCAATATACTGATTTAAAAAGAAGCATTTCATTTATATTTGAATTTTATTTTGTTTCAATTTCAAGTGAAGTATTACTAAATTCATTTACATTTATACCGAATACAAATCAGTCTGCTTTTAACTTGTATTAAAATGTTTGCTTTCGCTGATACCACAAGAATTAATAGTTATTAAATTATTTATTCATCATGCTGTTCTTGTCTGATTTAAACGATTGAGTCATCCAC
This sequence comes from Aegotheles bennettii, assembly GCA_013398125.1. Taxonomy (NCBI): domain Eukaryota; kingdom Metazoa; phylum Chordata; class Aves; order Caprimulgiformes; family Aegothelidae; genus Aegotheles; species Aegotheles bennettii. The sequence goes on from VZRW01000170.1 coordinate 198,084, forward strand.
TTACACTTTTTCTAAAGTATTCTTTGAAGTTGTCACAGTGAAATATCTCATTGTGATCACTGGATTGCCAGCACTGTTTTATTAAAAGGAATAAAAAGCTCTGGAAAGCATTATTGGTGGCGTTTCTGCATTGTTTTTGTTCAGAAATTCAAGTTCAAAAATGCATCTGAATTTTTAGTTAGTAAGTTACATGAACAAAATTTGTTTGAAAGTTGCTGTGTTATTAAATACATCTAGAAAGATTTCAGCAGATTAAAGTTCTAAAATGTAAGGAAAATAGGAATTCAAGGTGTCTAAGCATTGCAGCTGCCTTTAGTGCTGTCTGCTGATCCAAGCGGCTGATGAATGATCCTTAGCTGGGAAGCGTTGCCCTGAAAGCTGACCTGCAAGATAAAAGCTCACTGCCAGGTTAGAAGCTGAATATCCAGTTGTTCTTTATCTCCTCTTTATTGACAATTAAACAAAGCAAGAATTTTTTGCTCACTGCATATACCTGGGACACATCCTCGCTGTTAAATGGAGACATTTATCTCTGCTGGTTGTTCTTGGTATGACTGACAAGGTTTACCTCTTGACACACACCAGAGAGGAGATCATCACTTTGAAATAGATGTGAAGTGGTGAAAATAAAACTTCTTTGTCTGTTTTCTGAAGCAGCTCAGGAGCGTGCAGTTTGTTCCGACCTGTTCAGCATCCTACCTGGGGGAGGCTGGGGCAGGGGAACTGCAGGAGCTGCACCAGAGAGCCCTTCAGTGGGGTGAGGGCACAGAGAGACAAGAATCATGTGGAACGGGATATTTTGTGAGTACCCCATGACAGAGGAGCAGGCCTTGTCCTAACAAAAATTGCTTATTAATTAAAACCATTTTTCTTTATTTTCTTCCTCTTTTTCTAAGAGGTATTTCCCACACTGCACACTGTAGCAATGCTGGTGTTAGTTATGCAAAAGCATCGTGTGCTGACTTTGAGCTTTTTCATTCTATATTATATAAACCCCTATTTTAACAAAACTGGGGTGGCTGCTCTAATGTGACAAGCTTAAACTGAAAAGAGTAATTTTCATTTTACTAAATACATTGATCCAATTTTTAATTAGGATAAATAAATTCTTTGGTTATGGGCCATTTTAAAATCACGTATTTATATTCCCAGGAATTCTTAAATGTCAAACAAAGAGAGGTATGTAGGCTTCTTGGGCACTTTTGAAAATCCTGTGGTGTGATTACCTGCGTTTTGAAGTGACTGGATTAGATTAATTTGAAATCTGGTCTTCTACTTGGTTCCTTTTAAATTCAATTAGATAACAAAACATAAAAGTGTATTCTGGAAAATTAAAGAAGTGTCTTTTTTTCTGATTTATGCAAATGTGTTCATGTTGTAATGTACTTGCTATACGGTTGTTTCTTGGTTGTTGGTGGGTGTTTTGGATACAGGTTCTCAGGCATCGCTGTGCTCAAGAGGTTAAGGTCAACTTTGGGGTGTTTTTTTCTTTCTTTCTTTTCAAGACAGAAAGTCTGTTAGTATTTTGTAACTATACTTGGCGACAGTCATGATTTATCACGGGGTGCTTCTTCCAAATGTCTCTCTTTAGGACACTGTGCATGAAAGAAATCCAGGCGGCTGGCTTTAGTCCAGCTTCTCCAACAGAGAGAATGAATAAGGGAGCAGCTCAGGGCCAGGGAGCCCGATTAATCTCCTGTGAAAGGAAGAGGTCTTTCGGGCTTCAGAGGGGAGAAGGCAGGGAGAGAGGAGACTGGTAGAGTCGCCTTGGCTATGTGCAAGGTATCCTCCTGGCTTGTGCTGCTGCTGGCACCGTTGCCTTTGCCATGTGCTGTGGATAAAAGAGTGTTGACAACAGAGAGGATGGCTTGGCCATTAGTCTTGGCCAGTATAGCAAGAAGGGAACATTGTGAAAGAGCTCCTGCCTTTTGCTTCCTTAATTGTAAAAGCTCCTTTCAGTGTTTACTCAAGCTTCCTTGAGTAAACACTGTGTACTGTCAAAGATGTCCACAGATCTTGGCTGTGGATTTGTTCGAGTATTAAAGAACTTCTTCACTGAGCATGGTTTCTTTGTGCTGAGGCTTTACTTCCCCTGTATTTGCAGGTAAGCTGGGGAGTGTCTTCGGAAGTCTGTTGGCAGAGCCCTGGAGATGAGTGTCTTTGTAACAGGAGAATGGCTCCCTCCTATTTCTGAACTGGAGGTATCTGAAGAAATCTGAATTTTCAGCTTTACAGGCAGCTAGTGTGCAAGCAGTTCTGTGTAAGAATTGTAATTAGGATGACTGTGGACCTACATTAACTTGTTCTATTGATGTGTATTTTAATTTCTTCCTATGTATGAACAAAAAAAAAAATCATTATCAAGCAGCCAGTACATTCTTGACATAAAAGTTACTTTTCCCTTGCCGCCTTCTTTTCTTCTCCTTATGATCTAACCACTGTGGATTCCTTGTTCCTGTAGCATTTAGCATATTTGTGAAGTTACAACTAACTTAAAGTAGCATTGCAGAGTTCTCCAAAGTCCTAACATTTTTAATGAACGTTAATGAGTTATCAGTGCTAGGAGTTGAAGTTAAAACTAATTTTAAATCTTCAATGCATTTTCCAACATTAGAAGTCAGGAATATTTCTTTATGTTACATATTTGGGCTCATCATGTGTTCTGTTTGTAGTATAAATACTCAGTCACGTGCAGTTTTTAGGGCTGGAAGTGTTTTTCTAATCAGTGAGTGCTTTGTGCTGTGGTACTTGGCTTTGGTTGGGCAGTAGTGTAAAATAATGACAACAAAGAGGTAAAGCCTTAAAAATGATCCATTTTCCTGACACAGATTATATCAATTCACCAAACATCCTCTTGGAAAATAAATTCCAAACCTCATCTCCTAATTTAACCTGTAGATTCCAGAAAACGTTGTGGTTTTAGGATACCAATGTGAGCTGTAAGACAGGAATGAAGCCAAGAAGCCTTTGCCAGGAGTGGTTTGCTGCCAGCTTGGTCATACTCAAAGACCCCTTTTATGTCATGTAATACTGGTATTAAAATTGCAGCAGTTGCTTATGTGCATCAGTAATACTGGGGATGTTCATAAAATGTGGGAGGTGACTTTTACAGTAATTTAATGGAGAGTAAAGTGCAGGGGAGCTAAGATGACACTGCTGCTTTCTTTATACTATGCCCCAGACCCCTGCAACCATTGGGCAAAGCTGTAGCCATAGTTTGGGGAGTGCTGCTCAGCAAAACTGAATGGAAAGACAAAGTAGAGAACTGCCACAAAAGTGAGATTTGAAAAAGTTCCTGAGCTGCCAGTGTGTGAAGTGCTTAATAATTGAATACATGAGGAGCCAGAGCACTAGGATTATTTTAAAGTAGTAATTAAATCTCTTTACATCTGCCTTATATGTACAGGTATTCGTCTTGACACACAGAAAAAAGGGTATAGTTTAACACTTCACATGGTATTGGGTGCCTCTAGACAAAATAGTGATTTGTTATCAATAGGGAGAAATAAGGGTCCCACTTCTTCCACATGAAGTACATGAGATAAAGTCTATCCCAGATTAGATGTACCTGTTCCTTTGCAGTGACAGTAAAAGGGATGACATGATGAAGGTACAGATCTGTGTCACTGATGCCTAAACTTGTTCAGGATTCATTCTGCTCAAAAACAACCCTGATGTTGGTTTATATGATTTCTTAAGCAGTGTGCATACCTGTACATGGCAGGAAAAATCCCACTTGTCCTTGTGCCTGAAATTCACAACAAGTAATGCTGACAGTGTATCTTGTAGGAGTAGGACTTAAACTAATAAATTTATCATGACAAAGGCTTTTTTTACTGTGTTTTTGTACAAGCTGCCAACACAGTAAGGACCTTAATTTCAATTCAGGCTTCCAAGCACTGCAGTAATAAAAATAAACAAACATACTTGCGCAGGAAAAAAAGTCCTTTTTTAATTCTGCAGTTGCTCTTTGTGATCCTTGTGGCCCCTGGCCATGTGGGTGGGGCTTTTTGGAGTCTTCTTCACAAGCAATAAGCAATATGTGTGGTTCCTCTAGGATATCCAAGAGCAGGCAATGTACCATTCCATGTGAGGTGTGTGTACTGTCACACACCCTTCCAGCAAATGTCCATGCTGTGGTTGTAAAGAGATGGAGTTATTGCCATAAAAATGTAGCAGGAGAAGGGAAAAAAAAAAGGCAACTTTTGGAAAGATTCTGTGGCATTTTAGCAGCTGGGTGATGCTTGCTGGGTGATGCTTGCTGGATCCCTGTTGCAGCTCCCTCAATAAACAAAGCAAAGCCTTAATTCATGCTCTGCTCAAATGACCTTCCTTGATGAGAGGGGAACTTGTATGATGAATGGATGGACTTCAGTATGTTCCTGGATTGCCAAAGCCTCTTAAGCCAAATTGCCATTTTTATTTCATTAATTAGAACATCTCCATATTGCAAATAGTGATGGTTTTACCCCAAAGCAGATGGCTTGCTCTGTAGGAAATCCAACAACGTGAAAATACCAAATGCGCTCTTCCCTGATTAAAGTTTTACTTACATTTTTACATTGAGTGAGTTTGCATCTCTTCTCAGTTACAAAATATGAAAAATGACAGCTTACATTTTAAATAATTCAATGGCTAAGGCAAAGCACAAAAAGTAAAACACGTAATAATCTGCCTGATGTGGTTTTTGTATGGCGAGGTTTGCTAGCTTTATTTTTACTTTATTTTTTACTAAATAATTTTCAGTGCTGTTAATTTAAGAAATTGCAGGTGCTGGGGATGCAGGGATAGGCTTGGGCAGGCAGCTGCCATGTGTTCTGTGTTAAGGGAAGGTGAGAGCAGAGCCTGGAGCTGCTCAGGAGGGACCAGGTCCTGCCTGCAGCTGCGGGGGCTGCAGCAGCACCCACGGGGCACCAGCTCTGGCATCTCCTGCTCTGCTGCCTGGAAGACTGGCAAAATAATGTGGGAGGTTTGGAGTCCAGAAAGGAATAACCTTCAGTGGAATTCAGAGGTGGGTTTGCATTGCTGAGGGAGGGAGGAAGCGATGAGAAAGCTGGAGAGGTTAATGCTGCTTAGGGGTTCCTCTGTTTGCTTCCAGATGCAGTTAGAGGTGTTGGAGCAGAGATGCTTAACATTTTTAAAAGCTGTGTGGCCGTTTTCTGAGCTTAAAAGTGCATGGAAATGTGTGTGCTTCTTGTGTTTAAATGTTTACAAAATGCCTTGTGGAAATGTTGATTTGCATGTAGGAAAGAGTTAGCTTAAATTACTATTTATGGCAATCAAATAGAAGATTTTCTTTTTTTTTCCTCAGATGAAACACACCCTGCCTGTCTCTTCATCCTTTTTTCCTCGTCCTCTTCTCTCCCTTTTTTATTTGTTAATTTGGGTTTGTGTGTATAATAATGCCAGAGAGTATTAGCAGAGGAGTCTCAGCTGAGATGTAGAAAATCATGGAAATGAACACTTCATATTTTATTGATAAGAATAATACACTTTTTAGTTTGCATTATGAATAACGAGGCTTGAATTATTACTGGCTTTAGGTTTCAAGTAAAATACTTACAAAAATATGTCATTGTGCACTGAGGAAGAAAGGAGGGATTGGGATGGGGGTCATGAGGATCCCAAGGACACGGAGATACAAAGGCTTGGATAAAGCTGACTTTTTATGCTATGGTGTGCTTATGGACATGTGTATTTTTAACTCTGTATTATTTAGATCGTTGAGCAGTGATAGCCATAATGTTGCTGTGAACCTTATTAACAAGAAGTAAAAGAGTAATTCTGTTCCACAGCCCAAGTAGGTCTGTTCTTCTATTGTAATATATCCTTACTAGTGAGAGCTGCTCATTTTACAGACACAGATTTCAAAGAGGAGTTGGTCTATGGGGTGCTTGGGCTAAAATAATGCTGATTCACAGCATGGTCATGGGGTGTCCTGAGCTGCGGGGGTGTGGGGAAGGGGCTGATTTTCCTGGTACAGGTGGGATTTTCCTTCACTGGCTGAAATTTGTTGCTGGTGCAATCAAAATCTGCACAGCTGACGCCTTAACCTGAAGTTTGCTGTCGTTGGGGAGAGGAGTTGCTGGATTTGCCTTATAAACTTTTAGGTTTCTGGTAAGATGGCTTATTTTAAAACATGAAAAAGCTGTACCTACATAACCAAAATGTAGGGGGAAGTGTGTATTTATTTTGAAAGGGCTTTTCCATGTAGGCTGTTAACCCTTGGCTATGGAGAGGGAAGGGAAAAACAGAGCTGAGGGATTAATGTCATCAGGGTTTGTGTGTGTTCATTAATTTGAATCGATAGAATGGTTTTTTGTAATGAAAATGCCAACTTTTTAAGCCTGGCTGATGCTTGGCCAGACAGTTTTAATATTGTATTTAGGAGTTTGTTTTATTTATAAATGGATTATATTGTTCTGTATTATTTTTACTTACATTACTGAAGTATAATCATCTATTTACTCATTCAGTTTTGTTCTGTTTTGATTCGTTTCTCATGCATACCTGGTCCCCACTCCTTATTTATTGCAGTGTAGACTCTATTTCAAGGAAGAAAAGCCCTAGGTTGAATTTAATAATGCTCTATAGTGTATATTACTTGGTTCAGTTAAATATTCTGAATAAAAAGAAAGACATCCCTGCTTCCTCTCTATGCCTAAATCATCATATTTTTTCAGATGCCACTTACTAGTAACTGGCATAAAATTAGAATGGTGCATCAGATCTATAGGTGCTAAAAATAGTTTACAGTAGCAGCAAGAGTACATCTGAAGGTATATTCTACATATTGTTAGAAATGTGCTTTCCCTTATTTTTAGCCGTTTCATGTCTCTTGGTGGTTGTGTAACTGAGATTTGCAGATGAGACAAACGAAGGTGAATTATCTCCATTACAGAGCAGAGCAATAATGTTTATCTGTGTTCCCTTGCAGGAATGGTAGCAGAAAGGCTATGAGCTGTTTTATTTAAGACCTAGAATGAAGTTTATTAGTAATAATGGCTTCAGTTAAATATCTCCTTCAGACTGTTGCATCTTCCAGTTTCTTCTTATCTGAAAGTATCCTGAAAATGTTCATCTTAGTCCTTAATGGTACCTCTGCAGAACTCGAGCATGCTCTGCAGGACCAGATTATACCAGGAGTATTCTCTGGATTATATGGGCAAAGCAAAAGTAATTGGCTTGAAATCTTCCAGAAAAGAAAAAAGCTTCAAGTTAGCTTATTAAGTGTGAAACAATCCCAGCTCCTTGAGATTTTTTTAGCTGGTGAAATGCCTTGCAGCAAAGACAGAGGCTCCTGAAAGCAGTTTTCACCTTTAGTCTCAAGAGTTTTTAAATTTGTCTTTAAAATCTGTCATTTTGGACTTCAGTGACACTTCCTAAGAGAACACTTGGTGGTTGGCATTTGGGCAGCAGGGTGTTGCAGTCCAAACAGGTGATGAATTGTTCCCTGTCTGCTCCCTGGTGTAGACACCCTTGGAAAGGGGAGAGTAGTGCCCGTGTGAGCCTCTACAGCTTTGTTCTCCACGTGGGATGGTCCAGCACAGTACAGCTGTAATGACTTGATCAGCCCTCTTCCCATTAATTGACAATAAAAAAAAATACTGGCTGTGCAGTGCACAACTGGATTAATTATACTGTTTGAAATCACAATATTTCACCCCTCTTTTTAACAGTAAGTTACTTGGGAAGTGTGAAAATAGCTTAGGTGTGTTAGTGATGGTGATTTACTAGGGACAGGGAAATCTTGCTGAATCAAAGTCAGCAGCAGTGCCTCAAAAATACCAGGTAACAGTCCGATCTCTGCAATATTTCCTATGATAAAAGTCAGCTGTTAACTGCTACACTCTGCTCCTAAGCTGATTTTTTCTAAATTATCTGATATGCTAATAGAGAAGTAGGCTGGAGACAGCTGGTTCTTGGTGTTACATGCTGAAAACAAAATGGCTGGTGTATATTAGTGCTGCAAAATTGCAGATGAAGAGCTAGCTGCAATTAAGTTATTTCTATTGAATAGAAATTAAGCAAAATACAATGATTTTGACTGGTTGTTGAGCAGCTGTTACTGGGATGGAAGAAAGGGAAACAAACTTGTATTAAGTAAATTTGCAAACAAGTCTGCAGTTACTACTGAAAAATCAAAGTTTTCGTGTTGAGAAATTTGTCCTAGATGTGTTTTCAGCTGTGCAGTTATGGAGTTGTTTGTGTTCTTAAACTCACGTTGACCGAGGCTCGGAGCTGGGTGCTCTGATAAGAAAGACAGCATATACAGGATGTAGAAGAAATGCTTCAATTCTTTTTTATTATTATTATTTGGGGGGGTTTTTTTGCTTATTTTTAGGGGTTTCTTTGATTTTTTTCTTTGTGTTTTTAAAGTAACTTTCCCAAAATAATTGCCTTTCATTTTGAGAAGCCTCTACCTAGAGATTCACTTGGCCGCCTTCTAGAGGACAGATTTTTTCATCCATTGAAGCAGAATGATCATCACTGAGCTGCAGAACTGAGAGCTGGATGATTCGGGATTAATAACTTCAAAGCACCTTTAATTTTAGGTCCTTGTCTGGGTTCATTTCAAATGAGTTTGATTTAAATAACATTATGTTTGATAGCCATAGATTGAGTGCTCAACTGAAGTCAGCTTTTTTGCAAATACTATATTTGTTGAGTATATAAATGCTTTGGTACTTACACATGCTTTTATCCACAACCTGGTGACCAATATCTCTTAATTCTGGTCTGAGGACACATGGTTACCTAGAGGAGTAACAGAAAAAGGTGAGAGAACCCCAGGCATCACCATGGTGCAACGCTAACAGGTGGATGCTGGAGCTTGAAAGCTGAAGTGTTTCAAAGTTGAAGTGTTTCAAAACATGAATGGTGGTGAAATATTTTTCTTTTAGGTTTGTTTTGTGCAAAACTAAGGACATAAAATTTGTGGGACTGTGAAGTCGTCAAGACTGATTGAGACTTTTGTAGTAACTTCTCCTGTGATGGGCCCCATAATGTGAACTGTGGAGGTTCTCACGGTGCCTTTGATATTTATTCCTTTTGATCTAAAAAGTCCATATAAAGATTTTAAATTTTAAATGTTTTAATATGGTATGTTCATAATATTGCAAGCTTTAATTTATTTCAAAATACTCTCCAGGGCTGTGCATGTTTAGAGGAGAAGCAAAGCCTGTTAGTAATAGGGTGTGCTGTAATTTTAGGTGGAATGATTTCTTAGGTGTGATTCTCACTCAATGATGAGAACGATATGATATTTGGGGAAGTGATGTACAGTTGCTATTATTTACCATGAAATATTTCTATACAGACTATCAGAACAGGGATTACGCCTTTATCATCATTCTGAGAAGTTGATCAGCTGCTTTCTGCTAGTCTTAATAATCACATTTTAGGTGCGCAATGTTTTTTAATTGCAAGTAATAAATTAGAAATGAGATTTTTTTAAAAACTTGTAACATGCAGTGGAAAATTTCAACAGCTGGACTGCTCAGAAGGATGTTGATACTTAATTTAAAAACACAATCTATGTAGTGTCAGTGTAGTGCTAGGTAACTAATCAATACGTTAAATAATGTTGAAGGTTTAATAATAAAAGCCATTATATGGGATTATTTTCTCTGGGAGATGCTCATTTAGTGGGATGTAAGGCAAGAAACCAAACTTATGTTATAGTAGGGTCGTTGTAAGGATAAATCAATCATGTCATGGAAAAATAGTTGCCTGATATACCCCAGTAAAGAAGTTGTAAATTTACTGATGGTTTGGTAGTGACTTTGGTTATGAAATAATTCCCTAGAGAATGTCAAGACACTGATATCAGATATTGTATGTTCAAGTTTTTCTTCAGTTAGATTCTGCCAGAGTAATGTAGAGTATATTCATTTTAGAAATTACTCGTTTTGAGACTGAGCAATGCCATGTGCTGGTAGGGGGATGCTCAGAGGGAATTCTGTAAGTCTGGACAAGAAATACCCGAATGATCTGGCTCTGTTTTTCTTCATTGGACGAGATAAAGGATGTTGATTTCTCAGGGGGTTGTTGTGGAAGGCAAGCAGGGACTCAGCATGGGTTTGCTGCAGAGTTGCACAAATAAACCACAGTCCCTGGCAGAAAATAACACCCAGCAAAAACCTTCACCACTGTGGCTTTTGTTGTGCTGGGCACTGTTGTTGCCAGGTTTTGCCTATTATGTTGTTGAAAAGTTTTTTTTTTATTTATTTATTGCGTGGTAAAAACTAATGGAGGTCCAAGGAACAGCTTTTCTGGCATCCCTGAGAGCTCATAATCTTACTCACAGGTTCCCATCTGGACAGAAGATCAACAAGGATGAGTGTGCAGGCTTTATTTTTATTAGTGGGGGGGGGAAGAGATGATTACAAACATTTATACCTTATGTATTAGGTGGGCGTGTGGAACATCAATCCAGCTGGGAGAAGGTCTGTGGAGAGAGAAGAATATGAAGTGGGAGCTTGGAGAAGCAGCAGTGCTTCCTTCAGAGAAGGAGTGAGGAAATATGGACAAAGCATGGTCTGGGGCCAGAAGAGCAGTTTATTTTACACAGGAACAGACCAAACAAAAACGCAGTGGGTTGGTAATGGCAAAAAAGTAAAAATCAACGAACTCTGTAGAACTTATACATATTTTATCTGCCCTCCAGCACAGAACTTCTTGCGTCAGTTGAAATATTTTTCCTGCAGTCGTTTCAAGTCTTGCAACCAGCTCTTTTCCCTTCAGAACAGCAGCGATCCTAGGTAATAAAAATCAAAAAGAAGCAAAACCCTGATCCATACCATGGCTTTATAATACTGAAATGCTTAAAATTGACATACATATTCTAGGTGGTCAATTATTCTTCTTTAAAAGAAATTCCCTGAGATAAATTTATTTCAGAAAAGCTGTCTGAGCACAATTTTGCTGCTCTTTGTGCAGATTCTCTTGCGTGTGCTCTGGATAGTGCAAATGGCATTTTTCTGGGGTGATGCAAAGGCACAGCCACTGAAAAGCAGTAAATGGAAGTTTTGCTGTATGTCCTCTGCTCTTTCATGGGTTTATAATTCTCACCTTCTTGAGAGGGATCAGATTTCAAAATAATTTTCTTTTTTGGGGGGTATGACCCCCCTTCATCTGCTGTGAGTGACACTTCACTAAATGCCATGGAGTAATTAAAGTAATAAAACATATCACTGGTTTAACTAGAATATTGTATTTTTACATGACCCTGTATAAGCACAAACGTGGTCGATACAGACTCCAGTTTTGGAGAAAGCCAATGTAACTTACATCTATAGAAGTCACAGCACATATTCAGTGCACACAACACTTCATGCATAGCACTGAGTCAGTGAACGTGTATATTAAATAAATCCCTATATGTGCAAACCCCAGGCTGTGCAATATTCTGCAATGGTTATGGAGTCAAATATAGTGGTGTGTATATAACTGTATTTTTTTTTTCCTTGTGTGAGCTTAAGTCTCTGTTAGCAACTTGGGGCATTGATGTCTTTGTTTGAGCATCATCCAGTGTTTCTCTAGTGGAGGAAATGATTTTATGGTTCTATGAGTGCTGTCCTTTCTGTTGATGGGGGGAAAATGATTTCTTGCTGAACCTGAAACCGTTTTGGGGGATTCTTGGGGATCTTACAAGTAAATCCTTTACTTATTTATTTTAACCTGGAGTTAATTTAAAAGGGGATGCTGTAGTGGGCACATTGTTTATGTAGGACTTTGACTTGTAAAGGTTTAAGAATAAACTAAACAAAGTGCTCTTGGCACATCAATATGAGATGCTAATTTGCATATAGACATTAGGAAATATTAATACTAATTAGGCTATTTTATTGACAATGATTTCCTGTAGTTGCTTACCTAACCTGGACAAGTTTGAGGGGCTCAGCCTTGCCAACCCAGGTCCCTGAATGGGACCACTGCTGTGTCTTGGAGTGTCAGCTGGGGCACAAAGGCAGGGTGCAGTGGGTAGTTCTGGCTCAGAAAACTGTTTAAGAAATGTTTGAAATGGAACAAAAAGGACTGGTTAAGCATCTCCTTACTAAAGAACATGCTTTGTTCTGTTCTGTTCAGAATATTATATACATGAAGAAACCAGTTTAAAGATGGTTTTTTGTTGATTGGCCCTTTAAAGTTTTTAAAAGATTTTTGTCTTTTCAAAAGATAATAAAAATGTAGCTTAAGCTTTGAAATGTGTTTAAAGCCAAACTGGTTCTGTCTTTCTGGAGTTGGAGTGAGGCTGACACCTAGATTATCCCTACTGACAGGCTGAAAGATGTATTATCACCCTTTAAACTTGGGGCTGGCTATTGATGTGTGCTCCGTTTACAATTAACGAGTAGACCTGTCTGTATTCCTGCTATTAGTCACTGCGGGTGACACGTACTTACATCATGGGAACCAAAACATCTCCTTTGAAATAAGAAGTCTTCTTGGAATATAGATGAGTCCTTTTTGGTGGAATGCAGCTCAGTTGCCTGGGGCTAATGCACTGGGTAACTCAGGCACTTTGCAAACTGTTTTCTTACTGTTGCTTCGATACCTTTGTGAAAGCCTTTATGTTTCTGCTCTATGGATTCACCTTTGGTACATGTTGCCTGATTGACTTGATCCATAAGAAGATAAAGGGGCATGGCAGGTGCCTAAGGAACTCTGTAGCTCTATCTGCTTTAGTGCCTCTTCAGTTTGTTTTATTACAGCTTCAGACAGAGTTTGAAGTTTTCCTTCCAGCTCTGGATGGAAAGATAAAGGTGCATCAGGCAGGTAACTGTGCTGGCTCTGTGCAGTTTCTCCTAAACTTGTTACAGAAGGATCAAAATTAAAAAGAGCAAAGCCCTAAGTGACCTGATCCAAATGGTGTTGTGCTGGGTAGGATGGGTTAGACCTGAAGACCAGAGGTCCCGGCAGGGTTTACTCCCTGATCCTCAGTTTCTGAGGTCGAGGACACTGGCCCAAATTACTTCAGATAAAGGGCAAACAAAAAACTTTCAGGTTAAAAAATAACAAGAGCATGCATTGCTAAATTCTCTCACGTGTGACTCGAGAGGGTAGGTGGAGATCTGATCAAATAAGACTTCTTTTGAACTCTAAGTGTTTTCTGCTGTTTAAGACTTAAATGGAGCTCTGGAAAAGGATTGAGGAATTGATTTGTTCTTGTTGTACTACCAGGAGTAATAAGGAATCTGTAGACTGAACTATACAGCCAGTCACTATCCCTCTGTCCTTTAATGGAGATGAATAAATATAATTACTGGCCTGGTAATGCCTGATGTCAATTAAGAAGGAAGGATTGAGTTTGGTTGTGTAATGTACTTGACTGTAGTAGCTAACCTAAATATACGATGTAGCTATTCGAAAGACTTCATTTTCATTAATTGCTCAAGCAGCTGCATGACTTAGCAAATGCAAGAGGAGCTGGGTATGAAGATGATGCTATTTTTACATTAAATCCAGATCATACTAAAACTGAATGTGCACAAATTATTTTTCCTTGTTATCTCCTGCCCTCCAACCCCCCAAGGAACTGAACATGTAGTATTAGAATTTAGGAATCGGGTTGACCTTCTTAAACCACAGGGAAGGGATTCTTTTGTCCTTAGAAAACAAAATAAGTGTATTTTGAAGTGTGCTTTTACCTGGATAATGTGATTTGCATATAGCTTAGATTGCTAGAAATATACAGTTCCTATTGAGTCGTGAATCAAATGCATAGAGCAGATGTTTCCGGAGCTCTTTGGGTGGAAGTCCAGCAGAGTCCTCCACAAGAAGAGGCTTCTGCACCTAAGTGAGTGTATCCAGGTTCAGAGTGCAGCCTCCAAGAATCAGAGGGTGTTGGAAGAGAGGTGATTGCCTCGATGCTGAGCCCAGTGTGGTGCTGCAGGGGAGCGGCTGTGGATGCAACCGATAGGGATGGTCTTTTGGTCCACTGCCTTTAAACTTGAACCATGTGTGTTGATGGCATCCTAACCCAGGGACTGATACTTACTGCTAACGTGACTTTTTGATTCTTTGTTCATAGCTTTAAAAGTAGTAGGTAATTGCTTTCAAGGGCTGTGGCTGATGCTGTGTGCAGTGTTTCCTGCACAGCGAGCAGCGATGCGGAGGAGGAGGCAGGTACGTGTTTGGGGCAGGGCGGGAGGTGATGATGGGTGTTATGCAAACAGCTCAACTTGTCAGACAACCCAGGGCTGCAGTTTTGTCCATAAATGTCAATGTAGGGCTTAAGTATGGGAGGTCTTATCTCTACAGAATTGAATTCTCCCAGGCAAGCAGTTGGACCGTGTCGGTACAGTGATGCACTTGGATTACAGGCTGTGTTTACTGTATAAGCAGTTCCATTAAAAGGATTGGGCTTTTTCTGTTGATCCTGGGAGAGCAGCGACTTTATCGTTATTTGGGGCTGTATTATTTGCTTGAGATTTTGCCCAGCTTTTTGCCAGTAACATCCACAAAGATCATGAGTGGGTGAGTTTATGTTTTAAGGAGCAAAAGGGGCAGTGTGCTCATGTGTTATAGTATGACCTACTTCAGTTTTGATTGTTCAATGCTATTTAAATTCAGAAACGCCATGAGATGACTGAAAAAGAAAGGGTTTTATTTGTCAGCATCTGTGTTTGAAGCCTGTATAAACAGATTAAAGAATACTCTAACAGACTAAGACAGCAGACAGCATAGAGATGTGTAGATAATTCGCGCTCCCCCCACCTCACGCAGCTAACTACTGCTAGTAGGGTGCTCACAAGCTTTCATTGAGTCTTCCCCATTCTTTTCCTTAACTAGTTTCCCATTCAGCCTGAGTTCTGATTAAATGTGTGTGTTTACCTGCAAAGCAGTGTTCATGATGAGGGCAATGGGGGGGATGCTGTCTGCCTGCCTTTATTCATGTATATGGTGTCATTCTGCAGTGGTTATGGTGTCATTCAAGTGATCAATGTAGGGCAAGTTGTTAATGGTTTACAGCTAAATCCTTTCACTTTCCTCCACTTTTAACTTTTGCATGTTCCTTGTACGTGCCAGACTCGGTCCTTGACATGCTGCAATATGGGAGCCACAGGGAGAGTCAGTTCAGTGGCAGCTCCTGGATGTGAAATGCCTCGGGAAGCGATGGGTTTGTAGTTCTCCATAAATACATGGGCTGTGGGATTTTTGTGGGTTTTGTTTTGTTTGGGTTTTGTTTTTTTTCTTTTCTTTTGGGCTTTAATTTTCATTTAAAAAGATATTTCAAATGGCCTTACGTGGCACTTTGAAAGGTCTTTTCTGAGCACAGTGATTCTGGGATTGTCCAAAATCTCTGGAAGTCGGAAGGGATGTGGAGCCTGATGGGCACAGGGAGTATTTTTGCTGGGGTGGGATTTAAATTTGATTTTGCTAAAATACACACTTTTCAAAGACTCGGAGTGCGGAGTGCCAGGCAAGATGAGTTAGTCACAGGAGGGTGCAAACTCTTTGATCCTACTATCAGTAGGATAATTAATACTGGCTAATCAGATTTGAGGTCATGTACACAGGCATGCGTGCATATCCTTGCAAATGAGAAAATAATGTCTTGGACAGCAGTGGTGGTGAAAAGGTTGTGTTTCCAGTTAGCTACTGTGACAGAAGGGCTAATGAAGTATGAGTATGTGCAAGATGTTGTTAAGTAGGATGAGCAGGAAGGTGGGTTTTCATGCAGGACATCGGCACGGTCGGTAGCACTGCACTACTGTCAGTGCTGGTAATGGCATTTCGGAAGAGGGGTTGCAAAATCAGGGAGAATATGGAAAGCCATGATGGGCTGCAGGGTGTACGGAATGAAATGTCACACTCTGGAAGATCAGGAGTTCCGAGTGTGGAGGTTATCAGACTTTAACTGTGCTGTGCAAGACTTCGATGGAAATACAGGTGCTGTAAGGCCACTCGTCCAGAGATACAGAACACGCAGCACATAACACAAACTGGAATGAGGAGTGGAAATGATGAAGAAAGGCACTTTAACAGGATGAATAATTGCTGAAGCTAACTGAATGGAAGTGATGTTTTGGCAGCAGAGGAGCATATAGCTTCGGTCAAACGTAAATGAATGAAAATATGTGGCTCCTGCGCTGCAGGAAGTCAGGCTGGGTCATCTAATGGGCCTTCCTGGCTTTTAACATTAATTTTACTTTAAAAGAGAAATAAAACCAGCAATATGTGTCTTAAGTATATACACATATATATAGATATCTATCTCGCTCAGTTAGCTACAAGGCAAAACTTGCAGAAGGTGTCTTGCCTGGTGGGAACGTGCTGGTTGCCTGGGCTGGCTCCTGGCTGGAGCCTGCTGTGCCCTCTGTTCCTGAGAGGCTGGAAAATTGCTTCTCAGAAAACAAATATTTGTTTGCATTAGCTTTGCAGTCCTCTGTAGATCTGGGAAAATGAGGCACGGCGTTTCCTAATGCTGCTATTACAATGCACAAAGCACTTGAGTTATTATGTGTCCTTTCTCTTAAAGAAGCTGGGTCTGTGAAAGCCTGAAAATCAGCGTTGGATAATCGCCTGAATTTGTACCTGCCCATAAAACCGAGGTGCTTTGACGTACAATTTGGTCATTATGTATTCAGGTTAAGTTTCCCTCCTTTTGACTTCTGCTCCATCTTTGCTGGAAACCTTTCAAATTTATTACTGCTATATCGAATCTTGTTCCATCTCTATGACTAAGCTAAGCTTAAATGCACATCAGCCTACCTGAGGCATTTAAATTTTTTCTCTCTTGACCTTACAACGTTGGCTTATAGCTCTGTGCTGATGGGGGATGATGCCCACAGCCCAAGGGAAGGCTGCTTCTGTCCTGCCTCCAACCCTGCCACCGTGTAGGGAGGGTTTTATTGGAGCATGAGAAATAAATTGGGACACTTGGGTGTGTTGGGGGTTTTTTTTCTCCTTTTTTTTCTTCTCTGCTTGAGACCCACTGTGAATTTGGCAATGGGGTACAAAGCTGGAAAACTTGCTCTTCCTTCATTTCATTAGGGACAGTTTTCTGTGCATTCCTAATTCGCTCATCATTTAAATTCTCTGATAAGTCAAACTCAAATATAACTAAATATTCTCTCCCCTGAAGTGTGCAGGTTACTTTAAGACAGGTCGCAATGTTAGGAATTCTTCAACATTTTTCATCTGCATCTCCAAATAAATAGTAATTTTAATTTTAAGTCTGAAAGCCAGTTAAAATGATGTTTGGTTTGAATTCTGCTTGTAATTTCCCGTGTTTGTGTGATGTGCTGTGCATCTTTCTGCATTTCCTGAGTTTTACACCACCAGTGTCTCGCTTTTCAATAGCTGCCTCCTCGAGGAAGCCAACACGAAAACTTATTTGTAATTTATTTGAGCAGCAGAGCAGCTGTTTCACTGCAAACTTTCATTAATATACTTCAAGTTTTATCTACATAAATAGAATAATTTTAGCACTAACAGGTTCCTCCATAATCTTCTGTATAGCAGTGATTCTTAAAGTGTAATTATTTTACATAATGTGATGCTATGCAAAACTTGGCCTCGTTAAATGAAATGCTCAACAGACTCAGTTTTAAATTGCCAAGCAAAACAAAGATAAGTATAAACAAATTTTTTAGCAGATAATTTACACCTCATCCAGGTAGTGGGGCAGCATGAGGGAAACATAACAGCTAATTAAGTAGTGACAGCAAAGGCAGATGAACTGAATGTAAAGTCACTGCTGAGCCCGGTCACAGGCAAGATTACAAATGTTATTAACCATATAAATCAACAGGCAAGTGAAATATATCTGTGCATGTGGTCTTGATTTCGTTTAAATCCTAACTTATTGGTTTGGATTACGTTGATACATTTTCAGGTGCAAATAGCTTTGGCTTCACAGCAGTAAATGGAGCCGTGCTGGCAAGCACGTCTGTACCTGCGAAAGGGAAATATCGTCAGGAGGTTATCAGCAAAACTATTCTGGGGAAAAATTACACCCTGCAACTGATGTAGTCATGCTGAAAGAGCTGGCTAGGCCTAGGATAAAGGAAAAAAGAAGTTAACTGAAAAGTAAGGTGGGGTGGAATGGTCTCTGTGCAGTGCAGCAAGGGGAGAGGGTTCTGCTGGGGGACCACAGTCCCCTGGGTTTCCACTTTGAGATCTAAGCTCACTTCTTGCATTGAAAGCAGTTGTCCTCAGCCAGGCTCAGTCCTGATTTAAAGTTCTTTTTGTGATCTCTCAACAAGCTGTGCCCGACGTGTGCCCAGTGCCACGGTGGGTGCAGGAGGCCCTGCTCTGCTTGTGGTCTGCAAGGGTTCACCTTCAGGTCCCTCCGTGCGTGTAAATGTGTGGAGATGACTTGCAGGAGAAAATGGCAATTACTTATCCTAACAAAATTCTCCCAGATGAAATCCTCAGATTAACACTTCTCTCCTTGCCAAGGCCTGCCTGTAACTGAGAACCCAGGTGTGAAGGAGTTCCTGCAGCAGCTGCTGAGACACCTAGGTGGTTGTACCCACAGAAATGCATCTCCGTTTATAGATCGTGATCATCTGTTATTAATGGCATGTGGAGTCCCAGCTAGGTAACTTTAGGAAAGCAACAGTGTTATCAAGATTGGGGCACATGGAGGAAAATCTGTGGGTTGCTGAAATGCTGTCGAACGAGCCTCAGAGGAATCACCAGTCCTTGGATGGTCAGGATCCACCAGTCCTTCGACGTTCAGGCCTTGCTTGGCAGCCCTTAATTTCATCTAAAAGACTCCTGCATCTCTGCCAGTCTTCTCTGTAGAAGCATAGTGCTGTTCTCCAGAGTCTTCTGCATCCAGGGGTGTGACAAGTGCTTGTGGTGGTTGGTGTTGCTTGCTTTTTTCCACAAAGGGAGGACAGTGTTTGTATGGAAAAGAAGTAAATGCAGCAAAATACCCCATGGCTGATGGGTCTGGGTTGTCCCATGCCACCTCTTGACTCCAAGTCTTGTTTCTGGTGTGGAAATTCAGGCTCTGTTTTGGAAATCTGACAGTTCTTTGCCATGTTGCACATATTCTGGTTAAGTGAATTTTCTGCATAAAATTTCAATAAAAGCTTGTTTGTGATCCCTTATACCTGCTGCCTGCTGGAGTGTCCCCCTAGCCACGGGCTTTCATGCTTCTCCTGTCTTTTCCTTGCAAAGTTCCCTGACGCTGTAGGGTTTCAGCTGACCTCTGACATGGATTCTGGGTTTGAATTTTGCACCATCTGCTGTCGTCAGATGCTTGTTTCCATGATGGTAAGATGCAGGCAGAGCATGTGGAAACAAAGCATCAGACTGTTTTTACCAGTTTTTTAACGATTCCCCCCCAAATAAAGGCTGGCTAAGGGAATTATTTTTTGCTTTCACTAATTTTAAAACAATTTGCATTTAGGCTATTGATTATTTACCATATAACTTCTTAATTGTTTCTGATTACGTTTTCTATCTCGGTCAGATTCTTTATTTATGTTTTTTATCTTCTCTCTAATTGAGTAGGGATATTTTGGTGGCTGTACACATTAATAGCATTACAGGTAAGCCTCAGTGTCCTTTAGTTGCCAGGTTGGTTATTGATCTGTGCTCCGTGACTTGTGTTTCTTCAAGGAGTGGGTTTCTGACTTCACAAAATGCTGTGGAATGGATAGCTGACGGAGCGGAATTTGCTGCAATATTGATGCAAGAGAAGTTCTTTGTTTCTAAAATTGTTTTCTTTCACTCTAGCAGCTTTTTGCCCTTGTCTGTGGATATTCCATTCTCCTTTCGAAATGATGGAGGGGAAGGGAATGTGTTTGTACCTTCTCAGATGTGAGTAATCCACAACATCATTTTAATTGGCAAAAAATGTTTATAAGCCATCGTGTAATGTGCTAGTACTAGATTGATTGTACCTCCTCGTTGATAAATCAAAAGAAATTACTACAAAGAGCTTCTGTAATTGTATTAATTAGAGAGATTTATGTCTGGTCTCTGCAAAGCAGTTTCTGATACTGTGTGCAATTCGACAGCAGCTCGCTGAGGCTGGTGCTGCAGTGCCGGACTGACAGGGCATTGCATGGGCAAACGTGTTCCTGAACAACCAGAGATGATGTACTAATGCTTTGCTATTCCTCCATTTCCTTTTTTAGACCCTTTTGTATTGTTCCTGATTAAATTCAGCATTGTGTAGTACTTGAGATGAGCCTCTTGTAGTGGTGCAGGGATTGCTGTGTAACTTCAGACTGTGCAGTGCTGTAAAGTGCCATCTAAAATTAATGGAGGAACATCTAGAAATAGTTCAATGGGTAGGAAATCTGGTGCAGAATGGTGCTACAGACCTGTATATTGCTCTTCCTTTTGCATTTTATCATGCAGGCAGAATTTCTTGAATACTTAATAATTTCTTTCAAGCCCTGTCTCTCTTTATTTGTGAATGTGTATGTCTGCATCACCACTGCTGCTTGAGTAGTATCTGGAAGATAATTTTTAGAAATAATTACTCATTCTACCAACTAAATAGAACTGTTAACCTCTTCTGATATTTTACTGTGTAATTGCCTTAAGTAGGAGAGTGAGTGGTGTTTATGAGCAAGGGCCATAAACTATGACTGTATATCTGTGAGGGTTTTTCTGTTGTGGTGTAGAGCCACAGGCACCATAAGAAAGATGATTCCTGAGGATGTTGGTTGCATTATTACTGCTTCAGAGTTTAAGCATAACTTTTGAAATACTGTTATTTGGATTCCAGGAGGTAACAGACTGGAAGAAGGATTTGGTGGAAATATATTTGATAAAAAGTTGTAATGTGTTTCTAAATCCATTCGTAGTGCATTCACTGGAAATGGAATGGAAGAATTCACTCGGCTGCAGTATGAGTGTGCAGAATGCAACAAGAGCTGATGAGAAATCAATGAAATGCTAAGAAATACATGGTTTTCAGATGGGATTTTTTGTTTTCTTTTGCTTTTCCTTGGCTATCTCACTGTAATTTTGCTAGCGTGTCCAGACTCAGTAGTTAAATGACTTTCTTCAGTACTAAAACACCCATGATTTGGAGGGCAAGACCAGTTTCCATACCAGCCTGTCCAGGTATGTTTAATGGTGCCAGTACCGTGGTGGTTATCACACGCACACGTGGAGCTGGACGAGCTCCATTTCCAACTACACCTTAATTGTGACGAATCCTAACGCAGCCGTGCTGCCAAAAATCAATTTCCTGCAGTAAGTCATAGATGAATCAATGTGGTTGGCCAGGGTAATTGAATTAAATACACCTGGGTAGGCAAAGCCTGGGAGTCAGCAGGTGAAAGCAGGGGCTCGCAGTGTGCGTGGCACCACTGACTGTCATTGATTTGCTCTGTGAGCCTGGGTAAAATCACTTAGAGGAGCATTAGCAACACTGACTCCTTACAGTGGTGTGGCCAAAATTAACATTCTGGTAGATAGGGAGCTAATTAGAGGGCTAGGGAGGACACATTGGCCTGTAGCAGTTCTGACCAGAAGATACGATGTGTTACCTTATAGAAGGAAAATTGTTTTGAGTTCTAAAACAAGGTTTGCTTAAACCTTCTGAGTATTCTTGCTTAGGATTTTGGTAGACTGTACTTGTCCTTTCCTTGGGACAGCTACTGAGCAGAGCATCCTGGGGGCAACAGCCAGAGCTGGCTTCGAGGTGTTAAACATCCACGTGTCCATGTGGACCTGAGTTTGCTTTTCCTTCTGTGCCCAGGTGCTGCACAGCCGTGGCACATGGGGAGCATCACCCGGTCAGAATGGGCACGGTGCTCTGGTTAATTCCCAGGGAAAGAGCTTGGATGGCATTTGGATTCCCATGGGCTCAGCTAAGGCCAAAATGATATTTTCAATGTATCATTTATGGGGTTGGGGGGTTTTGGAACCTTTTTTCCTTTGCAAAGGGGCTTTAAATTGGTAATGAATCCCTTTCACTGTACTCTTTCTGTCATCGTTCAGGGGTTGCTGAGTGCTAGCAGCAGACAGCCTGTCAGCAGAATAACCTATTTTGAGCTTCAGTCACTTGTACCAATTTCTCGACTAATTTTAGGACAGATGACCACTGAGCTGTTCTAAAAATGCTGCTTGAACTTCTAATTAGAGGAACACGCACAAATGCAAAGGCAAAATTTGCCCTACAAAATGGGTAACTTAGAGCTGTTAAGAAAAGCATATTTGTATATAGTGTTAATTGTTTTTACTTAATTACATTTTAACATATTCAGCCAATTGGAATAATTAGTATATCTGTCATGCTTTCCATTTGAAGCTGAAAATGCTTGTGGTTGCTAAAGGTCCCAGCCAGCCTTATTAGAGTGTACAAGTATTTTATAATTTACAGATGGAGAGCCAGAGCATGTTGAGGCAGTGATGACAAGGAGGGAATTTGGAAGTCAGTCATCGCTGATGCTCCTTCCCTCTTGTCCCCTTCCCTTGTCACCAGCTTGTGTGTGCTCCCCCACCAGGCACCGAGAGCTCTCACCTACAGAACAAAGGGCTTTCCCACCTTGTAACGAGTACTCTGCTGTCTGCAGAGTTGTTTTTTGATTGCCTTTTGAGATACTCTGGTTATTTTTGCATTTTCCTGCCTCTTTTTTTTTCCCTGTTACACATTTAGGTATTGCACCTATTCAGTCTGGGAGCTGGAACAATTCATAACTGGTGCGTGCTGCCACCAGACTCAATTCCGTGCTAATTCCCTTTGGAAGCAAGATCTTCTCATCCCAAAATGCAGGAGGCCACATCTTTCAAATGGCTCAAATTACATTTTGTTTTGCTGCAAGAAAGGAAGCAATTTGTGCTTTAATGTAAATGAAAACATGTTTGTTTTCGTATCATTCTGTTTAACTTTTAGCTCTAGATTGTGCCTCCCAGGAGCTGCTGGGACACTGAGTAAGGGTAATTGAAGCTGTTTCCTCGCTGTGGAATCTCCTCTGGGCATTGTGTCTGAGGCACATTTATGATGAGTTGGAGAAAGCCTGAGGCACATTTGGGCAGAGTGAGAGAGAGCTCGTGTGCGTGTCGGAGCAGCTGGTGAGGTCCATGGGAGATGGTGGGGCTGGGGAGAAATGGTGATGCTGGGAGGGTGAGAGCAGGACGCCCGGGCAGGGTGTGCTGTGCTTTCTGCTCCTCCAAGCAGTTCTGAAGATGGGTTCCATTTCACCGTGGTTCAGGTAACGTAGGGATAGTCACAGCAGTAAGTGAGAAGCTGTACTTTGGAGAGGAGGAAGGGCAAAGGGATGTTCCCATCTCTCTTCTCTCTGCGCTTGAGTGGGGTTGGTGCAGTGTCTGGCTGTTAGCTACTTCAGAGTGACCACACCAGCTGGCTGGTGCTTCCCAAATACCTGATTACAGGCATCTTTAAGAAGGTTTCTTGAAAGATAACACTTAGGCTCCACTCCAAAACCACCCTGCTAGGAATCTAACTGTCTGCTCAATCAATCATCCTTAACAGCAGCACAGAGCAAGGCACGAGTGGTGATGTCTTGGTTGAAACAGTTTCTCCCCATACCAGTTTTCCATATGGAGTCATCTGCACAGCAGATGTTGGAAGTTTGGATTCCAAGGTGTGTTCCTCAGGTCAGAGTTACATTTTTGTTGTATGATATAATGCTGACTTGCTAATGAAGAGCCTGTCATTTGTGAAAGAGAAATGCTTGGTGGTGGTGGTGCAGTTTGCTTTTAAGAAAGAAACATTCAGGGGAAAGAAGGTCCAGATTAAGTCTGTGGACACAATAAACCTCACTAACCTGTTAACCTCATTTATCTTCTGGTTGTCACATGGTTTGTTAACAAAAGGTCTTCATCTGCTTGTCAGAACAAAAATAAAAGATAGAAGTGAAATGCCAAATGAGGCAGTAATAATCATCAAATCATTGAATCATCAAGGTTGGAAGAGACCTTCAAGATCATCCAGTCCAACCACCTACGTATGTCACCACTAACTAATACTTTGCTGGATGGTCCTGTGAGTGAGTTATCAGGTCCTCTGATTTGGATAGCAAAGCAGATAATTTATCTGAAACAAATGTCTTACCATCGACTGTTTTCCATCTCATGTATAAGGATATATTTTAAATGACTTCCAAAACAATTAATAAAATACTATTTCAAGTATTTCTCACAAATTCTGAGAAAAACATCTTTTCTGTCATAAAATCAACATTATGTCTGATTATTAAATCTATTTATTGTCTTGTCTTGTAAAAATAGATGTGAAATAAAAATTTAATCCCACGTCAGTGAAGTTATTTCTGACTGGTGGTTTGATCAGCTTTCTTCAAGCCATCCATTGAGGTTCCTCAGCCTTTATTGAGTAGATGGATAAAATCTCATCTCTTGCATCTGCGTTTGTGTTTCCTTACAGTGACTTCTGGAGAGGCGAGCGCTCCTTTGTTTCTCTCCTTTCTGAAAGTTGCAACCGTGTCTCTCTTGTCTGTTCATCCTGAGTGCTTCTGTATTGGCCCCATAGGAGCTTGAAGCATAATTTCAGAAAAATAATTAGAAGTTGATGCACGTAGTTTGCTGCAAATTAGCACCTTTCTGATTCAGTGACAGTAAACATTACATCCAGCTGATTGCTTCCTACACTGCCCCATTAACTTTTATGTAGTTTCCAAAAAGACTGGCTTTACATTTATTTAAATGATTAAAATAGTGAAGGAGTGAGGTTACTTTTATCCCTTTGAGTAACTAGATTGAAAGATTGTTCATCAAAACCGTTTTAGGGACAAGTACTGAAAATATCACCAGTAAATCTAAACAAAATTACTCAGCTAAAATGCAGTGACCTTAGATTTATTCTTTCTTTATTTATTTACTATTAGGTTTACTTGGCTGAATTTTTAGAAGCCCTGATGTGATTTAACCGAAATCTCCCTTATGCTGAATGGAACACAGGGAGCCTGAACAAGCCCAATTATTTTGAAAATTCACTTCACTAATCCAATTTTATATTGAGTTTGCGTGTCCTGTCAGTGTTTCTTGGTCCTGCTTCTAAATGAATATGCTTTTAAAAGGAGAATCACTCCAGTATGTATTTGGGCTGTTTAGGGATGTCTGCATTAGAGGAACTAAGAGAGAGGGTGAATTTTAAGTTTTGTTATTTCTAAAGGATGATGGATGTTTCAGACCTTTTTATTAAAAAAAGGTTTTGGAGACCTATAATAAAAAGTCACTGAAATCTCCAGTGGGAAAATGTACTTCCAATATTCCTTCTTACACAACCGATCTTGAGATTATGGATGGAATAGGGGTAGATCTTTAATGTTCACCTTGGCTGTTGAGTCCCCATCCATCTGCTTTCGCCCCCTCTCCCCACCCTTTGGACAAATTAAGGAATGATGTTTTCCCTACAGATTGCTTTCAGCTTGTTCCTTAATGAGCTCGAATACGATGCAGGTATTAAGGATAGCTGGCCTTTGTTTATAAATTTAGATAATGTACTTATTAATGCTGTTTTAAAGTGCACAAAGTATAAAGTGCACGCATATTTTTATGGTTATGGATAAAATCTGTAATGTAATTTAATAAGCACTAATGGAGTAACCAAGCCAGCGTGTGTCCTCGGGTTCTGGTCTTTAGGTGCATTAACAAAGTGGCAGTAATCCTGGGCTTCTGCACTCCATCGTGCCCGCTTACAGCCATGACTCCAGAAATAATTTGGTCATAATGTTCAGCATTTTAAGATGTTCAAGGTTATTTTCAAACCACAAACTCAGGCAGTGCATACCTTATGTCAGTACCGACTCCTCACTTGCTTCTTGCTGCTCTGTCCAGTGGGACTGCATTTAACATATAATAAACCCTTATCTATATTAAATGTATATTAATTTTCCACTTTAGCTAAAGTATTTCAAAACACAGCCTGGCATTTCCATTTTCTTATATACTAGCATTTTCTTTGCAAAAAAGGCAGAAAGCCTTTGATGGCCCATGGATTAACAATTACCAAATGCAATGTTTTATTTATGCAAACATTTCTGTGGCTTTCATCTCCCATTGCTTTGCATAAGAAAGTGTACACAGCTTTTATTGTTTTGTTGGGTGTTCGCTTTTTTTAATTTATGGGGTTTTTTTTAGTGCCAGGGCAGTGATGTGGTTGATTTTTCTTTTTTTTGGCATTTTGAAATTTCACTGCTCAGCTTGCCTCTGAAAAATACCTGCTTTTGGGGTGTGCTCTCAGCCACCGAATGAAGAGCTGTTCATATGGTGTGTGTGAAAGCCTAGGGATTTGGAGTTAGTTTAAATAACATTATCTTTAGCCTTTCTTGCAGAAAAATAATTGTACACAGAAACAGTGCACCTTGTGTGCCTGTTACGAGTTGTGTGCGTTATCAGAGCTGTTCATAAGGGATTCAACATGTTGCAAAGCAACTGGGGAGCTCTGATTTAATGATGCAGTCTGTCCTATAGTTCCATTAGTAAAATTCTTCCACTTCCAACACCCCCAGCCTCTTCCCCTTCTCCTGCATTCCCCCTGGGGAGTTGTTTTGGTAGGGGGAGATGTTTTATTCTGTTAGTAAATTAATCTAGTTTTTAATATTTTTTATCATAATAATTTTCATAGTACTAATTTTAGCACAGTAATGGTTTTTAGATTTGTTTTCTGAAGCAGAAGACCCCTTCCAAGCTAAATCAGGAAGGATTTTTAACTAAAACTGTTCTTTTTCAGTACCAGACTTGGTGCGCTCTCCCCTCTTGCTCCGTTTGGGGCCGTTTTGCCTCTTTCCAGGCACCGACCATCCCTAGAGATCAGCAGGCGGCTGCGTTTGGCACATGTCATTCCTTCGCCTGGCTGGAATCCATCGGGATTGCTGAGAGCAGGATCTGCACTCGCTCTCCTCCGCTGGGCTGAGCCTCTGCGGGCTCCGGGGACGGCACCCAGCAGCGATGCCGTGAGGTCCCGGGTCCCCTCTCCGTGCTTCGCTCCGGTGTGGGTCACCCCGGGGGCAGCTGGATTTTCCTGTGGGGTCTTTTCCCGTGCCTGTGTGTCGGGAGCAGGATGGCAGTTGGCAGCCACATCGCTGTGTGTTACCCGGTGCACCAGGCAGACCTTTCCTTCCGCAGGGATGCCGGGCTGGGCTGGAATCACATCACTTTCTGACTGCTGGACTGGCTTTGTGTGAGTCTCCTGTGTTTTCCCAATACAATTCCCATAGGATGCAGATTGGAAGGATGGATTGATAAGCTCTTAAACGGAGCGGCTCTGTCGATCGCTGCTGGAGCAGCGGCATCTGATGCAGTCGGTTCCTGCAGCAGATTTCCCAGCATGCGTGGAGCAGCCTGACCCACCCTTTTCTTTTTCTGCCCTAAAAATTGCTTTGTCAGATAAAAGAACTGGGGAGATGTTTAGTCAACGTCTCGCCTTTTAGTCACTGCTTTAATTAAATGGGGCAGCGAGAATATTGGGCTGCTTGTGCTTGATTTGATTGGAAACTTTGCCTTTAAGGTGAGCCCCTGGCAGTGAGGTGTTGCTGGAGGTGCCGGGTTCTTCGCTGCCATCGGACCCTGCTGCTGCAGATGCTGTTTGCAGACTGGTGTTCTCCTAATTGCCATGCAGTGCTTTGTGCAGTGGATTGATTTGGTAGGAAATCCCTGGGGATTTTCTTTTCCCTTAAGGAGCGGTCCCTTCAAAGAACACAGTTGTTCTGTACTGGGGAGGAATTGTTGTGTCACTGGTTTTAAATGGATGGGGAGTGGGGGGAGAAACAGGCAGGCGAGGAGGAATGGGAAGAGGAGGAATGGGAAGAGGAGGAATGGGAAGAGGAGGAATGGGAAGAGGAGGAATGGGAAGCAGACATTTCTCAGACCCATTTATAGTAGGAGAGGCTGCTATTCTGAAGCTGCTACTGAACATGACTGTGTTGAGATTGCTTAATCCCTTTGTAATTGAGTGAAAGAATTAATAGCTAATACTGATTGTTGTATGCTTGCCACATCGCCCACTCAGGCTGCCCTCTGCATTTCTGCCCCCACTTTGTGCCTCGCATCCCAGCTGGAGGGATGTTGGATGCTGATGAGACAGCATCTTAGTGAAATGAAAATATCATGTAAATCTTAATGGGCTTCCTTAACACTGAGATATTTACAAATAAAAAAAAATCACAAAACTTTTCCTCTGTCTCATTGCTAGATACAAGTGAATGTAAATTACTGAGCCAAGATTATTATGCCATTTACTTCCCTTGTGGAAATAATAACCATTTTCTGCTTCCCAGGGCAACTTCTGTAGGACCTCCTTAACCAGCTTTATCTTGTTTTGTTCTGATCTTTATCTCGGTCTGTTCTGATCTTTATTTTCAATTAACACAGCTATCTGTGTTTTCTAGCAATGATTTCACAACCGATTTACTTCTGGTGACCTCTTTCAGATGTTGCATCTGAGGCTTTGTCAATAACTGTGGTGGTTCACCATGCTGGCAATCATTACAGCAGCTGAGTTGACTGCACTTCCATGAGTGATGCTGTCTGCACGCTATTGTCCAAGTAGTAGGTCATGCCTATAAATAATAGGTATTGCTAAAGGAAGTACTAAGAACTACCTAAAATCATGCATAAATAAAATAAGGAACAGTAGTGCTGGAATGACAGCATCCTGATAGGCACACGAAGGTGAACACTATCAGTGCTGGAAACTCGAGCACTCGGAAGTTTGAAAATGTGAGAATTAATGTTCCCTTAGCAACAGTAATTTGCCCCTTTTTTTGCATTTGTATTAAGATAACTCTTTAATTATGTATGGTATTGTTCCCTAGTAACCTTGCTCCTCCACTGCAGGGAATGGAGTGTGCTCAAAATTTTGATTCATAGCAAAGAGAGGAAAAAATGAAATAGTTCAATTGTTCAGCTCTTAACTGTGGGCTGTTCCTTACCTTCCCACAGCCCTCTGCCTTTTCACTGTACATTGTAAATCCTGCAGCTACCAGCCTTCTCCACTACCTGGCATTGATTTGTTTGCATTTTTCTATTGCAAGTATTCATCATTTCACTCTTCCCACCTGCTAGGGAGAAGGTGCCAGCTCTGCTCTGGGGAGTCCGTCCCGCCTGGCTCTGCTGGTGGGAGGCTCCCTGGTTTCTGCTGCTTTTATTTGAATATACAGAGCACGGCAGAAAGGGTCAGTGGTCCCCAGGGTATGGAGAGTGAAGGGCTTCCCAAAACAGCCCCTGCTTTGGTTGCCTCTAGTTTTATTTATACGCATTAGGTGTGCACGCACATGCACTCGTGTATGGGAGGGACAGCTTTACACCGGCTGTGCCTGTTCTCAAAATATTCCTCATTAAAAGCTGCTGAGTGGTTTTGAGAACTCCCGTGAGGTTCTGCTGTGCTTCACCTGAGCTGCAGCCTCTGCACCGAGCGGAGCAGCAGCGGGGAGCACATCGCATGCCGGCTAAAGACAGGAGATGCTGAGTCATCAGATTTATTTTTACCTTTCCCACCCTCCTAAATTGATCCGGGAAGTTCATTTACTGTGATCTTTCTACTTCCTCTCAATATACTGTATAACTTGCAGATTGCCTGAGAAGTCCATACCGGTCTCTGAACCTTGTGCAGCCATTCCCATTCTCAGCCCCGATGGCTTTGGCAGGGAGTTGTCACCGTTCTGCATCCCCCTGTTGAGTGTTACAGAGCTTTAGAGAGCCAGGACAAGTGTTACAAGTGAAAATACAGAAGTAGGGATCTATTAGCCCTGCGTTAGATTAATGCTCTTTTCTATCAGCTGGGCTGTAGGAAGGGTTGGTGTAACAAACCCCCAAGGGTATCTCCAGGCTCATAAAGGCTCCTTGAACAAAAATCGCGGTCATTTTTGCAATGTCACATCCTTCTTGCGACCAGAATAGAAAAGTGAGCAGGGAAGATGTGGTCTGTGGGCTCCTTGACACCTGGCAGCTGTGATGGCTTGTGGGGTGTGAGTAGTTGGGATAAAATCTGGGATTTGTGGGTAGCTTTAGCTGGCTGTAGGGTGCTGACTTCTATGTGCAGCTGGTGGACGAGCAGGGGAAAATGCAGAAATGACAGAAAATCACATTGCTGGCACCAGTTCAAGGTGCCTGAACATTGCTTCAGGGAAACTGAGGGCTGGAAGCATTTTGAAAGGGAAGAGGAAACAAAAAAACCTCTTGGCAGCCTGGGCTGTGGTCCAGCTTTTTTAGGGGGTGGGGGTTAGATTTAACTTTTCAGATTAAATTTTCACCCTATCGGTTCTGCTGTTGTGCTCCAATACACAACTTAACCCTTCAAACCAGACTAACAGATGTAACTCGTGTGTAAGAGGAGTTGATAAAGTTGAATTACTTTATGGCATAACAGGCCTGCCCAACAAATAACTTTGGGTATGTATGTGTGTATATATATATATATAATTAGAAGCCTATCAGAGTGCAGCTGCTTTTAGCATAATCAAGAAGTATAAATCCTAAAATCAACTACTGAGTTTTCAAACAGCTATTTAAGAGTTCAATTCTTTCAAAACTGTTTTTAAAGATTTTAAAAGCTTCCCCTGCTATAGGGCGTAATAACCTCAGAAATGCATCCTGCATTTTAAATGCTTGGTTTTGCTTTTTTACAACCTGCATAGCCAGACAGCTTTCTGCTTTCAGCTTGCATAAACCCTGGGTACTCAAGCATCTCTATTGATGTGCGTATCTACTGTTTCTAATCTGGTCAGTTGATCAATGAAGACCAGCGTGTAATTAATTGTATAATATTGTACACAATGTCCCACTCTGCATTTATCCAGATGGATTTGTTACTCGTTAGCTGTAGCTGCTTTCCTAAACATTTTCAAGAGGATGTAATGAGGTTTTTTTTCTTCTCAGCCTTCCCCTTTTTTTTTTTTAGCTGGCAAATAATTTTGAAGGGAAACAACTTCAGAGAGGATTCATTTTTTTTACCCTGGATCTCTTTCATCATATGCTTAATATTTTTTATGTTTTTCTATAACGGTCCCAAGCGAAGGAACTAATTGAAGATGCACAATTTGGTTGCTATTTCATTCAAATATCTGTGGGGTCAGTAGGAGAAATTAAGAGCCTACTTATATCCTGAGGACCTCACAGTTTTCATTTGCAGTGATCTGGGGAGAAACAGGAATGAGGAGCAAAGGATTCCCTCAGCAGTCTACCCCAGTTTCAGTCTGCAGCAGGGACCTTTTGTGCTGCTGTTCCTACAAGATAGGTGATGGTACTCAAGGAAAAGTTGCATCTGCCTGACCTGTCCACTATGATGTTCTACTTCTGCTGTTTTGGTTCTCATGCAGATGGAGGGAACGAGGAGCCACCAGACCGAAGACAGGCAAGTGTAGACTCCCGCCAGAGCCGATCTGGGCAAGGTAAACCTTAGTGTTGTTCTGCCTCGGTGCCTCGTTTCTCATTCCTTCACCTTTTATATATCTACATTTTGTCTCCTTCATAAGGCTGTGTACTCTTGTGGAATTTTGTAACCATCATTATTATCCACGTAACGGCAAATTTACTAATATTGACAACCTTTGTGGAGTTTGAAGGAGTTTGGACTAGCTCGTGGCGCAGCGTGGGTCAGGTCCATGGCATCTCCATTTTGCAGACAGAGGGACGGTTGTTGGAGCTGATGGTGTAAGAACTCTTCAGCACATACAAGTGCAAAGCAATGGGCCACTGGTACCCAGTGACCATTTGCCTTCCCCCCTCCGATTGCCAAAGGGAGAACCTGACTGGTTCTTGGTAACCAGGTTATCCTTCCCCAACCCCCCGTGATGTGATAGAGGTGGGACCTGTGCGTTCCTGCCAGGGGCTGAGCAGCTGCCTGTCACATCTTTCACTTCGTTTTGTTTCATCCTACAGGAGCAGGGCAAAAGGTCCTAGGAAGACAGTAGTAAAAATAGTTTTTATATTATTTAAACACTGATTCTACAAACTCTTTTGTTGAATATCAGTCATTCACAATAGGCTTGATGGTTAAAACCACCACTAGAGCCATGTAACGGGGATTTCTGTCACTGCCAGCAGCAGCTCTTAGATCTGCACTGGCTTATGTGTCCTTTGAAGTAGCTTACTTAAAGTTTTAAGCATTTGCTCATTTGCGAGGGTTATGAAAATGCTGGTATTTTCACACAGCTCTTGAGGCTAACAAGCACTTTTTGGAAGCGTGGCTCTGATAGGTGCTACGTGCATTGACTTATGTTCTCTCACACTGCAGCGATAATTTTCCTTTCATTTAGGTTCAAGTCTCTTGTTGTCATGGTGTCCTGATGATTTATTACAGAGACATTTTCTCCAGAGCATTGCTCTTTTTTGGTAGTATTCCAGTGTTGCCCAGACAAAATTTCTGCAAGTGATTGAAGCCTGGGAGCAGAATTTAGGGGGCCCGGAATTGAGAGTTAAAACCCTGAAGCCTTGTGAAAACGTCAACAGCTGAAACTGCTCTGTTAACATAGGATCTTTTTATTGCTATTTTAAAACTTATTATTTTAAATGTTCTTATTTTAAAATAAGAGTTAAATAAAATTAGGAAGGAACAGGGGAGTTTATAACTGCCCATAACCCATGAAAGCTTGGTAACAAGTCGCGTTGGATTTCTGTGCGTTGAGAATGAATGGTTGCTCTTTTCCACACACTGTTGGCTCAGATAAAGTTGCTTTTGTGTTACTTCTGCAGGCCGAGCCTTGCCTGCTTCCTCTGCCCTTGGTCCCTGTGATTCCCATTCGTGTGTTTGGGTTCTGTCCATGGGGTGTTACGAGGTGCAGCAGCTTGGAGGCAGCTGCTGGTGGGAGCTGCCTGCTGGGTTTCCGCGTACTCGTTTCACACGCTTTGGTCTTAGGTTACCTTTCAGCCTATGGAGTTCAGCATCTCGGCTGCTCTGGAGAAGTACCCATTTTGGACAGAGAACATGGGGCTTTTTTTGCAAATACTTAACTGCCAAAGAATGACCAACCAGTACCTGTTTGCCTCAATGGGTGTGACTGCAGGAATTGCAGTGGCTGGCAAGAAGTGAGAGGGAAGTAGAGGGGGAAACGGGTAAAAAAATACTTCCAACTTCTTGGAGAAACAAACTTCTGCCCTAAATATTTCCATGTGGATCAATGGATGTGACTGTAGACACAGGCAACGTGGAAGAGAAAGTCTCTTTGCTCCATAAAAGTGTTATCTCTAACTTTGCCGGGTCCGTGTCCGTGTTGCTATCTGTGCACATTACCACGAATTTTCATGATGATGGGTTAAGGGGTTTTCTCATGCTCAGATAAACCAGCCAACCTACTGAGGTGGTTGTCTTGCTTGTGTTTAAACTTCCATGTTGCTGTGTGTGGTGTCCAAGTACTGCAGCTGTTCATAGAGCTGTGTTATCTTGAAATACTGAAAGAAATGGTTTATGGGTTCAGACGTGCGCTTTGCAGGAACATCATCTTTGACAGTTTGTCTATAAAATATATTTAAAGTTCCAGTTCAGCCATGAATGGTCCCTAATTTGAGGGTTCGATACACCCAAGGTTCTTTCTGACAAAAACAAGATTTAATATGATTTCAATTGCTTTGTTGTGTGTTTGTTTGCTCTGTCAGGATGGGAGAGGAAGGTTGATATCTGTGGAATGGAAACAGTTACATTGTGAATATTTTTGCGAGTCCACTGGTTTTGTTGTAAAGCATTTGGATTTAAAGAGCAGAAAATATTCCTGAGAACCTTACAACTATGTAATTTAATTTATTTCTACATAAGATACTGCCCCCAGTTGCCCTTGGGTTTAGGTAAAGATTGGTCAAAAATACTGTGAATTTACACTGTAATGACCAGTGAAATGCACACAGACTTTTAGGTCTTTCCCAGACCTTAAATTGCAGAAGATGCCTCCTGTTTGTTGTAATTCCCTCAAACCCCAAAATCAAGCCTGAGAAAATTTGAACTTTAAGAATCCAAATCGATGATGGCAAATGTCTCTCTTTTTTTTTTGCTTCTGGTGCCAAATGTATTTTGAAAGAACATCATAGCTTGTTCCTGTCAATGCCAATTCTATTTCTGGCACTGGTGCCAGTTTGCCTTTCCTGGCACTCACAGGTGGTTATGAAGAGACTTGCAGAGTCAGCAGAGGTGTTCAGCTTGCAATAGCCATGAAAAAAGCAAGGTCCTCGATCATCTTATGTCAAGCAAACTCTATATGGAGCCAATAATTGCAATTGGCCATGCACAGCCAGAAGAAGTCAAATTATTTTTGCTATATTAGCAGCATGGTATCAAATTATGCCCTCTTGGAAAAGCTATGCCCAGCTGCTCTAACAGAGCCACTGCATCTTTTTGGATGATTAGTAGGGAAGGCGTAGAAAGAAGATCATCAAACTTGAGATTTCAAGTTCTGCTGAGCAATAGCTCTGTCCCCGTGTGTTGTGTGTGTGCAAGACTTGGGTTTGCATCTCTCCAATGGACCTCATTTGTCCTGCCCACATAATGTAGTGAGTAACATCTGATGGAAAGAGATGTGAGAAAGGGCAGTGTTCCCACCTCAGAAGCTGTGGTCGTTGTGTGTAGCTCAAATGTGTGACAAGTGGGAGACCCCCGGGGTGGCTGAACGTTGGCGGGTGCTGCTCAACTCCCTCTGTAGTCCATGGAGAGGTCATGGGTGGAGTTGATGGAGTGACTGAGCTGGGATTCTTCTCTTCCTGAAGCAGAATCCTAAAAGGTGTCATTAGATGAATCTTGCCCTAAACTTCCAGCTTTCTAGAAGTGCTTCTAGACAGCTTGCTTGGATGGAGACAGCAGAATTACAGGAGAGGAGTGCGTTTTTAACACACCAAAGTCCTGTTGGTGTGTGTGACTGAAGAGGACCAATTAACTGCTTTGGAGATGGCCATAAGCAGAGACCCAGTGTCTGTAATGAAGCAGTGCTGGTGGTGGTGGGGGTCACGGTGGCATATGGCCACCTCACTTGGACTATTTTGGGTTGAGAAGCAAGGTTGAGCTGCTGCTCATGTAGACATGGTAGAAACTTGCAGGGGAAAGGTAGTGTTTCAAAGGAAAAGGCAGTCATTCTAGATTGCTCTGACTATAGCCAAGCATTTTATATATACACTATATATATATGCACACATATATATATATTTGGCTATATATATGTAAAAGGTATGGTATTATCAGCAACGGCACCTTTTAACAGTAAAATTAAATTAAAAAAAATAACAGCAGTGATCTGTCCCCCCTTAAAGGGATGTACTCCACTTCGTGTGCACAGTTAATTAAAGCAGCTTGAAATGAACAGAAAAACATCAGTGCCTGACTCGTAGTTTGTGTCAATAATGACAGTCTCTGGTGAATAAAACACACCAAACTGTAGCATACTTACCAGAGCATACGGTACTGAAAGAAAATCACCTCTGTAAGGATTAGACTTTAAATATATGTTCAGTAAACCACTGTGGATGTGGCAAGTGTTTAGTAAACAAGAGAGTAGGAGTTGTATTTTGAACTGATCAAACAATGGATGTGAGAAGTGTGTTAGTGTTTGGTTTGGTTTCTTGTAGAGAATGATACAAAAATGTTGAGAGATGTTCCTGGAAATCGGCATCAGTAATGGATGGGTTTTCACCATGAATGATGCTCTTTGTACACTTCAGGAGCTTGTCCAAGATTTCTCACAGTTCTTTTGATATGGGTTTTCCCCCTGATCATAACCAGTCTGTTGTGTTGGTCACGTTGGCCCTTGGCTCTCTGGAACAGAGTTAGTCCATAATCTCCTCTGGAGTACCACCGCTTTGAGGCATTCACCCTTTGGTTTTCTCTCTGTTTTGTCTGCCTACCCTTCTGTCCAGGAATTACATTTTCCCTTTCAAACATATTCCCACAAGCCATTGAGAACCACACAGTTATCCCATGGAAATCAGATAATGAACGTCCTGATGGAGGAAAAACATCAGTAGGCACTAAAAGCTAAAATCCATCTCTTAGAGGTGTGGCACGAGCATAATCATCCTGCATTATCTGTGATGAAATATTAACGTTAACAGTTGTAAGTTGGTTTTGCAGATGAATTATTGGTTGTCTGTGTTAGGTTGTTAATCTTACTGACTAGAGATGGAGAACCCAGTGTTCTGCACCAGAGGTTTCCAGATTCTGCAGCTAATGGGAGGAACCTTATGGCTCCCAACTCTTGCTGATCTGAAGCACCTGCCCTTCATTTGTCACCAATATTGATTGCAATAATTAGCATTATGTGCCTTTATTGTTCTATCTCCACTTGTTGGTGTGTTATTTGGTGTCTTCCATGTGGAGCTGTAGCAATGTGACCCCCGTGCAGGCTTTGCGTGACTCTGGGTGCTTGTGTGTGTGTTTGTTAGGGGAGAGTTGGAGCTTGTTATTCTTCTATTTCGGGGATTAATTTTGTTTTGTAGGCTAAAGGTCCCTATGTTGAAATTGAATTCAGCTGGAAGGTTTTTTTAGAAATACACAATCTAAATGCACAAAAAATGGAATTGTCTGAATTACATTTAAAAGTGGTGACTCTAGGGCTCAGATTTTAAAAAATAAAAAAAAATTCTTTGTGGTTATGCTGTTCATAATCTAAAGAGGTGTGCTGAGATGCTGTTGCAGAAATACAGTTTCTTGAAGGGAAATGTCTGTACTGTGCAGGATGAACAGGAGAAAGCAGCCATCCCTGCTCGCTGCAGGACTGAGCACGCCCGGCTGGGCTCACCTGAGCCGGACAATCCTCTGTCTAGTAATGATAAAAGCAGGAGACTTCCTTGTATTCTAACCAGTTCGTTTTTATTTTTCTATTCCCACCAGGCACCTCCACAGAGAACGACTGTGCTTTTGAACCAGACTACGCTATCCCACCACTCCCAGTGACCGAAGGTATGCAGCACATTCGGATTATGGAGGGCATGTCCCGCTCCCTTCCATCCTCCCCCTTACTCACACATCAGTCTATCAGTGTTCGGCTCCAACCTGTGAAGAAGTTAACTGGTAAGGACTTTAAATAAAGTTCAGTGGGGCTTTTAAGGTCCGTTGGTGCAAAAAATCTGTAAGAGAACGCTTTGAACAAGCTTCTGTATACAAATCATCATTTGTTTATTATAGGGGCTACTTTAGTTGAGACCAGGAATGGATTGGATTTCGTGCTGACAGAGAAATCTTTCTATTCTGAAAATGATCCCTCTGTTTTACAAATATTCTCTAGTTTACAGAGAAATTGCTAGCAGAGTGTATATCAGTTCCACTTTGTATTGTGGTTTATGCACAGTGGAAGTGTTGCAGTAATTTTAATTAACTTTATGCTGAAATTTTGAATGCCAAGAGAATACATCATAAAAATTATAAATTTTTACAGCAAAGTGATTTTTTTTTCATAGCTTATGCATATTTTTAAACTGTTTTGTTTCTCTAATCTGCTGGGATTGTGGTTTGAACACCTAGAGGTTTTAAAGTAGTTGGATTTTTCAGAAGCACTTGGGAGTCTAATATGCATTTAAAAGCCTGACATCGTATTTCTACTGGTAACAGTTTTGAGAAACTTGCTTCTTGCTTAAAATCTGACATCCCTCCACGCCCATCTTTAAACATGATCAGCCAGTGCACTGTGTTTGCACTGACAGAAACCTCCAAGAAGAATTTTTAGCTGATAAAATCAGATCTATGCTTCCAGAAGGGAGCTCTGATACACTTTGTACCTTTTCCCTGCCCTCTGGTGAAAGGAGAAATTGAAAAGGATGGGAGGGAGAGATCCCTGACTCGTGACAGCATCACTTTGCAGGATCTCGTGGTGGTCTGAGCCCATTTGGTAGCAGCGGTGCTCGAGAGATGCAGGAGAATCAGGCAGAAGGAGATAAAAAGAGACATGAAAACAGTTAAAAGAAAAGTTTCCGTGCCTTACTCATCTGTCTTCAACGTGAGTTTCCCATCACTAAAAACTGCTAAAGGACAGCTGAAACTTCTGACTTGAAACGTGAAGGCATAAAACAACTTTTTAGTGAAAATGAGAACAGCGATGTAGTTCAGAGGCTGGTTCTTCACGAGGACTGATGCTGTGACACTTGGAGGGATCTGGGGGCTTTTGTGGATTTTGGGGGTTTTTTTTGAAACACTTCCTTTTTAAGAGTATCCTTCAGTTTGCATCCCTGGATCAGGCCTGTGCAGCTGGATGTTCAGACCTCCTGTCTTTCTGC
This sequence comes from Aegotheles bennettii, assembly GCA_013398125.1. Taxonomy (NCBI): domain Eukaryota; kingdom Metazoa; phylum Chordata; class Aves; order Caprimulgiformes; family Aegothelidae; genus Aegotheles; species Aegotheles bennettii. The sequence goes on from VZRW01000170.1 coordinate 236,175, forward strand.
CAGCATTCCCTTCTCTTCTGCAGAACAGCTAACACGATGCACTCTGCTTCACCAGAGCAGGGACTAAAACCAGCTTGGCTTCTAAAAGTTCAGTTTTGGCTTGTAGAATAATAAAATTCAGTAATGGATTGCAAAAGATGTTTCAAAATGCAATCCATTTCAGCTCGGTGTCTCTAAAACCTTGTCATTTTTTATTCTAGTTATCAGTACTTCCCTCTGGTAGGAGCACGCTGCTTGCAGGTTGGAGGTTCTTGTGTGTGCTCACGATAAACTCTTTTGTTTCTTTCCCTGTCACATAGTAATGGATAGGTGTGGAATCCACAACCTTCCTGCCACCAAAATCACAGCTTGTGAAAAATGACAGGAATAAATCAAGGCTATATTCTCTTTCCATGGCACGTCTGTACGTGTTTAGTTTGTTGTGTGACATATAGCTAGTTTGTTCCTGCTTTTTCCGAGTTTTCTCCCATGATCCTCACATACATCCAGTTTCCTCTTCCCTTTGCTTTTTGAGTTACTTGCGGGGATTTTCTTCTTTGTTTTCTATGGCTTCCTTAGTAGGGGCAGATAATAGAAAGAGTAGAGTCACTTCCATAGACCTTTTATTCAGTTAGGATGAGAAGCATTATATTTTACAAATAGTTTAGGCCTTTGTAGTGTATTTATCTCATTCATTACCCTCCTGTCCCCTTCTTTTGTCTATAATCCTTTGTGGTTTTATACTCTCCTGCTGTACCTCTGAGTAACATTATATTCATGAATCTACTTGAACAGCTCATTACTCTTCTCTGAAATATTTGCAGAGGGTTTGAGCTGTACCCTATGGAAAGAGCAATTTTTCTTACACCACTGCAGCTCCAACTTCCAGCCTGCTCAGCAAGCTGCCTTGGTGTAGATCTGCTGGACCTCTGACCTGTCACCAGACATTACCCTCCTCCCACTTCTCAAAAACACAGCAATTCACCCTAGCAGGTTAAGCTCCCTGTATTCATAATTATCTTTTTCCAGTTTAGAAATGAGTCAGGCTCCGTTTAGCTCCAAACTCAGAAAGCTTTTGTTGGGTTTGGCAGGGCTGCTGTTGGGAATGTCCCACTAGTTCCTTGAAAGAGCAGGTACTGGAATTCCAGCAGTGGCTTTTGCAGGCAGTGATTCGAAGAAAAGGATGGTGATTCAGACATGTCAGGGGTTTGGGTGGCTCACTGAAAGGTGTGCTTCAGCTCCAGGGAGGTGGTCTGGGAGAGCCATGCTATACATGTTCAGCTGGTGAAGTTGCATGCTTCTCTGTCGGGCTGGTTTGGAAACTATGCAGTGAAATCTAGACCTGCACAAGATGTGTTCCAAACAGGATGACGTCAATAAAATGCTGCTAATTGTTACAAAAGCAAGAGAAGTGTCTGCTCCTGGTTTTGTTTAGAACTCTGTTTTGGGGCCACACGCAAGAATCTGTTGGAAATTGACTGGGAAGATGACTACGTTTGTCTTCTACTTGCATAGTTTTCCATCTGTTTTTAGATATCCTGTTCCAGCTAGACCCAGTCCAGTGTAGCATGAAAACACATGCCAATGTTTTGCACGTAAATGTCTTGGTGACTCCAGCAGAGTTCCTGATACACTTGGAATTCAACGTGTGTTGCAGTGCGTTGGTGAATTAGCGTGATTTTTTAAATTATTAGGTTAATTTACTGTTGATATCGTAAAAGGGAGGTGTTTATTTTACATCCTCGTGCAGTCATTATAGGAATTTCTTTGCTTTCCTTAAGGTAACGTGTAAAGGAACTGGGAAAGCAGCGCTTTGTGCCCTTTTTTATTCATAGTATTTATCACATCTCTTCAACTGTTCCTTATTGTCTGTTGCTCTTATTTACTGCTCATCTGAGATTTAAAGAGCAAAAAAAAGTCTTGCAGCAGGAGATGACTGTTGAATGACCTTTTACTAGATCAGCAAATAATGAGGGGCTTGGGTTTTGGGGGTCTTTTTGCTAGGGGGACATTTACTGACAGTTTGTAAAGACCGTCCTTATTTTTGTTCATTAGTAAAACAGCACGATCTGTAAAATAAAGAGAATTCAGAGTTAATGCTAGGTTTGTGAAGACAAGCTCACAGCCTTGCACTATTTTTTTGATGTGTTTCTCCCCAGTTTCACCCAGTACCCCTCTGATGTTAGAGAAGTCTTGTAAGTGCCATCATGGCACACTCAAAATCTGGTAGAATTGAGAAGCGACTTGGTTCAAAAGTCTTCGTGTGGCTGTGGGAGCTCTCAGATGAAAACAAGCAGCCAGCAGTTTGACAGCAAATGCATGGAGACATTTCACAAAGTCTCGCTGGCTGTGATGGTTTCCTCTTCTGCTTTGTCTCGTTCTGCTGTCCAGTTGTTAATGCTACACAATAACAGCAGTGATTCCTTTTGGAACAGGGATGAGGGTGATTCTGGGAAACTGAGGTATTACAAAGAGAGGCTTTTGTCCGTCTGACAGTTGCCACATGGATTTCTCAAAGCGACCTTCAGAGCATAGAAAATTGTTGAGAAATTATCCAATTGTAGGGGCTTTTTCATGCTGTTTGCTTCTTACATACATTTGTGTGTGACTAACCCATTCATGTCATAATTTCCGTACCCGCGGAGTGGTCGGGGATGGAATGGTACTATTTGTTACATAAAAAACTTCATTGTTTTGTATATATATGTATTTTTTTTTTTAACTAAAGATTTCACTCCTAAAACCATTTGCAACAAAACGTGACTGTACCAGCTTCTGCATTTACGCTTCTTGGAATTCTTCAGAGATGAAAATTTAAATACCAAAAGACTTTTTAAGCTCTTCACATTCGAGGGTTAAAGTATCTTGGATCATTCTGGATGTGCATGCACCCATTCCCATGTAGCAGAGTAGGTTTGTCAACTCTGACGGGGAGGGGAAAGCAGCTCCTGAGATGGCCCCTTCTCCTGGGCATCAGGGGGTGGCATCAGGGTTAATTTGGGGTTTAACTTAGCCCTTAAAAAAAGAAAAGAAACTTATATGTTGCAGAGAAACTTGCCCAGTAGAAACTGGGATGCTCTCTATCTATCTATTTATTGATTTATTAATCTATTTATAATATAATCTTTTAAAGTTCTTAACCTGGCTGCTTTGTAGACAAGTCAGCTTTTCATCTGCAGAAGAGTTAAAATGTCCACTTTTGGTGAAGTTAAGTTTCTGTGCAGAGGGACTGAGGTCCCTTGCTAACATGTTGATAGCTGGGTTTTCTGTGTATGGAGACTCGGCTGGATTCAGAGGTTGATAAATATTCAGTATGGTCCTAGTTTTCACTCTACTGAATAGTCTGGTGATTAAGAAAAACTAAGGTCGTGGCTCTAAAGGGTGAAGTAATAATAAGCATAAATAATTGCTCTCCCTCTCCTGCCTCTATAACCTATTGTTTAGCAGTGGCTAGGAACATTTGAGACCAGCATGTTCAACCTCAGCTTATGCTGTTTAATAAGTTCTATTTTATAACAACAAAGGCTGTGTAATGTGAAAAATACACAAATAAAATAAAATAAAACAAAACCTCTACCATCCCAGGATAAGTACAAAGAAGACACCATTTTGATTTCTCTCTTGGAATAAAATTAGCACTTAAAAGTTACCGTGCTTCCTGCACAGAGAGCAACCATCTTCAAAGCCATTGGGTTAAATGTTCTACTATACATCAAAAGTGTATCATTGCTGACTCAAAGCCGTGGCTGCAATGAAAATAATGCAATTGCATTGTATACCCTCATTGAGGAAAGCATTGCTTTTCCAGAGGGTGCTTATAGACGTGAATATATCTGAGTGCTTTCCTGAATCGATGCCAGAAATAGTAACCCAGCATTGTATTAGGTTAAAAGATGAGATATTGGGCTGAAAGACTCAGCTACTGATGTTTTATTCTTTTATTGTGGGAGCCACCGCGTGCAAAGGGCTTGCACAAAGCCCAGTGCTGCACCCAACTCCTCCTCAGTGAAGATTTTTAATTGACATGCTGTACATTTATATGCGCAGGGATAATTTTATTCATTGCTGCACTTGGCTATTTCTGTTTTTTCCATTGAATGACAGATTGCAAGCTCTAGGATTCTTTTAGAAAGAGCATGTGTGTGCGAGCGCCCATACGCAGGGGGAGGAGGGGAGAATTTGATGAAGATATTTAGGAAGTAAATCATGGGTTTTTTAAATGTGGCTTAGATGTTTAGGTTTGGATTCTCCCAAGATCTCATCCCTCCTGTGTCCAGTGTGATTTAGATGCTTCAGCATCTTTACAGACATGGACCTGAGGAATCTGTTTCATTGCAAATCCCTCGCTTTGGGAACGTTCCTGCCTTGTGCTTGGGAATGCAGGGACCTTCCCTGAGAATAAACTTTATAGAAACAAGTAGGAATGTTCCTAGGTGTGTTCAGGGAATTCATAGCATCCTAAAGAAGACGTGTACTCCTTCACTAGATCCCTCAAAGATGGTGAGAGCAGAGCCATGCAGGCTGGAGCCTTGCTTTTCCCTGTGACACCAATGAGGATCCACTGTGGTGGTTCTCAAAACCCTCCAGATCCAGTGTTCTCTGTGCCGCCATCACCCATGTCACCTGTGATGCTGGGAAATGGGACATCTGGGGTCTTGTCATCACCTCTGCAGCCTCCTTTATATCTCTTGGGATTGTTGTTTCTTCCTTCTCTATATCTGTAGCAAATGGTTAAATATTCTTGAAGCTAATTGTATTTGTAGATTAAACAAGCCGAGCTCTCTCTACTTGAAAACTCTTAATTGTTTCTTGTTTAATGGTGACAAAACCAGATTAATAATTGCAGCCCTCTGGGACCACTGATTCTCTCAAAGTAATGCACAGACCTGCTGGGTGTGAACACGGGATGCTGAGGCAGCTGCTGTAGGTGTGTGTGTGCTGGGGAGAAGCTGGCAATACCAGTACGTGTTGGTTCGGATAAAATAGGTGAGTAAATGGAAAGGATTTCTAAAAGTTTAGATTTTGATTGCAAAGCAGAGACTTGAGAGCTGCAACTTGTTTGGTGAAATAGGTGCAGTCCTGTTGATCCTGGTGTGTTGGCTGTTTGCACGTGCATTAGGTGCAAAGCATCTGATGATGTGTGAAATAAAGGGGTTTGTTCCCTTGTGTGTTAGCATGGCACATAAACCTCGGGCTTGTTTATGGTTTGCTATGGCAACCGTATGTATGAGGTGGCTTTCACTGCACCGCTGTATCTTGAGGGGCACTGCCAGCTTTCATTGCACAACAGCAACTGGTTTACAGGTTAATTTGGGGATGTTTTCCTGTCTCTAGGAGGAGTGGCTGGATCTCTGCTCTGTGGCACTGCCGCTAAGGCACTCAGCCACCTGATGGTGCTGCAGTTTGGTTCATCTCGGGCTCGCTCCTGCAAAGACAGAGCTCACCTGCACGCAGCTGCAGGGTGTCTGTGGGTCTCAGGGTACCCTCATTTTACACAGATGTTAGTTTGGGCTGTTGTTACCATCCTGCCGTTCTCCTTACTTAATAAGCTCAATTATTGCAATTTCAGTTATTTGAAAACAAGGCAAAATCCTGTTGTTTGGTTGTGTTTTGGTACAATGCTCCCAATGCAAACGTGGCTTGGATCGATGCGATTGTGCGTGCGGTGATTTGTGCCGACTGCTTCAGCCTGAACAATGAAACCTGTATTCAGCCGAGGAGAACGGGATGCTGCAGCTTTAAAGCATCCAAGGGCTTACAGCCTTTTAGTATAAATTGTTCCCAGAATCCATGTCACAACTCCTTATATGGTGCTGCTTTTTTTCTCTTAGTTGCTATGACAACAGCAGCACTGCACCATTCATCAGCTCTGGTCCTGGGCTGCATCGCTAGCTCTTTGGCTTACTCCGAAATGTTCAGGAGAGCATCAGTGAATCATTCACTCCGGTATTCTGCACCATTATTTACCTATGCTTCCAGCAGTTTGCTCTAACAAAGAGCAAATTAAACTGCGCCATAGAAAGAAATTGTAAAAATGCTTCAGTTTTCCCCCAAGGGAGGCGTGTAGGCTACATTTGCTGCAGCATTCTGGAAGGAAAGGCTCTTTAATGCTGAGACTTAACGAAGAGAGGAAGCTCTGTGTCTGTAAGCTTTGCTGAAATCCTCTGGGACCCCACGCCCTGGGGACAGAGAAGATGCGGAAGTGATGCTCCTCAGGAGCAGTAGGCACCGCAGGGAGGTGGTGGTTGTGCTTTTGGGAACCGAGCTTGACATCAGCAGCAGGAGGTGTCACCTGTAACATCATCCTGACGTTGGGAGCAGCAATATGGAGCTGGCGCTAGGGAGAGGTGTGGACCAGAGGAGCATCTGTACTGAAGTGCTGTTCTCAAGGCATCGGTACCCATGAATTCACAGGCTGGCTGACTCCTGCTGCAGGATTGCACGCTCGCAGGTGATGGGCAGAGCAAACAAAGCCTTGTGAGTATTTGGACAATTTCTCTTGCATGGACTTTGCATTGAAATAGTGGTAGGCATTCCTCGGCCTCCTTTAACTCTGCAGAAAATCAATGTAGAATAAGGGATTCTGCTGCTCCGAGTTTACAAAGAAGCTGTTAGGTTTTTAGTGTAGGGGTTACACTGCCTGGGTTATTTTTCTCTTAGTTGTTGTTGCGATACTTTTACATAATCCGAGTTTGTCTGCTGCTGGCTGAGATCTGCAGAATTGCACATACAAAATGTAAAATGAATGTGCAGTGTAAAAATTCCACTTTTCACCATTGCTAAAAAAGAACTACTGAGGAGGGAGTTGAAAAATACTACAGATATCAAGTGTGTTTGGGTTTTAAAATTTTAAAACAATGGGATTGAGCTAAGGTTTTCCTTTTGTACTGCAAAATTGCCACAAATTAGATTTGAGTGGTTATAAAATCCCCGTGTGCTGGGGGAGAGATGTTTTGCTTCTCACTGAAAGAGTGAGACTTTTAGTTCAATGCCACTAGGAAAAATAGAAATACATATCCAAGCAATTTCAAGGTATAATATGGAAAGAAGCTATTCGAGTGCCTAGTGCCTGTGTTGCACCTGATTTTTGAGGGGTGTTGTGCTTGAAATTGTTGGGGTCAGGACAGACTTTCATCCTTTTTTAGGTATTTTTATATCCTACTGTTGGCAGTGTGCTTACATTTTTATTGTTTCCTTTAACTGTCGTGCTGCCAGCATGCCATTGATCTGAAATTCATGTTTTTCACGTAGGAGTGGTGGTTGGATTGAAGGCCCACTCTTGCATTTCTGAAGTGCAGAGTACTGACAAGAACTGAGTCATCTGTGAAGTGCCGTTAGATTCAGGGGTTTTTCAGATGCATAATGTATTTTTTTTCTGGGCACAATGAATTTTCCATTTAATTTCCCCCTGTGCGTTGCAATCCGTGGCTATCCAGAGGCTTAGCAAGTAGAAAACTTGTATTTTCTCAGGATTATTGAATTATCCCTTTTTAAAAAATGATGTGAAACACACAAGCAACATCAGTGTGGTTTTGACACCTGTGTTTCCAGCCCTGTCTTGTACTCTAGTGTGGCAAACCCTAATGTCTCCAGCAATGAAGCTTGCTGGAGAAGGAGGCTCCTCTTTCATTCACAAAGGTGTATGCTGAATATTTTTTTTCCCTGTTATGTCAGTTCTCACTATTAATTTTTGGGATGCTTCATCCATTATTTTTGGAGTTGTGGTTTGTTTTGACAGGCACATACTTAACTGAAAACCAATTGGGCTTGCAGAAATAAAACAGGTGGATGAATGTGTCTCTGTGTACCCACATATGTGCATTTATCTTTGTCAAACAAACACAGCTCTTTATGTGAAATTGGTAAATTTCCCACTTTATTTTTTGGGCTCTAAATCCATGCCTCAAATTTCTGCAGATAAATTGTATGGCTGTTTTGTAACTTTTTGAATGAAACCAAATCCTGTGTTGAGGGCTTTTTGTTGGAGACCTGTCAAACTCACAACACTTCTGCATTCATTTCAGAAGAATTTGAATGTAACTTTTATTTTTTAAATGGAGGGAAGGAAAAAGCCTCACATATTGTATTTATTGGCTTTTGAGAGTCAGTAGGCAGCTTTAGCATGGATTTTCCCAGTTGCTGTTTACAAGACAAACCCTATCCTGTCGTGTTTTGATATACAACTGCCTTCCATATTGACGCAATAGAAATCATAATAAAGAGATGCAGAAAATCCCACGTGCCTTCCCTTGGTGTTTGCTGGGTGAGGGAGGGTTCCTGCCTGCCTGCCAGGCCTGCAGAACCTTTGCAATTTGTTCTTCCCAGGATTTTTTTTTTTGCACTGAGGCTGTGTGACTGCTCAGACTTGCTGAGGATGGGGTAAACATGTCATCACGGCACTGGAGCTGGGAAAGGTGATAATAGCTTTTCATTTCATATGTTTGTGTAGATGCTTAAACAAAGAGGAACCCCAAAGGTTTACATTTAGTGCAGCTAACATTAAAAAGGCAATAAAATACAGCCCTGAACCTCCATGGCTTTCCAGAAGCTCAGAGCTAGAAGTCTGTCCTTACTTCACACTCCTGCTGCACAAAATGGAGCATCTGTCACGGTTACACTTCTGGTGTGTGAGAATTTTAATTTTTAGACATAGCTAAGAGGTTTCTATAGCAAGAGAAGATGGTGTAGGAAGCCTCCTGTGGAGTTAAATCAGGCCATCGCTCTTCCCTTTGCTACATCTCCTGCTCCCAGAGCATGCCCTCAAAGATGTTCTGTGCAGTTGATTGTGCTGCTCCTTGTGATCAGAGGGGCCTTCACAGGACACTCTCCTTTGGGATAAGCCCTCATCTCCAACTGAGCTGCTTGTTTTCTAATGCTTCCCTGCTTCCATAACCAAGAGACCTCCTCTTTTGGAAGCTCTTCTTCCTGTGTCCTACAGGATCGCACTGGGCTATTGGATTGGATTTCTTGTCTGAAGAGTGACCCTTGCTTTTGCAAAAGTTAATTTTCTATGTGATCTGTACCTGGTTGCCTCTAATCCTGTAGGAAGCTTTGGTCAGGCTCATCGAGACTCACAGTATTACGGCCAAGTTTGGAGTGGTGCCATGTATTAAAAGTTCCTGCAGCACATGTGCAGTGTTATGATGGGGTCACACACTGCAGAGCCACGTGCTGGATTTTCATCACAAATCCCTGACCAATGCCCAAAACAAGCAGAACATTGAGAATTGAGATTGATCCGTGGCTCTGGACCATTGCTTGACACTTGCTACCTCTTTCATTGCCCTGTGGTGACTTCCCTTGAGGTCTGTTGAGCTGTTGGTGCTGTGTAATTCCATTCTTGCATATACTGCTGATTTAACCAAATGGATATGCTTTGGAGTTGCATCAAAGACGTCTTTGGCTCAACATTCAAGCTGTATTCCTGTAGACCTACATGCCTTCTGTAGACAGAAACCTTCACCAATAGTTCTTGCACCTTGAAATCTGCAGTAGTATAATCCACCCCTGCACACTCCATCAGAAATAACACACTGGTTGTTACCAAGATACGGTCCTTGATGATTCTTTCCCAAGTAGATAATGTGTGTATACCTTTCTCAGTGAACTGCTTTCTTATTCCAGCATCAGCTTTTTTAAAAGCTTAAACAACAGCCCTCTAAGTGCCCGGTTTGTTGAAGTCCAGTTACAGCTGAGATTTCTGTACTGCATGTGGAGAGGGGCATTTTTTTTCTGTCAACAAAGAAACACCCTAGAGCTAAATGAAATGAGAAAACAAATTGACCCAAACTGTTTTGTATCACTGTACTTTTGACCAAAGGGGGGAAAAAAAAAGGAAAAACAAGTTTTTGTTTCCAGTATTTATTTGGTTGAGTACCTTTGTATTTATTAAACCAGATGTTCAGGGTCCTGACATGTGCCATGTTGTAACTGAAGGCCATGCAGCCTGGTGACATTCATCTCGTAGAGCTCCTTCATCGCATCCCATGGCACTCACAGGTCTGGTCCATGTCTGTTGTGGTCCAAACTTGGCTGGGGCTTGTGGTGGGCTGCCCGAGTGCCTCTCTGCTCAGGACTTCATCCCTTGCAGACGCTGAGATGCTGATGAGTTGGTGGATACCAGCTTGGTTGAAGACTGCAAACTAAAGGCCTGGTTTCACCGAGTGGTTCCGAAAGGTTTCCTGCTGGCATGTTTGAAGGAGCTCTGTGTCTATCAGACTGCACTGAGCCTGATGCCTCACCAGGTGCTGCTTTAGGTCTTGACAAGTCAATTGTTCTTCAGGACTTTTTACACACCCCATTATCACTTCTTTATCCTTTCCCTCCCTCCTCCTTACCCTTGATTAGAAAAGATGCGTTTGGAATTGTGTCCCCAAATCAGCCTGGCTCTATAGGCAAGAGTCATGGAAATGAGAAATGAAAATTTTCAGAAACATTAGGACATTTCTAAAAGCTTTTAAGTTTTGCACAAGAGAAATGAGCAATGTGGATCTGTACCTGTTGCTGCTACTGCTCTGAAAAATAGACAGATTCCTACTGCCCACTTAATCTGAGGGCAGGTTGCATAAGGGGATGAGAATGAATAACTCTACATTGTCTTCTAGCAAAGGAATCACTGCTACAGAACATATGGGCTTAGTTTTATCTTGTACCATATTTGTTAAAAGTTTATATTTGGACAGAAGGCATTTGTGCATGTATAAATACATTGTTGTGCTGAAACATTCTTTCTGATTGCCAAATACCCAGCACTGCTCTGCAGTAACAATCTAAGCATTGCACATTTGATTTGTTTATACACACAGGATTAAACTTTTGCTTTCATGTTTGCATCATGTACTTAGCATTTAACATTGAGTTACAGTTTGATTTCAGAAATAAGTGGGTTTGCACTATAAATATTTCATTGCATGATTGTGCAGTTATAACTCAGCTTCATGTCAAGTTGCTCTAAAACTGTAGTGCCCTTTGTTTTACGGAGTCGGATGCCATAAAATTTAAGCAGAGGAAATTTATTGGTCAGCTTTTGTAAATCTGGATTGGTGGATGTAATTTAAACCTAATATTGTTCTCTCCCAGTGTTTTAAAACTTCACCTCTTAAGAAAACAAAGACCCGTTTCTGTACCTTCATTTCCAGCAGGGTATGTTTGAGTGTCACATTAGTTCATGCAGAGGTGAAAGATCTGGACTGTTGCTTGCTATTCTGTGCTCTTCTGGGTCTGCCTGTTTTACCCTTGTGCAGTGTTTCTGTGATTTTTCTCCATAAATGTAACATAGAGACATTTTTTTGTATACAGCTTCCTGTCTACCTTATTTCTTTATGAAGCAAGGCTTAGTCTTCTCTTGCTGTTCGGTGGTGAAATCTTTCAGATCAAGATCTATTTAGACAAGTTTGTAGTTCAAATTCTTTGTGGGCTTTTTTTCCCTATTAGAACATCCAGTTTCCTATTTAATGAGTATATGACTATGGAGAAGGATTTCTGAGTGAATTTGAACAGCCCCTTAAACTTCAGCTTTTGTCAAAGGTTCGCATCTTAATTTTAATTCATAAAAATAAAATAACTAAGCACTTTGCTTTCTGCAGTTGTTCCTAGGGCATGCTTTGAAATGTTTAGAAACAGTTTGAAAAGGTGATTGTGCTTGTCCAGCACTTAATTCCTATTGCTGAACAATGTAAATCTAAAGGAGCTGTACCAAAAGGACAGTAAATCCAACCTCTTGCCAAGCTAAGCTTCTACTGTAGCCACATATTTAGGAACAAACCAGTTACTTCTAAAAAAGAACTAAATGCAAAGAAAAATGAGCTTTGAAACCAATCAACTCCAAAACCACCCCCTTACAAAATTTCCCCGACCCTTCCTTTAAATAAATTAGGATGAGCACTGTAAACCCCTATGTTCCAACTGTTCAATTATTATTATTATTGGCAGTAGTGTTACTGCTGATGGCAGTAGCTGACAGGTGGGGAAGCTTTCACACTGTAATTCCTAACTTGACGATTTGCCAGCAATGAAGACAAGATTGGGGAATTGCTGTGGGTGTGCACCAGGACATGGCACCAGCTAACACAGATGTAGGGAAGGATGGCACCAGCTGACACTGCTGTAGGAGAGGTGCTCACAAGAGCTCAGGGCTGAGGCAGAGAGCTGTCGGACTCCGTGGGACTTTTCCTGTTGTCGCAGCAGTGGTTTTGGAGCTTTTGTAGTGAATTTCTGTCTTGTTTCATCTTTTCTGTTTCTGCAAAGTATCCATTCTGTACAGAGGGCTGTAAAGGGAGTCGAACATCTCCCTTATGAGGAAAGGCTGAGGAAGCTGGGTCTCTTTAGCTTGGAGAAAAGGAGACTGAGGGGTGACCTCATCCATGGTTACAAATCTGTAAAGGGTGAGGGGCAGGACGATGGAGCCAAGCTTTTTACAGTGATGACCAATGATAGGACAAGGGGCAATGGATGCAAACTGGAGCACAGGAGGGTCCATGTGAATCTCAGGAAGAACTTCTTTCCTGTGAGAGTGCCAGAGCACTGGACCAGGCTGCCCAGAGAGGCTGTGGAGTCTCCTTGGCTGGAGACATCCAAACCCCGCCTGGATGCGTTCCTGTGTGATGGACTCTAGGTGACCCTGCTCTGGCAGGGGGGTTGGACTGGATGATCCTTCGAGGTCCCTTCCAACCCCTAGGATTCTGTGATTCTGTGAAAGGTAGCTGGACTGGCTGGCTTCTCCTCGGCTGTCTTGGAGTCCTCCAAATGGGCAATAGGAGAGGTGGTGGAACCAGGGCTGACTGGGAGGTGAAGGCATCTGGGCAAGCTGGAGAGGGAGAAAGCATAGGTGGAAAAAAAATGAAGCTTCAATTCAGAGTTGAGGGGGAAGTACACTCAGTTTGACAAAGTTATGATAAAGATAAAGCGAAAAAGGGAAGATGAGGGCACTGAAGATGCAGGGAAGAACCAATGCAGATGCGAGCTGGGATAAGCAAGGCTTCTGAAGCAGGTTACGAAACAAGTGTTTGTTCTGAGAGTTGCCTTTGTGGAAAATAGCATGCTCAGGAGCTTGCAGAGGAACAAGGGTATCTTTGATCCTTTCACTGTAACGCCCTACTTTAAAATTTCTCTGATGGGTTGGAAAATGGCTCAGCAGAAGGAGGAGCAGCAGCTCTGCCCGGTGTCACCATCAGTTCTTCAACTGTCAGGGCTGGACCGAGCATCACTCTTGCATTCCAGACTGATTTTTAAAATTTGTTTCTATTTTTTTTCACCACATTAAAAATCCATTTGACCTTAATGGAGCTTGATTCTTATCTCAGGCACACAAATGGCACCCGTGGCTGTATTTTGTAAAATCAGGCAGCCATCACGTGTGTGTAGGCCCAGGGGATGGATGGTGCATGTCAGAGGGAGTTGTGGTCCTGTGTGTCTGCTCCTTGGTTTGGTACAGGCTGTGGAAAGTTGAAACTTGGAATTTCTACAAGGTTTTTCTCTGCAGAGAGGAAGCCAGACCTAGAATACAGGTTTTATTTCCTCTGTTACGCTTTCCTTTTTTACCTTCTCAGTCATGGAAGTAAATAGATGTAAATGAGGTGATGTTTTTTGAAAGAAAGTCACCAGGTTGGTGTGTTTATTTCGATAAATGCTCACTTGCCTTGTGCATGCCATGACTGTTGTTTCTTTAGCTTAAAAATGAGTGCTGGTAGCACTGCCTTCTCAGCAAAGTTATCGTTACTTTAATTTGAAGGACTAGACAGGACCTGGTCCTTTGTGGGACAGCTTGCTGCTTCTGCAGGATGCACATGCTACCAAAGCCTCATAGACACTATTGGGTCTTAAATCCCATTACACTGAAATATTGCTCTCCTGTGTCTGCCTGCACTGCTGACAGGGGCAGGTCCAGTCGGTCTGCTTCACTTTCTGTGTTCACACAGATAGTCACATGTTCATTAGGTATTTTAATTAAATCATTTAGGCGTGCCATGTTTCCTTGTCCCCATTCTTGTGTAGAAGAAAAGGCTGATGAGCAGTCATCACTTCTCAAAGCAGGAAGTTGTAACAGCTCATTTTCTTCTAGGAGTAAATAAAGAATTTTAAAAGCAAAGAATAAATTACTGAAAACTAGAGGTGGTTGAATGGTAGCAATTTCCTTGAATAAAAAACCACCTTGTAAACACAGCATAATACAGTTTTTCAAGTGTTAACAAGCAGGTTCAGCTCATTCAAGCTCATGTCTTGCCAGATAAGCAGCTTCATTTTAAAAATATAATCTGTGAAGCTCCTACCAGCAGAGAAATATGGCTCCTAAATGCAGTTTGATATTGGTTGAACAATTATGCCCACCTATCAGTGTCATTACAGCTCTGCCTTTATCCACTAAACAAACTAAATTAGTTTTAGCACAGCAAAATTTGAATGACTGACATAAATAAAATCACCTTATCTATTCACATCTTTTGCCTTCATTTTAAAGGCTGTTATCAAGTAATGAATTTTTATTTGCTTGTCTGCTATATAGCCCCGGTCATAAACAATGGTATTGTGCAGTGAACAGGATCTGATCTCATACCAGCTTTAACATGGCATTACTTGGGTGTTGAATGGGAGAGTATTTTACAATTTAGCCTTCTCTCTTATGGTTACAGTGTCTTGGTATGATCTTAAGGATATGGTGGGAAAGTGAATTAGATCATGTTCATGTGCAACTTAGGCTTACTCCTGACCTTGGCCTCTGTCACTTCTGTTCAGATTCTTTCTTTTAATTTGGCTATATAATTTGATGCCTACCTTTGATCATTCTTGGCTGCTTGTTAAATACTTAAACAGCTTTCTTGCAGCAGTGTCTAGAGTGAACAATTCCTTTCTGTTGTTCCTTTTCAGATCCCTTGCGAGCCTAGTGCAGTTTTTAATTTTTTACTGCTATAATAACAGAGGAGCACTAGGATTTGGAACAGCCCAACCTCACACAGCTTTAGGAGAGGCAGCGGGTGCTGACCTTGTTGGTACAAACGCTGCAAAGAAACAATGACAGAGGTGGGACTGTCTCGGATGGCAGCCATGGGAGAGCAGGTCATAAAACCAAACTGTGACAAAACACAAGGCCCAGGAGGTGTTCAAGGATGCTGAATTACTGTCTTTGCTGGGTAACCTCTTGTTTACGTGTTCCTTACCACCAGGTGGCTGACAGGTGGTTATTATGGCTTCATGTACAGAAAAAGGGCTCTGGGGGAGATCTGGGAAACCACAGACCTGTTGGCCTGATGTGTGTGTGGAGCAAGTTAACTCTGCCCTTCAGAGGGCACCCACCTGGCTAAGCAGAATATGTTAGGAGAAGCTTAACGTGAGCCTCGCCAAGCGGCGTTAGGCTCCACCAGCCTGTTGGGAGAGCTTGGAAGAGCCATGGCCCATGCAGAGGGGGAGCCGGGCTGGTGGCTTCTCTGAGTGTTCAGAGCTGGGGTCGGTCATGCAAAACCAGCAAGCTGTTTCTCAGGCTGTGTGGTTAATTCACAGGAGACTGTGCTGTGAGGTGTTGGGAATGCTGAAAATCTACCTCAAAAAGGGGTGTGTGTGTATATATATATATATATATATTCATGGAAGATGAATTTGTTGTGGGCTTTGAGGCATAACCCCTCTGGCTTGCAGGCCCTGCATTGCAAGGTGCAAGAGGCTGTATGGAGCTCTCGGTGTCTCCTTTCCCATCCCCTTCCCCAAGTGCCTGGTGTTCATGGCTGGAGATGGGCTGCTGAGCTAAATGAACCCCATGTTCCTGATCTTAGGGGACAGGCACCAGATCCCAGAGGCACCACCTTTCCTGAGCTCTCCTGGAGCATCGCAAGCACTAGAAAACATGTTGGCCTAATGGGGTGGGAGAACAGCAATTCTGAATACTTTCTAGTTTAATGTGGCTTCACAGCTACAGGTTGTGATTCAAATATTGCTGTATTCAAACCTCAGTGCAAATAAAATCAAAAGGAGAGAGATGTGTGAAAGAGGAAAAGATCCACTACCAGGAAGATTTGCCTTATTTTGGAAGGGGTTATATTCCACTAGCTCTTTCCTTCTGTGGGAAGAATCCTCAGTTAAACATACTTTCTTTTTATCTAATGACTTGAGATAAATTAAACCATGTTAAATGTTCAGATAGGTTTCTACAGCCTGACTTGTTCAACAAGTACAATATAAAAAAGCCCCATAAAACACAAGCCCCTTACTGGGGACGCTGTAGCAACCAGACATTTTTGCCCCGAGATCTGTCTTACAATCAGCTTCGTCCAGAAAAGCAGAAAATGTGTTTGCTTCAGAAATTGTTTAATTAGTTTCCGATTTCTCTTCTGAAAGTTTATCTTGAAATCTGAGCGTGGTGTTTTGCTGAGTGGGGCTTTATGTTTAAAAACCAGTGAAACAGTTTCTTTCGAAACAGCGAATTAACTGGGTACCTATAATTTGATTTAAAGCGACCAAGCTTTTTGCTGCTTTCTTTAGTATAAATGTCCTTCACGGTACATCCAGGTCTCTTTTTCACAAATTTTTCTCATTTTTACTACCAGTGCAATATTTGAGTCACTGAATTGTTGAGCGAACAACGCCGGGATGGTAGGAGACTGAATGGGAGTAACAGGATTCAGCACTTGTATTTTGTGGCGTTCTCCTCTCATCTGTTTTAAATTTAACATTTAATGAAACAAAACTGGGGAAAAGGGATGTGAGGGGGGTGAGGAACGCCTTCCCCTCCAGCTCTGCCCCATCCCATTTCTGCCATTTGGAGGGTTCTTTGGGGATTGAAGCAGAACTTCTGTGGGTTTAAGATTCTGATGATGTGATTTAATCCTTTGTCCCAGGGTTTTCATTCACTCTGTTGGGTTTTTTTTAGTGTAACCAAAGTCTGAAACTTGAAAAGGCAAACTGACTGCAACAGAAATCTATGAAAAATGTCAGTGGAGGAATTGCTTTTTTTTTTTGTAACAAGATGACTTAGAAAGCTGGAGCAAGTGATGCTGCCTTTCCTTCTCTTCTTTCATCCTTCTCCTCTTACACACAAGCTTCTACCTTGAGTCACACATAGGAAATTTCTACTAAAAGAGCCAATTTTGAAAGACTTCAGAAGTTGCTGAAAAGAAGAAATTTAGATGGGAAATGGCATGGAGAATTCTACTACTGTGACACAGCTCTGAGGAGTCAAATACGAGTTGACAAGTTTGAATGGGAAGATGAAAGTACCATATCCTCCTCCTGCCATGTCTATATGTTAATGAAATCACTTGCTTCTCCTCAAAGCTGTCTCCCCTACGGCGATAAAGATTTTTTTGGCAGCCCATGTTGGAAATGAACTTATCTTACAGGGAAAGAGAGGGTTTTTTTCTTTCTGGGATCATTAGTAGGAGCATCTTTCTTCCTAAAGGATTGCCAGAGTATTCTAGGCACCAGCTGCTCAGCAGATTCATGCTGGGATGCTCTGACTGGTCTAACCTCAACCGAAAACGTTTGGGCTGACCCAGGAAAGGGCTGCTTTGCTGCCTGTTGGCTCCAGCAGTGATAAGTTTTGATAACAAATTGCTATTCCATTTGCTAAATGACATGAAATAGTTGCATACTAATAAGCAAAATGGGAATTGAGTTAAAATTCCTTCTGGCAGTGCAGACTGCATACAGGTTGGTATTTTACTTTCTGGATACACAAGTTTATTGCAAATGTTTTACTGGCCATTATTGAATATTTCACAGAGAAATCTGTATTATTGTATTCTGTTTGTATTTAAAATACACATAAGCCTTTCAAAACTAAGTTCTTTTCTCCCTTGAATATTGCTTAGGAGTGTTTGTTCATCCAGGAGACCATTTTGATCAATTATTTGTTTTTATTTTGTATAGGTTGTAATAAATTAAGATGAGTTGCAATTTGGTCTGATTAAAATATTTTTCTAGAAGACTCATTCCTTTCTGATGTCATGGAACATCATTTTTATAACATTGCTGCTAGGGCTTGTTAGTTTTTTCTGTGAAAAGAGAACAGAGACAGAAGTGTGAGTCTGGAGAGAGACAGAGAGGGTGAAATAATTTTCCAGGTCGCTGTGGTCCTGCAGGGTCACAGAATCCACTTATCCACAGGTTATTTCTCATTTTTACAGAAAACATTTTTAGAAGCAGTAACAGACAAACCCTTCATGTTTCAGACTTAAAATTTAAAGAAGAATTTTAAAACTGAGACCATTTCTGGTAGTTGCTTATTTTAACTCTCCTTTTCCCTTGCTGTTCCATTACCAGCTCGCTGGGCTCTCTTCCTGCTTTTTTTTGCTCTGTTCCTCTTTCCACCTTCATTTCCTTCAATTTTCTTGTTTCAGGACCTTATCTCCTAAACTAAACATATTTTCTGAAAGTTTTGGAACGAGTATGATGTTTCCAGACAGCACATTGTTCTCACTACTTGTATGCTCTGCCCTACCCGCGATGCTGTGATAACCGGGTGATGAAAGACAAGAGGCTTTAAAATGTAATTAAAAAAGCTTTTACACTTGAAAATAACAGAAGGCAAAAAACTGTTCCTGTTGCATTGTGGTTTCTGTAGGATAATGCTGGGTTAGCTCAAGAAGGGTGTTACCTGTAATTTCACTATTTTAATTTTAATGATTTTTTTTTTTAAAAAATTAGACATAAAAATCCTAATTACACAGAGCTGGTGCCACAGCAGAAATAATCACTTGACCTGCAGTTTTCTCTTTTTACAGCTCTTATCTCAGCAAAGTAAAGAGTCACTGGGGATCAGAGGCGGCAGCGAGAGCTGCATCTCTGATGTTCTGGGTGTCATCCAGCTGTGTTGAATCTGACAGTTATTTGTTCCAGGAGCTCCGTGGATCAATAGCACTGCAGCACTTAAAACATTTTAGTACGAGGGAGACTTCAATAAAGTCTACTCTCTGCAGCATTACGTAGCCATTGGGCAGGTTCCAGCACGTGAATCAGCCTTTGGCACGGCGGCTGCTGTTATTAACTAAAGATGGGGAAGGGATGATGTGCAAAGCGCCCACTTTTACCTTCTTTAAACACAAGTTTTCTGAAGTTTGCTTTTCAAACCGCCGCGCTGGCTCTTGCCATCACAGCTGAGCTTGGGTGGGGTTTTGTAAAAGCTTGTGTGTTTGGGGAGTGCTTTCTCTCCATATAGAAATTATATGTTAATTTTGTGCTTAGAAAGTTTACAGGGACAATGTGTAAGTGTAAAATCCAGCTGGAG
The DNA here is from genome assembly GCA_013398125.1 of Aegotheles bennettii. Taxonomy (NCBI): domain Eukaryota; kingdom Metazoa; phylum Chordata; class Aves; order Caprimulgiformes; family Aegothelidae; genus Aegotheles; species Aegotheles bennettii. Next base: position 255,364 of record VZRW01000170.1, read on the forward strand.
CAGTCACAAGACAGAGTGGTTCACTCGTTTCCATCATTTGTGGCACTCTTTCACTTCTTTAGTCTGGGATGAAACCAGTATTTTTACACACAGATAACCAATTTATAGAATCACAGAATCATTATGGTTGGAAGGGACCTCCAGGGTCATCAAGCCCAACCTTTATCCCATCATATTCCTGCCCATCAGACCACCAGACCATGGCCTCAAGTGCCTCATCACCCCGTTTGTTGAACACCCCCAGGGACGGTGACTCCACCCCCTCCCTGGGCAGCCCATTCCAGTGCCCAACCACCCTCCCAGGAAAGAACTTCTTCCTAATCTCCAACCTAAACTTCCCCTGATGGAACTTGAGGCCATTTCCTCTCGTCCTGTCATCAGCAATTCAGGAGAAGAGACCAACACCAGCCTCACTACAACCTCCCTTTAGGTAGTTGTAGAGGGCAATGAGGTCTCCTCTCAATCTCCTCTTCATTAGTTCACAGTCTTCTGGCAGGGAAACACTCAAAGCATGGTTCAAATTCAGCTGTACTTGTGTGCTTAAGATAGGGAGAGGACAAAACTGAGGACAGAAGCTGATTTTGAGCTGAGATCCTTTGCTAGACTGTAGGACATGCCCTGTAGGAGGGAGTCAGGAGACGTCGGGTGTGTGGCCACGCGTTGTTTGTCTGTACCGACCAAGCACCTGAGTCTGTAAGAGAGAGCTGGCCTGGTTTGCATTAATGCAGTCAGGGCACCATAACGTGCATTTCTCTGATGCTTGTAAGGAGCCAATACCAGGAGAATCAGGTCATTAGATGTTAATAACCCTTTTTTTAGTGAAGCGTTCCTTTCAGAGCTGAAACTGAATTTGGTAGATGAAGCTTTTTGCTAATCCAGGATAATTTCCTTTTATCAATGCCTTTTAATCTAAAGAAAACCTTTTTTTTTTTAATTAAAATGCAAACTCATCTATAAATTAGGTGACAATGAAATGGTAACATAGAAAATGCAATAGAGTTAGGAAGCTCAATAGACTGAACTACAGCACAATTCTAATAGAGATAAAATGATTACTCTGAAAGAATAAAGAAATCCTGTTTTTTCTTTGGCTTATTTTTAATTGGTAGTGGATTAGATGCTTGGTGTTGTTTGCAAACAGCACCAGAATTGATCCCAGTGCTCCATGAGATGTACAAAAGGATGAACCATCAGCAGCTCCTGATACTTGAAGTGTTTTCTGTGTCAGAGGGGCCGTGCAGCTCTCCCATGCTGCTCATCCCAGCCTCTGGAACGAGAGCTTCAGGAATAACTAGTATACAAGTTTGAGGAATATCATGAGTTAAGCTATTGGTTTCTGTTCCTCAGGTTGGGCATACTCTGAATCTCTGTTTTTAAAGAGCCAGTCTGCAGACTGCTTGACATTGCAGCTTCTAATAAAATACTTTGCCCAGTGTTAGTTAAACAGGGCTTTATTGCAGTCCTAAATACAGATTTGCTTATGTAGGCTTTTTAATTCACACCTAGTCGTAGTGTTAGGTGACCAGCTTATTTCTCTCCTGTCTTCAGAGGAAAGAAAATGGAGCTTCTCCCACGTAGGCTGCTGAAGAAGCATTGTTGGGGCTCAGCAGGGCTTTGGATTTTATCAAGTGTGTCTTCCATTGCATGGCTCTTCCCGTGTAAGAAGCTGCCTGTGGGTTAATAATCAACAGGCAATCCTGAAACCCAGATAACAGAATTCTTCCTTTTTAGAGGGCAGTTTCTCTCGAATGTATACTTTTCCAGAAAATATGTTATATACAGTTTTTAAACTGTTTTATATTCCTGACTTCGGGAATATAAAATATTCCTGACTTCAGCAATTCCTGACTTCTATTGAAGACTTCAGTCACTGGTGACAGTATAGTGCTTACAGTGCCTGTGTGGATATTGAGAAGAATTAGCATCAAAACCAAGGAGGAAATAATTTGTATTTTGTCCTCACTGGAAGGTAGACAACCTGCTAAGAGAGCGTCATAAATGAGCCATCTAATTAAGCTTTCTGAATACTTGCCTTGATAATTGTATCACATTATGTGGTTAGTTCCTGCTCTAGAATTAGCATCACTTTTCCTTGTGCAGGAGAAGTTGCTGTCAAAGTCGAATGAGAATTTTAGTTGCACTGAAGGAAGGTTTTCAGTTATCCTGGCTTGGATACCGATGGGGATTAATGTCGCTGAGACCTGCGGGAACTAGCCCCCAGAATGTGCAGTATTTGTTTTAAATAACTTCTCTAGCTATTTACATTTTAGCCCTTACATTAGTAGTAGCAAGTCAGCTCCTATGTGACACCAATGTTCTCTTTGTCACAGAGCCCATGGGAGCAGGACTGGCCCATTGAGCGTCCATCCAGCACAGGGACCCAAGTGATGGGGTTGTGACTTGAGGCTACTTGTAATCACTGTGTTCTTCTGAATTAAATGCACATTTTGCAGTTACAGAAAGACAGCATTACAAAGTACTGACATCTTCACTTAATTATATTTTTATCACAGATTATTGCAAATAGCCTTTTCCCCAGTATTTTTGGAAGAAATACTGTTCTCTGCTCAAAAAATTGTGTAGCAGGAAAAGCTGTTTTGATGCTGTTTAATGCTTAGAGTCAGTCTGTTCCATATAGAAAATCTTACTGGCCTGAAAATCTTAGAAATCTTAGGAAAATCTTGGAAAATCTTGGAAAATCTTAGAGGCCTGATAGACTGAGGCACATGCAGAATACTTAAAATATTTTTTTATGCTTTTTTTTTGTATGTACCAAAAGCTCATCCCATGGCTTCAATCATAAGATTTGCCTCTGTTCATGGGAGGGTGTTCAGCACCGAGGCAAACTTGTGCCTGAAAAGTCACTTTTATAAGAAAGGTCAATGTTCTCCTTTAATACTTGGCTGAGAAATGGCAAAATGGGTTTCTGAATTTACGGCATTTCCATTTGTTATTTATTCCAGTAGAAAACTAATGCCCAAATATGAATCTGTCAGCATAATCATTTGGATGGAAGTTGGGAGTGCTTAATTCTTTTACATTAAAATCCTGCTTTTGGGTAATCAGGTCACGGATGAGCTAGGAGGGCTTTTGGTCTTTCTCAGGTTCAGAATACCTGAAATAAAAGAAACGATTGCTCTGTGGCTTTTTCCCTCATCTGAGCCCTTCAAGCTCATCCAGCATTGACTTGGACCTTTTGGAGCAAACTGTTGTCTTTAAGTCATGTTGGTGTAGCATATCTTGCCTGGTGGCACCATGCACTTTTCAGACTTAAGTCGTGCTTTTTAGGGAACAAAACCATAAATACTGTAAATGACCTGTATGGCTAAACTTGCAGTACAGTGAGAATTCACCATGTTCATATGAAGTTCTTCATTGTACTCAAAAGAAAAATGGGTGGGTTGGCTTGGTGAATCCAGGAGCTGCTCCCTTCTGCTGCCGTAGGTCAGTTGTTTGCAGAAGGCAGGAATTAATCGGGGGAAAGTCAGCAGATGGGGTCAGCTCAAAGTGAGGAATAAAGAAGATCCAGAAGAGATAGAATCATCGAGGTTGGAAGAGCCCTTCAAGCTCATCCAGTCCAACCCCTACCTCCATCACCACTAACCCACATCACCCAGTGCCACATCCAGATGCCTCTTGAACACCTCCAGGGAAGGTGACTCCACCACCCCCCTGGGCAACCCATTCCCACCCCCAACCACCCTCACAGTGAAATTTTGCGTGGTGTCAAATCTGAATCTCCCCTGCTGCAATTTAAAGGAGAAATGAAACCCATGCTGGAATGGGAGGTAGCTGTATTCATTCCTTACAGATGGGAGCTGACCTGTTAGGTGCTGATCTATGGGAGCATGCAGGTTCTGCATCTTCTGTGGACTTCAGAGTCCTTCTAGAAAGTGCCAGAGTTGGTACCATCAGCCCTTCTCTGCGTTAAATTTCTTCTTCCTCTTGCGGTTAGTAACTCAAATAATCTTCAGTGCAAAACCCTCTGGTGACAGTCCCGTTGCAGTCATTACCATCTCTTCAACTATGAAACCCATGTTTGTTCTGTGTTCCAGAACAAAGTGAGCACTGCCAAGTGTCGCATCGGATGATTTATGGTTCTAGGCTTAGCCAGAAATGCTAAAGAAAGAAAAGATGAGCTATATCTCATGTATATTATAAAAATGACTGTTACTGGGGCCATGGCAAAACATCTGAAATAAACATATTTGTTAAAAAAGCAATTACAAATGAAATATTAGTAGATTGGCCCGTGCAGAATTATGATTCTAAACACTTTTCATGCCATAGTAATAATCTTCTCGATATTTACGTGTTTTCATTACATCAGTGTCTGGCACAAGTTATTACTGTGAATAATTTTTTTTCACTGGTGTTTGCCCATTTGCAAGCTGATGGGATGCTGGTGCGTGCGTGTATGGGGGGTCGGGGGCTTTTTTTTTTAATACCATTGCCTGCTGGCTTGTGGCATTTAGCATCAGGTCAAGTGTCTGAGCTGGGCTGCACCTCTAGGATCTCCATGTGCCGGTGGGATGGCGGCAGGTCCGGGGGGGAGAAGGGGGGCTCAGGCTGCCTCTTATCTCCCGTCAGTCTCTCCCACATTCCTCTTGCCTGGCATGGCTCATGTTACACCGCCCCGATGGGGAATGTGCTGGAAATAGAGCTAATGTTCAGCCAGGGTTTGCCTGTGCAGAATGGTTGCGTGGTGCCTTTTTTCCCCTCAGCAGATCCTCCTGGGATGGAGCATTAGGGGAAGGAGGGTCAGGAGGGTGTTCAGCACCTATTTTGGTGCACAGGGTATGGGGGGGTCTGATTCCTTGCCTATATTCAGCCTCCCAAGGACTTTCTACCTTTC